>CM033473.1:5569912-5897040 GCA_019447015.1 Hymenochirus boettgeri | reverse complement strand
ACTACAGTAATGTGTTTATTATCATAACTACAGTAATGTGTTTATTACCATAACTACAGTAATGTGCTCATCATAGCTACAGTAATGTGTTTATTACCATAACTACAGTAAAGTGTTTATTATTATAACTACAGTAATGAGTTTATCATAACTACAGTAATGTGTTTATTATCATAACTACAGTGATGTGTTTATTATCATAACTACAGTAATGTGTTTATTACCATAACTACAGTAATGTGTTTATTATCATAACTACAGTAATGTGTTTATTATAACTAGAGTAATGAGTTTATCATAACTACAGTGATATGTTATAACTACAGTAATATGTTTATTATAACTACAGTAATGTGTTTATTATTATATAGTAATGTGTTTATTATTATAACTACAGTAATGTGTTTATTATCATAACTACAGTAATGAGTTTATCATAACTACAATAATGTGTTTATTATCATAACTACAGTGATGTGTTTATTATCATAGCTACAGTAATGTGTTTATTATCATAACTACAGTAATGAGTTTATCATAGCTACAGTAATGTGTTTATTATCATAACTACAGTGATGTGTTTATTATCATAGCTACAGTAATGTGTTTATTATCATAACTACAGTAATGTGTTTATTACCATAACTACAGTCATGTGTTTATTATCATAATTACAGTGATGTGTTTATTACCATAACTACAGTAATGTGTTTATTATCATAACTACAGTGATGTGTTTATTATCATAGCTACAGTAATGTGTTTATTATCATAACTACAGTAATGTGTTTATTACCATAACTATAGTAATGCGATTATTATCATAACTACAGTGATGCGTTTATTACCATAACTACAGTAATGTGTTTATTACCATAACTACAGTAATGTATATATTTTCTTTCCCATTATATCATAACTACAGTAATGTGTTTTATTATAACTACACGAATGTGTTTATTATCATAACTACAGTGATGGTGTTTAGTTATCATAACTACAGTAATGTGTTTATTACCATAACTACAGGCAATGTGTTTATATCAAACAGTAATGTGTTATTAAACTAAGTAATGAGTTTATCATAACTACAGAGATATGTTTATTATAAACTACAGTAATGAGTTTATTATAACTAGTAATGGGTTTTATTATATAGTAATGATTGTTATATCATAACTACCGTATTGTGTTATTATTAAACTACAGTAATGTGTTAATGACCAAACTACAGTAGTTGTGTTATTATCAAACTACAGTGATGGATTTATTATCAAGCTACAGTAATGTTTTTTATTATCATAACTACAGTAATGTGTTTATTATCATAACTACAGTAGTGTGTTTATTACCATAACTACAGTAATGTGTTTATTATCATAACTAAAGTAATGTGTTTATTACCATAACTACAGTAATGTGTTTATTATCATAACTACAGTAATGTGTTTATTATAATAACTACAGTAATGTGTTTATTATCATAACTACAGTAATGTGTTTACACAAGTATGTGTTATTACCATAACTACAGTAATGTGTTTATTACCATAACTACAGTAATGTGTTTATTATAACTACAGTAATGTGTTTATTATTATAACTACAGTAATGTGTTTATTATCATAACTACAGTAATGTGTTTATTATAACTACAGTAGTGTGTTTATTATCATAACTACAGTAATGTGTTTATTATAACTACAGTAATGTGTTTATTATAACTACAGTGATGTGTTTATTATAACTACAGTAATGTGTTTATCATAACTACAGTAATGTGTTTATTATTATAATTTAAGTAATGTGTTTATTATCATAACTACAGTAATGTGTTTATCAGAACTACAGTAATGTGTTTATTATCATAACTACAGTAATGTGTTTATTACCATAACTACAGTAATGTGTTTATTATCATAACTACAGTGATGTGTTTATTATCATAGCTACAGTAATGTGTTTATTACCATAACTATAGTAATGTGATTATTATCATAACTACAGTGATGCGTTTATTACCATAACTACAGTAATTTGTTTATTACCATAACTATAGTAATGTGATTATTATCATAACTACAGTAATGTGTTTATTACCATAACTACAGTAATGTGTTTATTATCATAACTACATTAATGTGTTTATTATTATAACTACAGCAATGTGTTTATTACCATCATTGCAGTAATGTGTTTATTACCATAACTTCAGTAATGTGTTTATTATTATAATTACAGTAATGTGTTTATTATTATAACTACAGTAATGTTTTTATTATTATAATTACAGTAATATGTTTATTATCATAACTGCTAAAAATTCCACTTACATATAACTAAGGGCCCACAGTGAGCTGGATCGCTGCCTAAATGTAAGGTAAACTGCATAACATAATATTTAGTTATCCCTTAATTCCAGAAAGATTCATACTGAATGGAGCATTAAGAAAGGAGACTCAAAAATATTTGACAAAGCCTGTTTATCAACACCCCCCCATTTCTTTAGAAACAGTCACAGTTTATTACAATAAAACTGAAATTAAACCATCTGCCCAAATTCCCTTCCTTGAGATTTGTTTCTGGCAGGTTGGCAGTATTTTTATTTACTTTATTGATTTCAATAAATCTATTTTCACTGTTTGAAAATGTGAGAGGCTCAGTTAAGTTGCTTTTAACAAATAAAGACAATAGCAATGAATTAACTGGCCCAGTTTAACAAAAGAAAGTTTTCAAGGAATGTGGATCATTCTCTCCTGAACATCATTCTGTAGAGTATTAATCCTTGTTCTGTTAGATTTACATGTCTTTGTACATGTCGAAGAATGCTCTCCGTGCCAGTTAGGGTGTGTTTATTTCCTACTAATCCTTGTATTTGCTTTATACATGTTCAGTTTTCTGTCTAAGCCTGAGGAGTAATAAATAAATAGTAGAAAGCAAGAAAATAAAGATCTGAAGCCGATTATTGAAGACATATTATGAGGCCATGTCCACTAATCATGACCAATATCCAACGAGGCCATGTCCACGTCCACAAAAAACTGGTGACTTGTTAGTTATCTGCCCACAACCCCAACATGCTTTTGTAAACATATATTTAATGATAAGTTCTGGCAAAGGTATCTGCCTCCTTCCTCTGTTCAATGAGCTTTTTATAAGCTTGAGCATGTGCAGAGGAGACCGCAGGTGAAATTGTCAATCATTGGCTGTGATGTCAGCCATTATTGACAGCATGGAAGGAGGAGCCAGCTTACTCTGCCAGAATGGGGACAATAATTATCCTTAATTATCTTGTTACTAATACATCTAATAATGTAATCATTATATCCTTTGGCCTTGGGGACAGGTTACCAACGTGTGACCAGTTTTTGGTTTTAAAGGGCATGTCCACCCCCAAAACTATAATCCCCCCAACTACTGGCCCCACCATGTAGTGTAGTTTAATCCTTACCTCACATCCCAGCTCCATAGGGTTCTCCGGTAGTGCCCCCCCAAAGTCCCAAAAACTGCCCACCAGGAGGCTAGCAGGTCCATATAGGACACTGCCTGCTTCCTGGCCTCCCGGAGATTTTGGCCATGCGTACTGCAGCTCTTCTCCCCCCTCCCTCTCCCTCCCTCTCCCTCCCTCTCTCGATTCCCTCCCCCTAGCGTAAAATGATTTATATAGAATATTCCCCAAGGGCTCCCAGCCCCAACCGCTAGATTTGTATATTTAGAAAGCTCCCCAAACTTTACTTACCTCTCCTCTTTCCTCCGGCGAAGTGAGCTGCCGGCAGCCGCGTCCGTGATTGGCTGCCGCTCAGCCAATCACTGACGCGGCTGCCGGTCCCGCCCCTCTGCTTGCATTTTCTAGCAAGCAGAGGGCCGGGAGCGCGGCGGAGGAAAGAGGGGAGGTAAGTAGAGTTTGGGGGGCTTTTTAAAAAAATAAATAATGCGGTTGGGGCTGGGAGCCCATGGGGAATACCATATAAAAAAATAAAAATTCGGGTGGACATGCTCTTTAAGGGTGGACATCCATAATTAAAGAAAAACAAAATATACAAAAACCCTATTTTAGTATTTTCTGTGTTTAGCTTAATTTGGTGGGTTACATAGGCAAATCATATTTGATTCAGGTAAGTCGTTTTCAGTTATAAATTCTGTGTCCAATTAGTTATTGGAAATATCCAAAGAACAAAGTGCTGTCCCATTGAAGGGTTACTTTTCCATCTAAATGTTGTTCCTATATCTGCTTGTCGATCTCGCTTTCAAAAAAACCATAGACTTTTTTGTAGGTTCCATAATCTTTCAATAAAACCCTGTTGTCATTCTAAGGCTTGTGTGATAATCCTTTCACAATAGTAGAGATAGGGGTGTGGTGTTACATGGTATTACATAAAGGAGACGATAATGTCATAAATGCAAGCATTTTGTAATCATCTGTAATAGACACGATTTTTTACGGGAACAGTTTGTTACAGGATCAGATTCTGAATTATGTCTGACCTTATATGCAGTAATCTGCGTGGATTTAGGGGGAAGTGAGTAAGAATTTGGATTCTGGCATAGCAATGTATGTGGTTTACTTAAAGAGCCCATACACATGCAACTTTCATCATAAATTCCCTACAATCCCATTGGAATTTGATTGTGAATTGCCCAATGCGCATGTACACAGGAACGATTGTTCCGTATATACACAGACATGGTCGCTGGGCCCATACTTGTCTGTATGTTAACAGCTCCCTATAATGCAGTATAGGGAGACGATAACGTTCTGACAGAAATGCTCTTTTCAGACCAACAGGTTTTGATGCTGATGGCGGTAGATTGTCAGCTTCACGACCTACCCATACACATTGCTTATATTCTATAAATCCCATCAGATCCGACATAATTTACTGAGTATCATTGATGGGGCCGCCTTTATATTTTACAGAGGATTTTGTTGTTATGGCGCAAAGGCTATTAATGTATAAACTAAGGCCTGTTAACTATGAAAAACCGATTTGTATGTGGATGGAAAATTGGTTGATAGATGGCTGTAAATTAAGCTTTCTCTGTGGTGGACTAAAGCAGTGTAAAATAGGGTTCACTATAAGGGACACTTCTATTTAATCTGTTTAATATCTGTTAAAATTAGATTCGGTAACATTCAAAAAAAGATAAACCTCGAAAGTAACCTCGGTAACCTCCAAAGTAGATTTGGTAACATTGGAAAGGAGATAACCCTCAAAAGTAGATGGTATAGTTGGCACACATACAGGTATCACAATACAATGCCACAGCATGCAGCGATGCTTTGGGATCTTAGTAACACTGGTTTTGCATCAGGTGCCTGACGCTATTTCCATAAAGTATAGTATAGTATAGTATAGTATGGTACAGTATAGTACAGTATAGTATGGTACAGTATAGTATAGTATAGTACAGTATAGTATAGTACAGTATAGTACAGTATAGTACAGTATAGTACAGTATAGTATAGTACAGTATAGTATAGTATAGTATAGTACAGTATAGTATAGTACAGTATAGTACAGTATAGTATAGTACAGTATAGTACAGTACAGTATAGTATAGTATAGTACAGTATAGTGTATAGTATAGTACAGTACAGTATAGTATAGTATAGTAAGTACAGTATAGTATAGTACAGTATAGTACAGTACAGTATAGTATTGTATAGTACAGTATGGTAAAGTATAGTACAGTATAGTGTATAGTATAGTACAGTATAGTACAGTATAGTATTGTATAGTATAGTACAGTATAGTACAGTACAGTATAGTATAGTACAGTACAGTATAGTATATAGTATAGTACAGTGTAGTATAGTATAGTACAGTATAATACAGTGTAGTACAGAATAGAACAGTATAGTATAGTACAGTATAGTACAGGATAGTATAGTATAGTATAGTATAGTACAGTATAGTACAGTATATAGTATAGTACAGTATAGTATATAGTATAGTACAGTGTAGTATGGTATATTACAGTATAGTACAGAATAGTACAGTATAGTATAGTACAGTATAGTACAGGATAGTATAGTATAGTATAGTATAGTATAGTACAGTACAGTATAGTACAGTATAGTATAGTATAGTACAGTATGGTATAGTATAGTATAGTACAGTACAGTACAGTATAGTATAGTATAGTACAGTATAGTATAGTACAGTATAGTATAGTATGGTACAGTATAGTATAGTACAGTATAGTACAGTATAGTATAGTACAGTACAGTACAGTATAGTATAGTATAGTATTGTACAGTATAGTACAGTATAGTATAGTACAGTACAGTATAGTACAGTATAGTATAGTACAGTATAGTATAGTTCAGTATAGTATTGTATAGTATAGTACAGTATAGTATAGTATAGTACAGTATAGTACAGTATAGTACAGTACAGTATAGTACAGTAAGTATAGTATAGTATAGTATAGTACAGTATAGTATAGTATAGTACAGTATAGTAGAGTATAGTATAGTACAGTATAGTACAGTATAGTACAGTACAGTATAGTATAGTATAGTATAGTACAGTACAGTATAGTATAGTACAGTATAGTATTGTATAGTATAGTATAGTACAGTATAGTATTGTATAGTATAGTATAGTATAGTATAGTACAGTATATAGTATAGTACAGTATAGTACAGTATAGTATAGTATAGTATAGTACAGTATAGTACAGTATAGTACAGTATAGTACAGTACAGTATTGTATAGTATAGTATAGTACAGTACAGTATAGTACAGTATAGTACAGTTATAGTATAGTACAGTACAGTATAGCATAGTACAGTATAGTATAGTATAGTACAGTATAGTATAGTACAGTATAGTACAGTATAGTATAGTACAGTACAGTATAGTACAGTATAGTACAGTACAGTATAGTACAGTATAGTAATACTGTACTATACTATACTATACTATACTATACACTGTACTGTACTGTACTATACTGTACTGTACTATACTGTACTATACTGTACTATACTGTACTATACTGTACTATACTATACTATACTATTACACTGTACTGTACTGTACTATACTGTACTATACTATACTGTACTATACTGTACTATACTATACACTGTACTGTACTGTACTATACTATACTATACTGCACTATACTGTACTATACTATACTGTACTATACTGTACTATACTGTACTGTACTGTACTACAGTATAGTACAGTATAGTATAGTACAGTACAGTACAGTACAGTATAGTATAGTATAGTACAGTATAGTACAGTATAGTATAGTACAGAGCATAGTATAGTACAGTATAGTATAGTACAGTATAGCATAGTATAGCATTAGTATAGTATAGTATAGTACAGTATAGTATAGTACAGTATAGCATAGTAAAGTACAGTATAGTATAGTACAGTATAGTACAGTATAGTACAGTATAGTATAGTATAGTATAGTACAGTATAGTACAGTACAGTACAGTACAGTACAGTATAGTACAGTATAGTATAGTATAGTATAGTATAGTACAGTATAGTACAGTATAGTACAGTACAGTATAGTACAATATAGTACAGTATAGTACAGTATAGTACAGTACAGTATAGTACAGTATAGTACAGTATAGTACAGTACAGTATAGCATAGTACAGTATAGTATAGTACAGTATAGCATAATACAGTATAGTACAGTATAGCATAGCATAATACAGTATAGTACAGTACAGTATAGCATAGCATAATACAGTATAGTATAGTACAGTATAGTACAGTACAGTGTAGTATAGTCTATATAGTATAGTATTTGTGATTAAATAAAGACATACATCCATCCAGTCCAACCCATCTAGCAATATCCTCATTTCCTGTTGATCCAGAGGAAAGCAAAAAAAACAAACCAGTAGTACTATGAAGGGGGAAAAAATTATTTCCTGACTCCAAGTGGCAATGGGAAATTTCCCTGGATCAACTCTACTTTATGTATCAATACCAGTAACTTGTAACATTCCTTGATGAACATAAAGTAAGTTGGGAAAGGGTTTTTCACTGTGAGAACGGTAAAGCTATGGAACTGTCTTCCAGTGGACGTTGTTATGGCAGGTTCATTGGTCAGTTTAATAAAAGCTGGATGAGTTTCTCTGCAAACAAGGAATGTTACAAGTTACTGGTATTGATACATAAAGTAGAGTTGGAAAGGGTTTTTCACGTTAGAAGGTGAAGCATGGAACTGTCTTCCAGTGGACGTTGTTATGGCAGGTTCATTGGTCAGTTTAATAAAAAGCTGGATGAGTTTCTCACAACAAGGAATGTTACAAGTTACTGGTATTGATACATAAAGTAGAGTTGGGAAGGGTTTTGTCACTGTGAGAATGGTAAAGCTATGGAACTTTCTTCCGTGGACGTTTAATGGCAGGTTCATTGGTCAGTTTAATAAAAGCTGGATGAGTTTCTACAAACAAGGAATGTTACAAGTTACTGGGATTGATACATAAAGTAGAGTTGGGAAAGTTTGTCACTGTGAGAACGGTAAAGCTATGGACTGTCTTCCAGTGGACGTGTTATGCAGGTTCATTGGTCAGTTTAATAAAAAGCTGGATAAGTTTCTACAAACAAGGAATGTTACAAGTTACTGGTATTGATACATAAAGTAGAGTTGGGAAAGGGTTTTTCACTGTGAGAACGGTAAAGCTATGGAACGGTCTTCCAGTGGACGTTGTTATGGCAGGTTCATTGGTCAGTTTTTAAAAGCTGGATGAGTTTCTACAAACAAGAATGTTACAAGTTACTGGTATTGATACATAAAGTAGAGTTGATCCAGGGAAATTTCCGATTGCCATTGGAGTCAGGAAGGAATTTTTTCCCCTTCATAAATTTGGTGGTTTTTTTTTTGCCTTCCTCTGGATCAACAGTTAGGCAGGAAATGAGGATATTGCTAGATGGGTTGGATTGGATGGTCATATGTCTTTATTCAACCTCAAAAACTATACTATACTATACTATACTGTACTGTACTATACTATACTATACTATACTATACTATACTGTACTGTACTGTACTAACTGTACTTACTGTACTAACTATACGTACTATACTGTACTATACTGTACTATACTATACTTACTTACTATACTATACTATACTGTACTGTACTGTACTTACTGTACTATACTGTACTATACTGACTATACTATACTATACTATACTACTATACTGTACTATACTGTACTATATATCTATACTGTACTATACTATACTATACTGTACTATACTATACGTACTATACTATACTGTACTATACTATACTGTACTATACTGTACTATACTGTACTAACTATACTGTACTTACTGTACTGTGATACTTTACTATTGTACTATACTATGTACTTACTGTACTGTACATATGTACTATACTGTATATCTATACTGTACTATACTGTACTATACTGTACTATACTGTTACTAATACTATACTGTACTATACATACTATACTATACTGTACTGTACTGTACTGTACTGTACTATACTGTACTATACTGTACTATACTATACTATACTATACTGTACTTACTGTACTATACTATATACTATACTGTACTATACTATACTATAACTGTACTATACTGAACTATACTGTACTATACTATAACTATACTATACATACTGTACTATACTATACTACTATACTGTTTACTGTAATATACTGTACTATACTGTACTATACTATACTCTGTACTATACTATACGTACTGTACTATACTGTACTATACTATACTATCTGTACTATACTATACTGTACTGTACTATACTGTACTATACTGTACTATACTATACTGTACTATACTATACTATACTATACTATACTGTACTATACGTATTTGTACTATACTATCTGTTACTATACTATACTATACTATATACGTAGATGTACTATACTATACTGTACTATATCTGTACTATACTGTACTATACTGTACTATACTATACTGTACTATACTATACTATACGATACTATCCTATACTGTACTACTGTACTATCTACTATCTGTACCATACTATACTGTACTACTGCCATTATACTATACTATACTATTTATGGAAATAGCGTCAGGCACCTGATGCAAAACCAGTGTTACTAAGATCCCAAAGCATCGCTGCATGCTGTGGCATTGTATTGTGATACCTGTATGTGTGCCAACTATACCATCCTTTTTGAGGTTATCTCCTTTCCAATGTTACCAATCTACTTTGGAGGTTACCGAGGTTACTTTCGAGGTTTACTTTTTTTGAATGTTACCGAATCTAATTTTAACAGATATTAAACAGATTAAATAGAAGTGTCCCTTATAGTGAACCCTATTTTACACTGCTTTAGTCCACCACAGAGAAAGCTTAATTTACAGCCATCTATCAACCATTTTCCATCCACATACAAATCGGTTTTTCATAGTTAACAGCTTTAGTTTATACATTAATAGCCTTTGCGCCATACAACAAAATCCTCTGTAAAATATAAAGGCGGCCCCATCAATGATACTCAGTAAATTATGTCGGATCTGATGGGATTTATAGATATAAGCAATGTGTATGGGTAGGTCGTGAAGCTGACAATCTACCGCCATCAGCATCAAACCCTGTTGGTCTGAAAAGGGCATTTCTGTCAGAACGTTATCGTCTCCCTATACTGCATTATGGGAGCTGTTAACATACAACAATTATGGCCCAGCGACCATGTCTGTGTATTACGGAACAATCGTCCTGTGTACATGCGCATTGGGCAATTCACAATCAAATTCCAATGGGATTGTGGGAATTTATGATGAAAGTTGCATGTGTATGGGCTCTTTAAGTAAACCACATACATTGCTATGCCAGAATCCAAATTCTTACTCACTTCCCCCTAAATCCACCAGATTACTGCATATAAGGTCAGACATAATTCAGAATCTGATCCTGTAACAAACTGTTCCCGTAAAAAAATCGTGTCTATTACAGATATTACAAATGCTTGCATTTATCATTATCGTCCCTTTTAGTAATACCATGTAACACCACACCCCTATCTCTACTATTGTAAGGATTATCACACAAGCCTTAGAATGACAACAGGGTTTTATTGAAAGATTATGGAACCTACAAAAAAGTCTATGGTTTTTTGAAAGCGAGATCGACAAGCAGATATAGGAACACATTTAGATGGAAAAGTAACCCTTCAATGGGACAGCACTTTGTTCTTTGGATTTTCCAATAACTAATGTGGACACAGAATTTAATACTGAAAACGACTTACCTGAATCAAATTGATTTGCCTATGTACCCACCATTAAGCTAAACACAGAAAATACTAAAATAGGGTTTTTTGTATATTTTGTTTTCTTTATTATGGATGTCCACCTTAGGCAGTCCACCCAATTTTTATTTTTTTTATATGGTATTCCCCATGGGCTCCCAGCCCCAACCGCATTATTTATTTTTTAAAAGCCCCCCAAACTCTACTTACCTCCCCTCTTTCCTCCGCCGCGCTCCCGGCCCTCTGCTTGCTAGAAAATGCAAGCAGAGGGGCGGGACCGGCAGCCCGTCAGTGATTGGCTGAGCGGCAGCCAATCACGGACGCGGCTGCCGGCAGCTCACTTCGCCGGGAAGAGGAGAGGTAGTAAGTTGGGGAGCTTCTAAATAACAAATCTAGCGGTTGGGGCTGGGAGCCCTTGGGGAATATTCTATATAATCATTTTACGCTAGGGGGAGGGAATCGAGAAGGAGGAAGAGGAGGGAGAGGAGGGGGGAGAAAGAGCTGCAGTACGCATGGCCAAAATCTCCGGGAGGCCAGGAAGCAGGCAGTGTCCTATATGGACCTCTAGCCTCCTGTGGGCAGTTTTTTGGACTTTGGGGGGGCACTACCGAGAACCCTAGGAGCTGGGATGTGAGGTAAGGATTAAACTACACTACAGGTGGGGCCAGTAGTTGGGGGGATTATAGTTTTGGGGTGGACATGCCCTTTAAACCCAAAACTGGTCACACGTTGGTAACCTGTCCCCAGGCCAAAGGATATAATGATTACTATTAGTGTATTAGTAACAAGATAATTAAGGATAATTATTGTCCCCATTCTGGCAGAGTAAGCTGGCTCCTCCTCCATGCTTCAATAATGGCTGACATCACAGCCAATGATTGACAATTTCACCTCTATCTAGCATCTCCTCTTTGCACATGCTCAAGCTTATAAAAGCTCATTGAAACAGAGGAAGGAGGCAGATACCTTGCCAGAACTTATCATTAATTATGTTTACAAAAGCATGTTGGGGTTGTTGGGCAGATAACTAACAAGTCACCAGTTTTTGTGGACGTGGCATGGCCTCGTTGGATATTGGTCATGATTAGTGGACATGGCCTCATAATATTGTCTTCAATAATCGGCTTCAGATCTTTATTTTCTTGCTTTCTACTATTTATTTATTACTCCTCAGGCTTAGACAAAAACTGAACATGTATAAAGCAATACAAGGATTAGTGGAATAAACACAACCCTAACTGCACGGAGAGCATTCTTCGACATGTACAAAGACATGTAAATCTAACAGAACAAGGATTAATACTCTACAGAATGATGTTCAGATGAGAATGATCCACATTCCTTGAAAACTTTCTTTTGTTAAACTGGGCCAGTTAATTCATTGCTATTGTCTTTATTTGTTAAAAGCAACTTAACTGAGCCTCTCACATTTTCAAACAGTGAAATAGATTTATTGAAATCAATAAAGTAAATAAAAATACTGCCAACCTGCGAAACAATCTCAAGGAAGGGAATTTGGGCAATGGTTTAATTTCAGTTTTATTGTAATAAACTGTGACTGTTCTAAAGAAATGGGGGGGTGTTGATAAACAGGCTTTGTCAAATATTTTTGAGTCTCCTTTCTTAATGCTCCATTCGTATGAATCTTTCTGGAATTAAGGGATAACTAAATATTATGTTATGCAGTTTACCTTACATTTAGGCAGCGATCCAGCTCACTGTGGGCCCTTAGTTATATGTAAGTGAATTTTTTAGCAGTTATGATAATAAACATATTACTGTAATTATAATAATAAAAACATTACTGTAGTTATAATAAAACACATTACTGTAATTATAATATAAAACACATTACTGAAGTTATGGTAATAAACACATTACTTGCAATGAGGTAATAAACACATTGCTGTAGTTTATAATAATAAACACATTAATGTAGTTATGATAATAAACCATTACTGTAGTTTATGGTAATAACACATCTTACTGTAGTTATGATAATATCACATTACTATAGTTATGGTAATAAACAAATTCTGTAGTTATGGTAATAAACGCATCACTGTAGTTATGAAATAATCACATTACTATAGTATGGTAAAAACACATTACTGTAGCTATGATAATAAACACATCACTGTAGTTATGATAATAAACACATTACTGTATTAGGTAAATAAACACATTACTGTAGTTATGATAATAAACACATTACTGTAGTTCGATAAACACATTACTGTAGTTATGATAATAAACACATTACTTAAATTATTAATATAAACACATTACTGTAGTTATGATAAACACATTACTGTATTTATAATAACACATCATCACTGTAAGTTATATAAACATCTCGTATTATGAAAAAACACATTACTGTAGTTATGATAATAAAACACTACTGTAGTTTATAATAAACACATTACTGTAGTTGATAATAAACACATTACTGTAGTTATAATAATAAACACATTACTGTAGTTATAATAAAAACTGTTTGGTAAAAACACATACTGTAGTTATGGTAATACACGCATCACTGTAGTTATGATAATAATCGCTTACTATAGTATGTATAAACCATTACTGTATTATATAAACACATTACGTAGCTATGATAATAAACACATCACTGTAGTTATGATAATAAACACATTACTGTATTTATGGTAATAAACACAATCACTGTAATTATGATAATAAACACATGACTGTAGTTATGGTAATAACACATTACTGTAGTTATGATAATAACCATTACTGTAGCTATGATAATAAACACATCACTGTAGTTATGATAATAAACACATTACTGTAGCTATGATAAACTCATTACTGTAGTTATGATAATAAAAAACATTACTGTAGCTATGATAATAAACACATCACTGTAGTTTGATAATAACACATTACTGTAGTTATGGTATAAACACATTACTGTAGTTTGATAATAAACAATCACTGTAGTTATGATATAACACATTACTATATAATAATAAACACATTACAGTAGTTATAATAAACATATTACTGTAGTTTATAATAAACATATCACTGTAGTTATGATAACTCATTACTCTAGTTATAATAAACACATTACTGTAGTTGATATAAACACATTACTGTAGTTATGGTAATAAACACATTACTGTAGTTATGATATAAACCACATCACTGTAGTTATGATAATAAACACATTACTGTAGTTATGATAAACTCATTACTGTAGTATAATAATGGGAAAGAAAATATATCAGTAACTTGTAACATTCCTTGTTTGCAGAAACTCATCCAGCTTTTTATTAAACTGACCAATGAACCTGCCATAACAACGTCCACTGGAAGACAGTTCCATAGCTTTACCGTTCTCACAGTGAAAAACCCTTTCCCAACTCTACTTTATGTATCAATACCAGTAACTTGTAACATTCCTTGTTTGTAGAAACTCATCCAGCTTTTTATTAAACTGACCAATGAACCTGCCATAACAACGTCCACTGGAAGACAGTTCCATAGCTTCACCCTTCTCACAGTGAAAAACCCTTTCCGAACTTGAAGCCTAAACCTTTTTTCTTCAAGTCTTAAGGGATGTCCACGTGTCCTCTGACATGTTCTATTGGTGAACAATGCCCCTGTTAGTTTATTGTGTGGCCCGTTAATGTATTTATACACAGTAATCATATCCCCACACAAGCGCCTTTTCTCCAGCGTACATAATTGTAACTTTTACAGTCTCTATTCATATACAAGCTCCCACAATCCCCTTATTAATTTAGTTGCCCTTCTCTGAACCCTTTCCATTTCAAAGATGTCCTTTTTGTACACAGGATTCCAAAATTGCACTGCATATTCCAAATGAGGCCTAACCAATGCTTTGTAAAGTGGAAGAATAACATTTTCCTTCCTTGAATCCATACCTCTCTTTATACAAGAAATACCATGCTGGCTCTGGCTGTTGTCGCCTGGCACTGCTTGCTTCCTTTAAGTTTGTTATCCACCAAAACTCCAAGATCCCTTTCCAACAGGGATTCACTTAACACAGAGCCATTTATAGTATAAGCAGCACAAGGATTTTTAAGTCCAAAATGCATTACCTTACATTTATGTGACAATCTCTCTAGATCCCCCTGCAACGATTGCACATCCTCTGAGGTTTTTAATGGTCGACAAAGTTTTATGTCATCATCAAACACAGAAACCTTGCTGACAATACCCACTTCCAAATCATTAATAAACAGATTAAATAGAAGCGGCCCCAACACAGAACCCTGTGGCACCCCACTTAGCACTTCAATACATAATGATGAAGCCCCATTAACAACTACTCTCTGCATCCTATTCAATAACCAATTTTCTATCCATGTACAAATGTGCCTCCCCAGACCAACAGCCCTTAGTTTATACATTAGTCACCTATGGGGGACTGTATCAAAAGCCTTTGCAAAATCCAAGTATACTACATCTACTGCTATGCCAGAGTCTAAATTTCTACTCACTTCCTCATAAAAGCCAAGCAAGTTAGTTTGACAAGATCTATTCCTCCAAAATCCATGATGGTTATTACTTATAATGTCAGTCCTTGATACATACTCTAGAACATCTTCCCTTATTAAACTTTCCAGTATCTTCTCCACCACTGAAGTTAAACTTGCAGGCCTGTAATTACCCGGCTGTGAACGACTACCCTTGAATATTGGAATAACATTAGCCTTTTTCCAATCCAGAGGCACACCACCGGACATAAGGGAATCAGCAAAATAAGAAACAATGGCCTAGATAAAACTGAACTTAGTACTTGAGGATGTATTTTATCCGGACAGGACATTTATTAATATTAACCTTATTTAGTTCTTTCTGTACCATATCCTCGGTTAACCAAAGTGCCCTTGAATCTTTTATACCATTATTGCTACTATACTCTATGATATCTGTACTTGGATCTTCTATAGTGTATACAGAGGGAAAAAAATATTCAAGACATTTGCTTTATCGCCATCATCTTCTTACTATTAATATACTTTAAAAAAATTTAGGCTTAGTAATGCTTTGTTCAGCTATCCTAACCTCATTATTAATTTTAGCTAGTTTGATTGCTTTCTTACACTCCTTGTTACAGTTTTTATAATCCCTAAAGGTCCTTTCTGTTCCCTCTGACTTAAAGGTTTTAAAAGCTTTTTTCTTACTTTCCATTTGCCTCTTTACATCAGAATTCAGCCACATGGGCGTGGATTAATTTTTTTTACATTTATTTCACAATGGTATAAATTTAGATGTGAAATGGCTTAAAATGCCCTTGAACACAGTCCACTTCTGTTCAGTATCTTTACATGATAATACCTTATCCCAGTTGACATTCTGAAGAGCTACTTTTAACCTGGGAAAATTTGCTTTCCTGAAATTAAAAGTCTTTGTTAACCCAGCACACTTTTCCTTTCGATAACATAGTCCAAACGACACTATTTCATGGTCACTATTCCCTAAGCCTCCAGTTACCTTTATATCTATAATCCGCCCCCTGATGTTAGATATTACCAGATCCAACAGAGCTCCTTTTCTAGAAGGAACTTCAACCACCTGTGAGAGAAAATTACCCTGCAGCACATTCAGGAACTCATCGCCTTTTTCTGTGATGGCAGTTCCACTGCACCAATCAATGTCAAGGTAATTAAAGTCTCCCATAATGAGCACAATCCCCAAACTTGCAGCCCTTACCAACTGCATATGAAGTTGACTCACTTCCTCCCTGCTAGCATTTGGCGGCTTATAGCAGACACCAACATTACCCCCTTTCCTGTTGCCTAATTCCACCCATATTGCCTCCGCTTTAACATCCATATCGTCAGTTATCTCTTCTTTTAAATATGGCTTCAATTTTTTTTAACATAAACACATACTCCTCCCCCTTTCCTTTTTTCTCTGTCCTGCCTAAACAAGGTGTATCCTTCTAAATTTACAGCCCAGTCGTGAGAACTGTTTAACCACGTTTCTGCTATACCTATTACATCATACTTTTCATTCAACACCATTATCTCCAATTCCCCCAATTTTTCAGCCAGGATTCTCGCATTTGCAAACATACATTTTAGATTATAATCCTGTAATTTATTCATACACTTGTCTCCCTACCCGCACATTAATGCTCCTAAGCTCCCGCTGTCTCCCTAGTGTAGCACATGGCTAACATTGGAAAGAATGGTAACATTGGAAAGAAAATAACCCTTCAAAGTAGCCTCAGTAACCCTCAAAAGTAGATTCAGTAACATTGGAAAGTAGATAACCTTAGAAAGTAGCCTCAGTAACCCTCCAAACAAGATTCGGTAACAATTGAAAATAGATAACCCTCGAAAGTAGCCGCGGTAACCCTCAAAAGTAGATTCAGTAACATTTGAAAGTAGATAACCCTCGAAAGTAGCCGCGGTAACACTCAAAAGTAGGGATGGCATAGAACTCGAACTCGAACCCGAGTTCGAGCCGAACTGTTCGAGTTCGAACGGACCCGGACTTCTCGAACTATCTCGGACGCGGACTTTCGATATTTCCCGGACTTTCGATGATTTATCGAATGTTCGAACGTTCGAGTATCGAATCCGCGAGTAAAATGTCCATGGTATCTAGGCGCGAACATCGAATCTGCGAGTAAAGTTTCCATTACAGCCTATACGCGAGTATCAAATCTGCGAGTAAAATGTCCCTGTTACCTCGAGCGTTCGAACGTGAAAGCTCGAAAGTAGCGCGCATGAGAGTAAAATCGATTTTACGAAAGTCCTGGATATTGGAACATGTTCCCCAGACCATTTCCCAGGTCCCACAGCCATTTACATTAAGTTACCATTAATATTTTAGTTGTATTTGACTCGAAATTTTCGAACTATTTGCCTCCCATTGACTTTAATGGGTCCGTTTTCGAACTTTCGAACTTTTACAATAGTTCGAAAGTTTGAAAACGGACCGAACTTTCAATAGTCCGACCATCTCTATTCAAAAGCAGATTCGGTAACAATTGAAAGTAGATAACCCTCGAAAGTAGCCTCGGTAACACTCAAGAGTAGATTTGATTACCCTCGAAATGTTGCTCCATATTTTCGAGGGTTACTGAAATATATCGAAGGTTCTGAGACTCCAAAGTTACAAACTGTTCTGACTGAACTTCGTAACCGGGTTCTAATAGTACCTGGATCCCATCCTTAGTAAACACCAAAGTATCAATGCGATTCACCGATCTCTAGTATGAATATATGTGTTACATATGAAGTAACAGATGATCCTGATATACAATCGTTTCAATGCAGCCAGCTGTACCTGACTGCGATCAATGGTCTGAATAAAGTGATACTTTCCCTGTTATCAGTGATAACCAAGGGAGCGTTTGGTACAAGCACTGATAAAAGCAATCTAGGTAAAAGACACAGCAGGTCATGGAAAGTCAATGGAGGGTAATTGAGAAGAATCATAATCAGATGCATAACAATGTTGTTATTATAGTTGTCACAGCTCAGAGACAATTCCCATATGATCCCTTTCAGTCTCATAGTAACTTGACATCGGCTTTTCGAGCTTCTGAACATTTCCATCATTTTGTATTTTATGAATAAGGTAAAAGTAACACATAGTTCTCCTGACTTGGAAAACAGAACCGGGCGATAAAAACTATTAAAGGGCAATTATACTCACACACACCCTTCCTCTTTTCTTCAATTGTAAGTGTGAGGACCTAATCCACTAGGTCATTACCAATGGGTTTTTCTTGGTTAAGTGGCTTTACTTACAGTACCTAGAGTTTGCATTCCTGCCCAGTCCCTCTTCTGGATTGGACCAATTGGAAGACGTTCTCCTTCTCCAAGGCATCTTCTCATTTGCCTCATCACCATCGTATTAAGGGAGGCAAAGAAGATTGGAGTAGCAATGGCAACGTTAGGTGAGTAAAGCTCCTTAACTTTGGGGTACAACTAAACTGCTGGGGTACAACTGCCTGGATACAATAATGTGTTGAGTGGCTGATTTGTTTGAATTACTGATCATCCAAACTTTACATTGCAGCAGGTTGACTACAGCCTTAATGAAACCACCACAATATCCCAGCATGCCTTATTAATCCAAAGCATTCATGTGTTTAACAGTTGTTTGTCCACCAGACCCAAACACAGATAGTCATACAAAATGGTGTATCTGTTCGCTATATAGGTGTGTTTGGCCCAACCCATAATGCACAAGTGTGTTCGGATTGTTTGGTTCAGCCAATTTTTGATTAGTGTATGGGTGCTCGATCAGGCCTTATTGATGATCCGCCAGGTAAGAACATCAAGGACCCCTAACTGAATGGCCATACACTAAGCGTTACATTTCGGACCATGTTTTTTTGGGGCATTTTGTTTGCCCAGTTGGTTTAGTGGATTAGTGCTACCAATTAGTGATGGACCCGAACTCGAACCTGAACCCCAGTTCGGGCCAAACTTTATGAGTTCGGATGAACTTCAACTATCCGAACTAATTTGGGTTCAAACTAGTTTGGTTTTCTGAACTCGCGGCTGTATTTTTGATAATTATGGAATTTATGTATGTAGCATTGGGTAACCCTTAAATGTACTGTTCGTTTTCGCTAACCCTCAAATATATCTTTCTTTTTTGGTAACCCTTGAATGTAATGTTAATTTTCGCTAACCCTCAAATGTAGCTTTCAACTTTGATAACCCTCAAATATAATGCTCGTCTTCAATAACCCTCGAATGTATCGTTCGCTAGCCCTCGAATGTAATGTTCGGTTTTGCTTACCCTTGAATGTAGCCTTCGACTTTCGTTAACCCTCAAATGTATATTTCGATTTCGATATCGAATGTATCGTTTTATTTTCAGTAACCCTCGAATGTAGCATTTGGTAACCCTTGAATTGGCCATAACCCTCAAATATAGCTTGTGCAAACCCGACAATTGCCCGATCATGGGGAAGGAAGTATTTGGTGCCAGGTGCATGTTCCCCTGACCATTTTCCAGGTGCCACAGCTATTTACCATAAGTTATTATTGTTCATTTTTGTGTTATTGATCTGAACTTTTCGAAGTAATATCTCCCAATAATTTTAATGGGTTCGTTTTTCGAAATTTTTCTGAAGTTTGGCCATTTCTACTACCAATTATACCAGCATGCAGGGCTGACCTGAAATAACATTCCAAATGCTGCCCCCTCCCCCCTCGCCGAGCTGCCGGAAGGGGTGTGGTTTTATAATTGGGTGATGCTTTGTCCGGAAGTGGAGAGTGGCTTGTCCAGAAGTGGGAGTGGCTTTATACACATGACTGGTAAATAATGCCCACAATGACTCGTAAATGATGCCCACAGTGACTGGTTTTCGATGCCCACAGCAACTGGTAAATGATGCCCAACATTGATTTTTGATCTGCAGGGCTGGCAAACGTTGATTTTGATGCAATGAATTGCCAGTCAGAATGGAGGGGGAGGAGTCATAGCACATGAGCCACATGATCCAGATTTTTTTTCCTGGCATCAAAACTGCTGCTTCCCAACAGGGTGCTGCTCTGTAATGTGCTTCACCTTGCCTCATTAGAGAGGCGGCCCTGCCAGCATGGTGACAGGGTGTTAGCAATCATAGATTATTTATTATCAGAGAAAAATAAAGAAAGCTGCTTTTGGTTGTATTGCATTGTTAATATATTTTCAATCTTTCTTCAATAAAACTCATGGTGCCTCTTGTTAGTTATTGTGATAAACTAGTCAACCTACTAGTTTTTTTCATTGGATAGGGCTAACCAATCTGAGAGTAAAAGTCCCAGTGTGAATTACAGAATGTGCTGCCAGAGGATTAACAACTCCATGTCCTTGGTAGGTTTACATCTTTCAAGCTTTTTGCTAATTAAAGTTTGCTGAAGCAATTATGATATTATCATTTTTAATGAACGATGACTATTAAAACATGGGAAGTGCTTCACAATATGAGGCAGATTACACAGAGGGAGAATGTCTTCCTTGCACGGATAGTATCCATTCATGGTTAACAGGACATTATCGATTCACTACAGTGATCATAACCCTTGTGAAAGAGTTTAAAAAGTTTAGCTTGCGGAGAATGGAGAGAAAGTTGTTTGTAATAAACTAAAAAAGAGTGAAATGTCATGTGTGGTTCTCACGTACTGGGAGCCATTTCTTCCATTTCTTTTTTGCTGCATAGTCTACTGTAGATGTATTTAAGGGCTTAGGATGCTTTTACATGCTCAACAGTCACATTGACCTTTGGCGAATGAACGGCGACCAAGCAGACCGGGTCAGACCACCCATGACAATCAACCCAATGGCCACACACGTCTGATTATCAGACAAAACAGCGGTTAATCGCTCACTCATTCGTGGGGGCTTGTGGTGTTCATTGAGTGTGTGTACAAGGCTAATGATAGAACAATGGAAATCCAATCAGTTCTTATTCTATATACTAACTTGGTGTCCATACATTAGAACTTACCTGCCGGACGATGCGCCAACATTCAATCAATTCCGAAGGAACCGCCTTTCTGGATCTTCTTCTTGACTGACATCCGATCGCGAGGTCCAGCCTGGCCCGTTCATTTTGTGATCGCAAAGAAGATCTGAAAAGGTGGTTCCTGCAGAGTTGATTGAATGTCGTGGCATTGGTCGGCAGGTAAGCTCTAATGAATGGGCACATTTAAGATAGCCACACACATGACTGATAATAGGAAAATATCACCAGATCCAGCAGGATTTGCTGATTGTCAGCCATTTGTATGGAAGGAAGATGCCACCTGGGGCATGCCATTTGTTGTTCCAGGCGTAAGTTAAAATCTAAAGTAGCCTGAATGAATTATATTAGAATTCCTCACTAGCAGTTAAAATTGGAAACTCTTAAGCTGGGTACACACAGTACAGATCAGTGGAAGATGACAGGCAGAATCTTGCAGATGACAGATCTTGTATGCAGATCTTGCAAATCTGCATACACACAGCCCTGAGCATTCTCCCTATGCACAGCATATACACATCATATACACATCATATACACATCATATGCACATCATATGCACATCATATGCACATCATATGCACATCATATACACATCATATACACATCATATACACATCATATACACAGTATATACACATCATATGCACATCATATGCACATCATATGCACATCATATGCACATCATATGCACATCATATGCACATCATATACACAGCATATACACATCATATACACATATACACATCATATGCAAATCATATGCAGATCATATGCACATCATATGCACATCATATGCACATCATATGCACATCATATGCACATCATATACACATCATATCAACAGCATCATAGCACATCAATATGCACATCATATGCACATCCATATGCACATCATATGCACATCATATACACACTCATATGCACAGCACATCATGCACATCAATCATGCACATCATATGCACATCATATCACATCATATGCAATCATACATATACTCACATATCATATTGCACAGCATCATATGCACATCATATGCACATCATATGCACATCATATACACATCATATACAGCAGCATATACACATCATATACACATCATATACACATCATATAACACAGCATATACACATCAATATACACAATCATATACACATCATATACACTCATATACACATCATATACACAGCATATACACATCATATACACATCATATACACACATCATATACACATCATATACACAGCATATACACATCATATACACATCATATACACATCATATACACAGCATATCAACATCATATACACATCATATACACAGCATATACACATCATAGAGCACATCATAGGGAGAACGCTCGGGACTGGGTGTTTCATCGGCCAATGAAAATTTTTGGTTTCTGGCATTTCATGATCTCTCATCTTTTCCTCCCTTCCTTCCAAATGAGCAATATTTTGTTTTCTGACTGCCCGGTTTTGATAACAGATTGGCCAAATGAAGGTCAGAGTCTTCCCTTTTGCATGAGCAGTTGATTTGGGATTGTTTCGCTATTCCAGGTCTTCTCTCTGCCAAATATCGATTCAATTTTTTTTCTCTGGTCTAAAATAATGGAAAAATTAAATATCTCAAAAAAAAAAAAACAAAAAAAACTTGAATGGCTTGGTCATGTCTAAAACAAAATGGAAATGTATTTAGAGAACTCTAAAGCAAATGATGAATAGTTTAAACATCAATTCAATTCATCTATAAGTTTAACTTTATTTAACAGTTTGGAGTCTCGGCATTGACTGAAATGGAACAGTTAAAGCATTAGATCCCAAGTTACATTAAGGAGGCATTGTACCAAGAATTACTAAATAGAGATTGAGGGCTAGACCACACTGCTGCGATTTCTTTTTGTGTTTGCTCTTGCGTTTTTTTCATATCATTGAAAACGCGGCAATGCACCGAAACGTGCGTTTTCGGGTGCGTTGCGATTGCGATTTGCGTTCCGCATTTAATTTTTCAATACTTAATGAAAAAACGCATGCGCAAACGCAACAAAATCGCACAGGAATTGCATGCGATTCCGTGTGCGTTTGCGTGCAGTGTGGCCGTGCCTAGAGATGGTCGAACTATTGAAAGTTCGGTCCGTTTTCGAACTTTCGAACTATTGTAAAAGTTCGAAAGTTCGAAAACGGACCCATTAAAGTCAATGGGAGGCAAATGTTCGAAAAGTTCGAGTCAAATACATTAAAATATCAATGGTAACTTAATGTAAATGGCTGTGGGACCTGGGAAATGGTCTGGGGAGCATGTTCCATATCCAGGACTTTTGAAAATCGATTTTACTCTCACACGTGCTACTTTTGAGCTTTCACGTTTGAACATTCGAGGTAACATGGACATTTTACTCGCAGATTCGATACTCGCGTATAGGCTGTAATGGACACTTTACTCGCAAATTCGATGTTCGCGCCTAGATACCATGGACATTTTCTCGCGGATTCGATACTCGAACGTTCGAACATTCGATAAATCATCAAAAGTCCGGGAAATATCGAAAGTCCGCGTCCGAGATAGTTCGGAAGTCCAGGTCCGTTCGAACTCGAACAGTTCGGCTCGAACTCGGTTTCGAGTTCTATGCCCCCCCTAGCCGTGCCCTAAGTAAATTAATAGAAACTCATTAAACCCTATAATTTTCCAGAGGGTAGGAAATACAACTTGCTTTCGTTGGCAATATTGATAGTGAAAGATGGCCGCACTGAAAAAGAAGGACAGGGAGTATCTGGGAAACTGATGGGGTGGGGCAGGAGCAGTCTGCATACCCAGTATTAAAGATTGTAATCCTACCTCCCATTCTTATTTACAATGGCAATATTAATTTTGAAAAGATGTTACAGTTCCTGAGAAGAGATGAAACCGATGAGTTTTTCTTTCAGAATCGGATTTTCGAAAATGAGAAAATTCAAAAACAAACACAATAGAAGTCAATGGGATCCATAAATACGATTATCGTATTTATCGTATATTCGCTACTGATTATCGAATATACAATACCTGTTATCACATATTGTAATATTGAATGATCGATTATTGGCATAGAATTTCAGTTAGATAATGGAACTGATAATTGGTATAGAAATTAAAAAATCGATATTGATTATTCAAAGTTGTTCAAATGATACAGATAATCGGTTAGAATATTCATAATCGGTATTGATTTTTTAAATAATCGGTACTGAGTATTTAAAGTTAGATAATGAATATCAGATATCGATATAGAATATTCAATAATCGGTATTGATTTTTTTTATAATCGGTTATGAGTACTTAAAGTTAGATAATGAATATCAGATAATCGGTATAGGATATTCAATAATCGTATTGAGTATTTAAGTTAGATAATGAATATCATATAATCGGTATAGAATATTCAATAATCGGTATTGATTTTTTTTATAATCGGTATTGAGTATTTAGTTGATAATGAATATCAGATAATCTGTATAGAATATTCAATATCGGTATTGATTTTTTTAATATCGGTATTGAGTACCGTATATACTCGAGTATAAGCCGACCCGTGTATAAGCCGAGGTACCTATTTTTACCTCAAAAAGTAAGAAAACATGATTGACCTGAGTATAAGCCGAGGGTTGAAATTATGACCACTACTGCTTCTAATACTGTATTTAGTTGCCCTTTAAATGGGCAGCAGTAGTCCCATACAGTAATAGTCAAATCTAGTATGGCTATTACTGTCAATATAAAAGATATAAATATAAAAAGAGGACTCCCAGTAACTTAGACAGTCTGAACAATCCACTGCTGTATGACCCACTCCTATGACCCACTCCAATGACATCACTGTCACGTGTCCCTACCCTAAAAAATATAACATGAACATAGAATTATTATTATACTTAACCAATTAATGTATAGTATGGTTTCCAGCACCCTCCATCACACCAGACTACTTGAAATGTTGGTCTGCTACTTACTACAGATCACATAGGAACTTAACACATTTTATTATCCTACAGATACTGCACAGATCCTCCCATTAGAACCCAAATTTGTCTCCCATTTAGCCCCCAAAATGTACCACACCTTCCTCAACACGGGTACAAACAGTCCCCTCCATTTCACTGCATCTCTTTGCTGAAGAAGTCGTGACTTTACCGAGATTGCTGCATGATTTCTGCCTCATGGGGCCTTCGCCTGACTGCTATCGTGCTGTTCTGGTCTGTGGCACTTGGAGGTGCCGTGCAAGCGGTATCGCAGCAGAGACCTAGCAGCTCCAGGCTGCATGTCACCAAGATGGAGCGACAAGAGTTCGCGTTGGCCCCTCCACCCCCATTCTCACCAGACCACAAAGGTGCGAAAAGAAATGCCGAGACAGATACTCGCGGCAGCTTACCTAGTGAAGGACGCGATCCACAGCATTCTTTATTACCTGCACAGCAGATCCTGGTGCCCCTCACATTCTCAACATGGAGGTGCGCGTAAAGTTAATAGCGTGCCTCTCTGTCTGCCACCCTAGACCTACTTAGTTCGGGAGAAGCAACTATAACTGTACATTTTACGGCCCTGCTTTACTGTGACCCGAGTATAAGCCGAGGTCGGGTTTTCAGGCTAATTTTAAAGCCTGAAAACCTCGGCTTATACTCGAGTATATACGGTATTTAAAGTTAGATAATGAATATCAGATAATCGGTATAGAATATTCAATAATCGGTATTGATTTTTTTAATAATCGGTATTGAGTATTCAAAGTTAGATAATGAATATCAGATAATCGATATAGAATATTCAATAATCGGTATTGATTTTTTTAATAATCGGTATTGAGTATTCAAAGTAGATAATGAATTCAGATAATCAGTATTGAATATTCAATAATCGGTATTGTTTTTTTAATAATCGGTATTGAGTTTCAAAGTATATAAGAATTTCAGATAATCGGTATAGAATATTCAATAATCGTATTGATTTTTTTAATAATCGGTATTGAGTATTCAAAGTTAGATAATGAATATCAGATAATCAGTATTGAATATTCAATAATCGGTATGATTTTTTTTAATAATCGGTATTGAGTATTCAAAGTTAGATAATGAATATCAGATATCAGTATAGAATATTCAATAATCGTATTGATTTTTTAATAATCTGTATTGAGTATTCAAAGTTAGATAATGAATATCAGATAATCGGTATAATTATTCAATAATCGGTATTGATTTTTTAATAATCTGATTGAGTATCAAAGTTAGATAAGATATCAGATATATCGGTATAAATTATTCAATAATCGGTAATGAATATTCAATAATCGGTTTCAAATATTCAATAATTAGTGTAGAATATAACTTACATAATGATATCAAATAATTGGTATAGAATATTCATAATCGGTATTGATTATTCAATAATCAATATTGAAAATTCAAAGTTAGATAATGATATTGAATAATCAGTATAGAATATTCAATAATCAGTATTGAATATTCAAAGTTAGATAATGAAAATCATAATCGGTATAGAATATTCGATAATCAGTATTAAATATTCAAAAATCAGCATTTAATATTCAATGGTAGATTATGGATATTGAATAATCGTATATGAACAGTTCCGCCGAAACTGGGTTTGTTACGTACCCAAAATGAACCCTTCTCCTGAGTAATAATGTTTGTAAATATTTTGTAAAAGACCAACATGGGGTAATTATTGGTTAATACTAGTGATGAACACAAAACCGAACTGGACCTGAGTTCAGGACGAACTTTATGATTCGGGCAAACTCAAACTATTCAACTAGTTTGGGTTCGAACTAGTTCGGTTTTTCGAACTCACGGACTGTGTATTTTTGATAACCCTAAAATGTATTGTTTTCTAGCCCTTGAATGTATCGTTAGTTTTCGGTAATCCTAGAGTGTATCGTTCACTAGCCCAAAATCTAGTCTCTTGACTTTCGGAACACCCCGAATGTATTGTTCATTTTCGATAACCCTTGAATGTATAGCATCGTTCAGTAACCCTCGAATTGGGTGTAACCCTCCAATGTACTTGCGCAAGCCCGGCAATTGCCCGTCGTGAAGTAAGAAGTGTATAAACAGGTTTTGGTGATAGTGACATTTTCCCAGACCATTTCCCAGGTACCACAGCCATTTACAGTAAGTTACCATTGTTAGTTTAGCTGTAAATCACCCGGACCTTTCAAATTATCACTCCCCGTTGACTTTAATGGGTCTCTTTTTTGAAACTTCAAAGTTCAAATGTTCGAAAACGGACCGAACTTTATGAAGTTCGCGCATCTCTAGTTAATACCATGCATGGGGCTGGTGCAGAGAACCAATCAGATGCTTTTACCTGGGTTACTGCATTTGATAACTTCTGATTGGTTGCTGCTGAATAAAACCGATAATAACAAAAATGGCACCTATATGCATACAGCCCCTATAATTGTTAATTAATAAGCAAGTAATTTATAATAAACGCAATAGTTTGAGATGGGTAACTTGCTAACATTAGAAAAACATGCATAAGAAATAATAGGAATGTCTCAATGGCCTTTTAATTATATTCCTCCACATAAAAGAGTGATGGCTAAAGATCAGTATGACAGAAAAGCCATTGAAGAATGCAAATTACAGGGATTTAAAGAACAACTGTAGGCTAAACACCAGACATTCAGCCTAGACCATTAACCAATAGCAATGAATGGGATATTTGTTTTATTAGTCAGACCAAAGATGGCCGGCAAACATTGAACTGTGATATGGATAAGCCACAATCTTTATGTAGTGGCCTTTCCAAAATGGTGATCACGGTTTGTTAAAGGTCAAAAGCGGCCCTTGCTTAAGGCGAGCCAAGGAGCGTCCACAAACAACCTATAAATGGCTCTGCCCAGTCGTACAAAGCTATAGTTGCACAGACACCAATGGACATTCCATGGTTGGTATTTTTTCTTTGGAAATATATCCTGACAAAGTGCTATACCGATACCACGTGGCATTTGATAAAAATCGTAAATTTGTTAAATACCACGTGGTATTGACACCGAGCACATTATAAATTGTCCACGATATAAAATACCTATACCTCGTGTTATTTTGCAACCGTATGGCATTATCTGTGGTGCACGGTGTGGTTTTTTGGACCTATAAAACCAATCGGTATTTTAGTTTTTTACGGTAAGGACTCACAGTAATGAACCTGGTTAAACGGCAGAAATTTCGACATCAAAACCTGTAGCGTATGATTAAAGTCACATATAACTATTTTGTAAAATACCAAATCATATTTTACAATGCTCTGTATTTTACACCTGCAGTTTACAATAACGATCATGGCATGAAGATGACGGATACGCGGTGTGGTATTGTCTCAACCAATCACGGTGGTCATTAATGACTCCAGCGGTATGGTACATATGTGGTTGTTAATTTTATAGTAGCCACCTGACCATTGCTTTATTGCTTTATTGCCTTATCTCAACCTTTAAGAGGGTGCCGAGCCTTCTAGTGGTGTGTCCATGCTGCAAGAAGCTGTGCAAAAAAAATAATGGTCGTGACAAACGGTGTGAGGGAATGCTGGGGAAAAAGCAGAGCCGTATGTTAGATAAATTTCCCAGACCACATTCAAAAAGAGATGTGAATGAAGCCAGATTTGTGTGTCCCAAAGTGCTTGCAATATGATTCAGTGTTGTTCTGAGGCTTTGGTCAGTTTATAAATTTGCTCCTAATTCTGTAACAAATAGGAACGAAGGGACAGATATCTATCTAGGGGGGGATTGGCCCTGTTTTTTGGTCTGGGGTAAAATATATTTGTTTTTTATAAAGCCATATTAACTGACACTAAATTCCACTTATTTATAGTGGCCCTTTTTTAAAGGACAATTATACTCACTTCCCCGACACTGCAGAATAGTACCCAGGGTGAGGACATAAAATCGATAAGTCCTCACCCTGGGTACTTTTCCCTTAACTCTGCACAATACCGCCAAATCTGCCTTCACCGATCCACCACTGTTCCACCTCTTCTCCTACTGTCAGTGACCGTCGCGAGGCAGCCCAATTGGAAGACACGCCTCCTTGCAGAGCGTATCTCCTATTGCTTGCCTCGCGATCCTGTCATTGAAGCAGGAAGAGCGGAGGAATGGAGCGATCGGCGAAGCAGATTGCGGGATAAGTAGTGCAGGAGGTAGTGGAAAGACCCAGGGTGAGGCTTCCATTAGCGATTTGGTCATACACCTGGCGTACTATGCAGCTATATGGAGGAAGAGGAGCGAGGGTTGAGTTGGGTGAGTATAGTTGTCCCTTTAAGAAGAAGTTGGTGTCAATGTCTCACGCACAAACACACAAGGAAGGCCCATAAAGGTTATGGCAATACCACTTTAGATCCTTTAATATGATTAATGGAATCCTACCAAGAAGGTAAAAAATATAACATCCATTGTACGGGGAAACTGGATTAAAACCCAACATCACAGGGAAGCCTGAAAATAATCATAAAAATCCAACACTGTCAGAAATTCAAAGGTTCACATCGAAATCAAGGATTTGTGTAGAATCTGGTGACAGTAAAGTGTTGGCGTCTGTTGACTTGCGGTTCTACATGTTCGTAGCGTGGAAACATTCCAGATTCTAAAGATGCCACATGAGGAGAAAACAATATCTTTCACGGACAAATTTGTTAAAATTCCACTCCTACTTTCTTTCATTTTTTTTTAATATGGGGAGATTCTGCAGGTTCATGACAACACGAGCTTGTTGATATGGAGATGGGACACCTCATCTTAAAACCATACAGTGTATTTCTGAACTTGACGTGCTGTCAGGACGGGTTAGACGATAAGGTTTGCGTCCTCTGGGTCCTGACTAATCATACATTGAGTCGAAGCAGAGATAACAGATCACAGGCAGATAAAATGACTCACATTCAAACTCCCATTTCGTTTTCAGGAGGACCACCAGCGCCTATTCACACTCCACGGTTGCCTCATCCTTGACACACAAATGGTATTGTAAGGTTCTCCCCTGATTTCTTGTCTATGTAAAAGCCACAAATTTGTTATTATAAGAAAAGATTCTTTTTCCCCCCTTCCTTTTAATTCTAAGGCATTGCCAGTCTGTGAGCCGTATACTTGCCCAGATCTTGACGTCGCCGTATGTCCGTATTTGCATATAGGTGTTTAATCCAGATTGAGATACCAGTCGCCCTTGTTAAATTCTTGGTGAATTCTGGACTAAAGGTTTGGAGGAGTGTTCACATCAATAAGGAAAATTTTCAAATAATTTATTCATTCAGGGAATGAGTAAGGTAAGGGTTGGTGCGCTTGTCCAGCTAAAGCTGGTTTGTTGCGATAGATAATTGTTTCCATATAGTTTAAAGACGGAGAGAAAGAAACCTACCCTGGTCGTTTGTTGGATTTTATTTATTTCAGCAGTTGAATGGCTATCGGTTTAATTATAGCTCCAAGCTAACATCGGTTGTCCTGTCGGAATTAAAATATCCAGTGCAACTTCAAATTACGACACGATGAATTTTTCATTGTGCCTTTCTCTACCACCTTGTTTGTTATAGCTGTAGGCACTTACAAGCACTCATCCCGCTGTATATGGGGAAACAGTAAACATGACATACAGAAAAGGGCCTTCAGACACGGATAATCAGGAATAGCTGGGGAAAGATTGAAGAAATAAAAAAATCAGCAATGAGATTCATTAGTTAAGCGAGTTATTAGAAGGGTCGTTTCTTGTTTATTTAAGAGAAGAAACTGGTGTTGTCTGAATACATTGAAATAACAAATGAATGGATTGTTATCAATATGCAAAATCAAAATAATAATTACCGGGGACTTGAAACTCAAGTGTCTCCTGAATTTAAACAAGTGGAAAGCATTGTAATATGAAGAGAACAAAGCATTAAAAAAGATGACGAGGTGTGATTGCTGGAACAAACAAAAATGCTTGGTCGAAGTAAAAAAAGTGGTCGAAGTAGATTTAACGAATACCCTTGATACGTAAACTGTTTAACAGATCACAGTCAGAAAATAACAAATATTACTATATAGGAAACAATACATGTAAAATGGACTATCTGCATATGGTGTATAACACATCAAAAAGGTTGACATATGTGTATAAACACTATAAAAGGTTAACATAGTGTATAAAACACTATAAAAGTTGACATATGTGTATAAAACACTATTAAAAGGTTAACATAGGGATAAACCCTATTAAAGGTGAAACATTGTGTCTACCCACTATATAAAGGTTAACAATGTGTATAAAACACTATAAACGTTACAAGTGTAAAACCCACTATAAAAGGTTGACAGATGTGTTATAAACACTATAAAAAAGGTTTTAACATATGTGTATAAACACTATAAAAGGTTTGAATAGTGTATAAAACACTATATAAAGGTTAAACATATGTGTATCTAACACTATAAAAGGTTTAAACATTATGTGGTTAACACTATAAAAGGTTAACATATGTGTACAAAACACTAGTAAAAGGTAACATATGTGTATAAACATCATAAGGTAAACATATGTGTATAACACTATAAAAGGTTGACATATGTGTATATAACACTTATAACGGTTAAATATGTGTAAAACACTAGAAAAGGTTGACATATGTGTATAAACACTATAAAGGTTGGACATAGGGTGTATAACATATAAAAGGTTAACTATGTGTTAAAACACATAAAAAGGTTAACATATGTGTTTAAAAAACACTATAAAAAGGTTAACATATGGGTATTAACACTATAAAAGGTTAAACCTATGGGTATAAACACTATAAGAGGTTAAATATGTGTATAAACATATAAAAGGTAACAGATGTGTATAAACACTATAAAAGGTTTGACATATGTTATAAACAATATAAAAGGTTAACATATGTGTATAAACAATATAAAAGGTTGACATATGTGTATAACATATTAAAAGGTTAACATATGTTGTATAAAAACACTATAAAAGGTTGAAATATGTATAAACACTAGTAAAAGGTGAAATATGTGTTAATAAAACCTATTAAAAAGGTTGACATATGTGTGAATTGTGAGTTTTTGCTTTTGTAACTGCGAACTTAAAGGTGATTATTGCATCGATGGAACCAGGAATAAGCAGCGCGTCCTTAGCCACCAATTAAGGCGGACATTTACTGTTAATAGTAGCGCAAAAAAAAACTACTAGGGGATCGGGGTGCCTGTGGCTTAATAGCACAAATGGCGCAGGTCCTGGAAATGTGGACTTAAACACACGCTACCCGATAACTATTAGGGCCAGTGTTGAAATTTAACTCTTTTTTAACTGGGCTAATATTGAATTAATATTAACTGTCAAACGAAATGTATAATATATTACTATTGGAACCTTCAGACAGTTGGTCACTCACAGTACTTCCTGCTGACTTTCTTCTCTAGGTGTTCTTAACCTCTGTAAAAACCACCTCTTATACTTACGTAATAAAGAGAATTAAATATTAACGGAAGAACCAATGTTTTGGTCAATGGATAATGAGGGCAGATTCTCGACTTTCCAATGAATTGATTTTAAAAATGAGGCACAGGATTGATTTTTTTTTTTTCAATGCTTTAATCAGGCATTACAATTTTTTAGAATATGTTGATTGTATGCTTTACTTTTTGCTTTTATCGTGACACAGGCTGGTGAGAATGTTTCCCCAACAAACTGCCAAGAAAAAATCTCCGTTAAGGAGGGGATGGACCAAAGGTATAAGGTCCATAAACTGTGTTAAACCAGGGGAAAATGGGATAACCCGTTTCTGAAAAAAACTCATTATTCCAAGGGATCAACAGGCCATTCAATAATAATTAAAAACCAAGGGCTATCAAAATAGCGTCCATCCACGTGTTTTGAAAACTGCAACTCCCAAACTTCCCTGAGGGCAGTTGTAGTAAACTCGGGATTATCTGAAACCCAATACGAGGGTTTTTTGAAAGTACGGCCACATTTACAGCCACAGTCTAACATTACAGCCACGTCTATTGTTGTATTCAATTAGGATCAACTGGACTTGAAAATGTAGTTCTTGAAGACGTTTCGCTAGTCATCCGACTGGCTTTCTCAATTCAGACTGACTTGTACAAAAATCTTGTGGCAATTGTACCCTGGAAAATCCCATTAAGCATATCAAAGCCAGGTGTTAAGGGTGTGATGGGATATGGCTAAGAGGTGTTATAGGAAAGCCAGAGTAGTTAGTAGGTGTTAAAAACAGCATTGTACATGGCAGCAGTTGGTTGTGTTCCTAATAACACCTCTTAGCCACTATCCAATCACACCCGTAACCACCTGGATGTGATATGCTAATGGGATTTTCCAGTGGTGGGTATAATTGCCAACAGATTTTTGTAAAGTCATTCTGAATTGAGAAAGCCAGTGGGATGACTAGCGAAAGTCTTTAGAACTACATTTCAATTCCAGTTGAATCTAATTGAATACAACAGATATACCAGACCTGGATGAATGAGAACCTCACAAGCATTTACAGCCACGGTTTGCATTTACCGTCACATTCAACATTTACAGCCCAGGTAGAATTTACCGTCCCACAGTCTAACTTTACAGCCACGGTTTGGCATTTACATCACCAGTCTAAACTTTACAGCCACGGTCTAGGCATGGCGTCACAGTACTACATTTAGCCACGGTTTAGATTTACCAGTCAAAGTCAACATTTACAGCCACGTCTAGCATTGTCACAGTTAAATTTACAGCCCCGGGTTAGCATTTACGTCACAGTCTAACATTACAGCCACGGTTAGCATTTACAGTCACAGTCTAACATTACAGCCAAGGTCTAGCATTTACAGTCACAGTCTGAGATTACAGCCCAGTTAATGTTTACAGCCCCACGGTCAGCTTTACATTCCAGTTGTACAGTTACAGCACAGTCTAACATTACCGCCAAGCTAATAGTACAGCACAGTCTAGACTTACAGTCACAGGTTATCCATTTACAGCCCACAGTCTAATTTTTACTGCCACGGTCTACTATTTCCCGCCACGGTCTAGCCATTTAGAGTCCGGTTATACATTTACAGCCACGGTCTAGCATTTACGCCACCAGTTGTACATGTTTACCGCCACAGTCATATATTTACAGCCAGGGTCATACATTTACAGCCACGGTCATACATTTACAGCCACGGTCATACATTTACAGCACGTGTACATTTACAGCCGTAGTCATATATTTAAAGCCACGATCATACATTTACAGCCACATTCATACATTTACAGCCACGGTTGTACATTTACAGCCACAGTTTATATTTAAGCCAACGGTCGTACATTTACCGCCACGGTCAACATTTACCTCCACGGTCATCCATTACAGGCCCACGGTCGTACATTTACAGCCAGGTCATCATTTACAGCCAATGTTGTTAAATTTATAGCCACCGTCATATATTTACAGCCCAACGTCGTACATTTAAAGCAACGGTCATACATTTACAGCCACGGTCGTACATTTAGAATAATTCAAAAATAAGGATCAATTCATTGAAATGTGCCCTTTCTTATATGCTTTACTCTTATAAGATGGTCCGGGTGTAGAAACCCCAGACCTTCGTTCTCCAGATAGCAAGATTAGAACATTCCAGAAGGAATTCAACACTTATCTTTGGGGACTTACAGTGCTTCTTGGTGACCAGGTGCAGAGTGCCCCATGTCCGTTCGCGTAGACATAATCCCCAAGGATTACAACAAAAGAAGAAACGCCACTGCATCAACAGGAAAAAGAACAAGAGAACTCCGGATACAAACATGATGAATGAATCACAGCTTTATTAAAACAATACGCCTGACGCGTTCAGGACACTTCCGGTCCTAATCATAGGCCTATGATTAAGGACCGGGAGGTCTGAATGCGTCAGGCGTTTGTTATTAAGCTGTGATTCTCATTCATTCATTTCATTCATGTTGCTAATTACGGCGTTCTCTTGTTTCTTTTCGGTTGATGCAGTGCCGTTTCTTCTTTTGTTCTATCCACGGCGTACATTTACAAGCCGTATCAGATATTTAAAGCCACGATCATAAATTTACCACGCACGGTATACATTTACAGCCATGGTCGTACATTTACAGCCACGGTCGTACATTACAGGCCACGGTACATATATTTACTGCCAACGGTGTAACATTACCAGCCTTATCAGATATTTAAGCCCACGGTCATACATTTACAGCCCTAGTCATATAATAAGCCACAATCATACATTTAAAGCCACGTTATACATTTACAGCCACGGTACATTTTACAGCCACTGTGTACATTTACAGCCATAGTCATAATTAAAAACCCCGGTCAACATTTACAGCCACGTTTCGTACATTTAAGCCGACGGTCGTAAATTTACAGCCCGGTTCGTACATTTTTACACCACGGTCGTACGTTACCGCCACGGACGTACATTAATTGGTCGTTCCGGCTGTAAATTACCATACGGTACTAGAGTACAATTACCATCCAATCATCAATGAGATGGTTGGAATTTTGACTTTTTCCCAGAAATTCACGTTGAAAACCCAGGGGCAAAATTCTAAACAGGAAAACTCAGATACGGCGCACGGGTTGGGATAACCGGTAATGATGGGCCGTAATGTACCGAGTCATTATTTGGTTACTTTAAAATTACACAACCATATGTACCGGAACCCTGGCTGTGATATGCTAATTGGATTTTCCAGGGACATAAATTGCCACAGATTTTTGTACAATCATTTCGGATGAGAAGCCAGTGGAATTGACTAGCGAAACGTCTTCAAGAACTACATTTCAAGTCCAGTTGATCTAATTGATTGGAATACAACAGATAGACATGGACCGGATTGAATGAGAACCTTCACAAGCATTTACAGCCACGGTTTCGCATTGTTACAGTCCACAGTCAAAAAATTTACAGCACGCGTCTAGCATTTACAGTACAAGTCTAACATTACAGCCAAGGTTTAGCATTTTTACAGTCACCCAGTCTAACATTTACAGACACGGTTAGCATTTTTACCAGTCACAGTCAAACATTACAGCCAAAGGTCTAGCCATTTACAGTCACAGTCTGTCTGAATTGACAGCCCCAGTTTAATATTTAAGCCACGGTCAGCATTTACAGTCACAGGGTACATTACAGCCACCAGTCTAACATTTACAGCCACAGGCTAATATTACCGCCACAGTCGAGGAATTTACAGGTCCACAGTCTATACATTACAGCCACAGTCTAATATTTACTGCCAAGTGTCTAATATTACAGCCACGGTCTACGCATTTATAGTCCGGGTTATACATTACGCCACGGTCTGCATTTCAGCCACAGGTGTACATTTACCGCCACAGTTCATATCTTTCAGCAAGGGTCATACATTTACAGCAAGGTCATACATTTACAGCAAACGGTCATACATTTACAGCAAAGTTGTACATTTACAGCCGTAGTCATATATTTAAAGCCACGATCATACATTTACAGCCAAATTCATTACCTTTTACAGCCACGGTTGTACATTTACAGCCACAGTCATATATTTACAGCCAACGGTCGTACATTTACAGCCACGGTCATACATTCAGCCACGGTCATACATTTACAGCCACGGTCGTACATTTACAGCAACGGTCATACATTTACAGCCACTGTTGTACATTTATAGCCACAGTCATATATTTACAGCCAACGGTTCGTACAGTTACAAGCACGGTAATAAATTTACAGCCACGGTCGTCCATTTAGAATAATCAAAAATAAGGATCCAATGTCATGAAATGTGACTTCTATATGCTACTCTTATAAAGGATGGGACCGGGTGGAAGAAACCCCAGACCTTCGTTTCTTCAGAAGTAGCCAAGAGAGAACACTTCCAGTAGGAATTCAACAATATATTATTCGGGACCTTACCCGTGCTTCTTGGTGACCCAGGTGCGAGTGGCCCCATGTCCGTCGACTTAAGACCTAATCCCACGGATACATTACAAAAGAAGAAACGCCAACCTGCATCAACAGGAAATAGACAAGAGAACTCAGGATTACAAACAGAATGAATGAATCACGCTTTATTAACAATACGCCGACGCGTTTTTCAGACCTCCCGGATCCTTAACTATAGGCCTATTATGATTAAGGATCCGGAGGTATGAAAAATATGCGTCGGCCGTATTGTTTGTTATTCAAGCTGGATTGCAGTCATCATTCATTCATGTTGTATCCGGAGTTCTCTGTTCTTTTCTGGTTGATGGCAGGTGCCGGTTCTTCTTTTGTTTATCCACGGTCGTAACATTTACAGCCGTTAGTAATATATTTAAGCCACAACGATCATCATTTACAGCCCACGGTGCATAACATTACAGCCCATGGTCGTACATTTACAGCCACGGTCGTACATTTACAGCCACAAGGTAACTATATTTACTGCCAACGGGTCGTAAATTACAGGCATTAGTACCCCCTATATTTAAAGAACCACGGTCTACCATTACAGAACTCCTAGTCATATATTTAAACCACAATCATAACATTTACGCCCACGTCATACATTTTACAGCCACTGTGTACATTTTAAGCCACTGACGGTGTAACATTACAGCCATAGTCATATATTTAAAAGCCACGGTCATACATTTACAGCCAGTTCGTACATTTACAGCCCACGGTCGTAAATTTACAGCAACGTCGTAAATTTACAGCCACGTCGTACGTACAAAGCCACGGAGTACATTCATGGCGTCCGGCTGTCAATACCATACGGGTACTAGAGTACAATTACCATTCCAATCTAATGTAGATGTGAATTTTGACTCTTCACAGAAAATTCCCGTTGAGGTGAAACCAGGGCAAAATTCTAAATCAGAAAACTCGATTACGGGGGGTTTGTCCTAACGGTAATGAAATTAGGGCCGTAATGTACCGGTCATTATTGGTACTTAAAATTAACACAACATATTACCTTAACACCTGGCTTTGTGAATGCTAATTGGGATTTTCCGGGTACATATTGCCAGATTTTTGTACAAGTTCATCTGAATTGAGAAAGCCAGTCGGATTGACTAGCGAAACGTCTTCAAGAACTTACATTTCAAGTCCAGTTGATCTAATTGAATACAACAGATATACCATGACCTGGTATGAATGAGAACCTTCACAAGCATGTACAGCCACGGTTTAGGCATTTACAGTCACCGTCTAAACAATTTACAGCCACGGTCTAGCTTTACAGTCACAGTCTAACCATTACAGCACGTTTAGCATTTAAAAGTCCAGTCTAACAGTTAAGCCACGGTGCTAGCATTTTACAGTCACGTCTCCCATTTACAGCCCGGTTAGCATTTACAGTCACACCGTTACATTTACAGCACGGTTTAGCATTTACAGTCACAGTCTAACATTAACAGCCAAGGTCTAAGAAAACATTTAACAGCACAGTCTGATATTTACAGCCCCAGTCTCATATTCAGAACGGGTCTAGCATTTACCAGTCCACAGTTGTACATACAGCCACAGTCTAACATTACAGCACCAGGCCTAAATTTACAGCCACAGGCTAGAATTTTATCAGTCACAGTTATTAATTACAGCCACAGTCTAATATTTCGGCCACGGTCTAATATTTACAGCCAGGTTTCTAGCATTTATAGTCACGTTTACATGTACAGCCACGGTCTAGCATTTACAGCCACAGTTTGTACATTTTCCCGCAACAGTCATATATTTACAGCCAAAGGGTCATTACATTACAGCCACGGTCATACATTTACGCCACGGTCCACATTTACAGCAACGGTTGTACATTTACACGCGTTTGTCATATATTTCAAGCCAATCAGTTACATTATTACAGCCACTTAATACATTTACACCACGTTACATTTACAGCCACAGTCATATATTTCCAGCCAAAGGTCGTACATTTAACAGCCACGTCATACATTTCAGCAACGGTCATACATTTACGCCCGGTCGACATTTACAGCCACGTCGTACATTTACACAGCTATAATTACAGCCACTGTGTACATTTATCGACCACAGTCATATATTTACAGCCAACGGGACATTTACGCCACGGTCATACAGTTACCAGACGGTAGTACATTTAGAAATAATCAAAAAAAGGAGCCAATTTCATGAAATTGACTCATTATAATGCTTACTCTTATCAAAAAAAAATGGATTGGCGGGGGTAAGAAACCCCAGACCCTGCGGTCTTCCAGATAGCAAGATAGAACACTTCCAGTAGGGATATTCAAATATTATATTCGGGACTTAACACCGTGTCTCTTGGTGACCCAGGTGCAGAGTGACCCGGTCCTTCGCTTAAGACCTAATCCCCACGGAGAAACAAAGAAGAAAGCGCCACTGCATCAACCAGGAAAAAGAACAGGAGAAGAAAAAACTCCGGATACAACACTGAATGAATTGAAACAGCTTATTAACATACCTGAGCGGTTTCAGAACCTCCGGTCCTTAATCATAGGCCTATGATTAAGGACCGGGAGGTACTGAAATGCGTTCACGTGCGTATTGGTGATGTAAAGCTGTGATTTCATTTCATCATGTCATTCTGTTGTATCGGAGTCTCTGTTCTTTCCTGGTTGAGCAGTTGCCGTTTCTTGCTTTGTTCATCCACGGTCGTTACATTACAGCAGAGTATAATGTAAGCCACGATGCACATTTTACAGCCACGGTCATACATTTACAGCCATGGTCGTACCATTACAGCCACGTCGTACATTTACGCCGGTCATTATTTTTCCTGCCAACGTCGTACATTTACAGCCTTCAGTCATATATTTTAAAGCCACGGTCATAACATTTAAAGCTCCTAGTCATAATTAAAGCCACAATATACATTTTACAGCCACTGTTCATACATTTTTACAGGCAACTGTCGACATGACAGCCACTGGTGTACATTAACGCCATTAGTCATACTATTAAAGCCCACGGGTCATACAATTACAGCCAGTTCGTACATTACAGCCACGGTCTAAACAGTTACGGCTCATTCATTCACGCCACGGTCGTACGTTACAGCCACGGACGTACATAATGGTCGTCCGGCTGTTAAAAATACCATACTGTAATAGAGTACAATTCCATCAATACATAAATGTAGATGGTGGAATTGACTGTCTTAAGAAATTCCACGTTGCATGAAACCAGGGCAAAATTCTAAAATCGAAAACTCCGATACGGCGGGTTGTACTAACAACGGTATGATTAGGGCCGTAATGTACCGGTCATATTGGTAATTAAAATTAACAACCACATATGTACCATACCGCTGGAGTCATTAATGACCACCTGATTGGTTGAGACAATACACACCCGTATCCGTATTTCATGCCATGATCGTTATTGTAAACTGCAGGTGTAAATACAGAGCCAATTGTAAAATATGATTGGTATTTTACAAAATGTTTTATTGACTTAATCATACGCTACCAGGTTTGATGGTCGAAATTTCTGCCGTTTAACCAGGATTCATACTAGTGAGTCCTTACCGTAAAAAACTAAAATACCGATTGGTTTATAGGTCCAAAAAACCAACCGTGCACCACCAGATAATGCCATACGGTTGCAAAAACACGAGGTTAGTATTTTATATGTGGACAAATTTATAATGCTTGGTGTCAATACCACGTGGTATTTAACAAATTTACGATTTTTATCAAATGCCACGGTATCGGGTTTTCTTTATATAGCAACTTTGTCAGGATATATTTCCAAAGAAAAAATACCAACCATGAAGTCGTCCATGGTGTCTGTGCACCTATAGCTTTGTACGACTGGCAGAGCCATTATAGTGTTGTTTGTTTGGACGCTCCTTGCTCGCCTTAAGCAAGGGCCCCGCTTTTGACCTTTACACACCGTGATCACCATTTTGGAAAGGCCAATACATAAAGATTTGGCTTATCCAATCACAGTTCAATGTTGCCGGCCATCTTTGGTCTGACTAATAAAACAAATATCCCATTCATGCTATTGGTTAATGGTCTAGTGCTGAATGTACTGGTGTTTAGCCTACAGTTGTTCTTTAAATCCTGTATTTGCATCTTCATGGCTTTCTGTTTCATACTGATCTTTAGCCATCACTCTTTTATGTGGAGGAATATAATTAAAAGGCCATTGAGACATTCCTATTATTTCTATATGCATTGTTTTTCTAATGTTAGCACGTTTACCATCTCAAACTATTGCTGTTTTTATAAATTAACTTGCTTATTAATTAACATATATAGGGGCTGCTTAGCAATATAGGTGCACATTTTTTTCTGTTATTTATCGGTTTTTTTTTTCAGCAGCAACCACATCAGAAGTTATCTAAATGCAGTAACCCAGGTAAAAGCATCTGATTGTTCCTGCACCAGCCCCATGGCATGGTATTAAATAGAGATGGAGCCGAACTTCAAAGTTCGGTCCGTTTTCGACATTTGAACTTTGAAAGTTTCAAAAAAGGACCCATTAAAGTCAAGGGAGTGATAATTTGAAAGGTCCGGTGATTTACAGCTAAACTACAATGGTAACTTACTGTAAATGGCTGTGGTACCTGGGAAATGGTCGGGGAACATGTCACTATCACCAAAACCTGTTTATACACTTCTTCTTCACGACCGGGCAATGCCGGGCTTGCGCAAGCTACATTGGAGGGGTACACCCAATTCGAGGGTTACTGAACGATGCTATACATTCAAGGGTTATCGAAATCGAACAATACATTCGGGGGGTTCCGAAAGTCAAAGAACTAGATTTTAGGGCTAGTGAACGATACACTCTAGGATACCGAAAACTAACGATACATTCAAGGGCTTAGAAAACAATACATTTTAGGGTTACAAAAAAATCACAGCCGTGAGTTCGGAAAAACCGAACTAGTTCGAACCCAAACTAGTTTGAATAGTTTGGTTTGCCCGAATCATAAAGTTCGTCCGAACTCAGGTTCCAGTTCGGTTTTGTGTTCATCACTAGTATTAACCAATAAATATACCCCATGTTGGTCTTTTACAAAATATTAACAAACATTATTTCTCAGGAGAAGGGGGTTCATTTTGGGTACGTAACAAACCCAGTTTCGGCGGAACTGTTCTATATCGATTATTCAATATCCATAATCTACCCTTGAATATTAAATGCTGATTTTTGAATATTTAATACTGATTATCGAATATTCTATACCGATTATGATTTTCATTATCAACTTTGAATATTCAATACTGATTATTGAATATCTATACTGATTATTCAATATCCATTATCTAACTGAATTTCATATTGATATTGATAATCAATACGCTTATCGAATATTTCTATACCCAATTATTTGATATCATTATGTAAGTTATATTCTTACACTAATTATTGAATATTTGAAACCGATTATTGAATATTCATTACCGATTATTGAATAATTTATACCGATATCTGAATTCTTATCTAACTTTGAATACTCAATACAGATTATTAAAAAATTCAATACCGATTATGAATAATTTATACCGATTATCTGAATTCATTATCTAACTTTGATACTCAATACAGATTATTAAAAAATCAATACGATTATTGAATATTCTATAGATATCTGATATTCATTATCTAACTTTGAATACTCAATACCGATTAATTAAAAAAATCAATACGATTATTGAATATTCTATACCGATTATCTGATATCTCATTATCTAACTTTGAATACTCAATACCGATTATTAAAAAAATCAATACCGATTATTGGAATATTCTATACCGATATCTGATATTCATTATCTAACTTGAATACCAATAACGATTATTAAAAAAACAATACCGTTATTGAATATTCAATACTGATTATCTGATATTCATTAAACTTTGAATACTCAATACCGATATTAAAAAATCAAACCGATTATTGAATTTCTATATCGATATCTGATATTCATTATCTAACTTTGAATACTCAATACCGATTATTAAAAAACTACTAACGATTATTGAATATTCTATACCGATTATCTGATATTCATTATCTAACTTTAAATACCGTATATACTCGAGTATAGCCGAGGTTTCAGGCTTTAAAATTAGCCTGAAAACCCGACCCTCTTGGCTTATCCGGGTCCACAGTTAAAAGCAAGGCCGTTTGGCTATTACTGTCAATATAAAAGATATAAAATATAAAAAGAGGACTCCAGCAGAACTTAGACAGTCTGAACAATCCACTGCTGTATGACCCACTCCTATGACCCACTCCAATGACATCACTGTCACGTGTCCCTACCCTAAAAATTACAAGGTGAACATAGAATTATTATTAAGTACTTAACCAATTAATGTATAGTATGGTTTCCCAGCACCCTCCATCACACCAGACTACTTGAAATGTTGGTCTGCTACTTACTACAGATCACATAGGAACTTAACACATTTTATTATCCTACAGATACTGCACAAGATCCTCCCATTAGAAACCCAAAATTTGTCTCCCACTTTTAGCCCCCATAAATGTACCCACCTTCCTCAACACGGGTACAAACAGTCCCCTCCATTTCACTGCATTCTCTTTGCTGAAGAAGTCGTGACTTTACCGAGATTGCTGCATGATTTCTGCCTCATGGGGCCTTCGCCTGACTGCTATCTTGCTGTTCTGGTCTGTGGCACTTGGAGGTGCCGTGCAAGCGGTATCGCAGCAGAAACCTAGCAGCTCCAGGCTGCATGTCACCAAGATGGAGCGACAAGAGTTCCGAGTTGGCCCACTCCACCCCCATTCTCACCAGACACACAAGGTGCGAAAAGAAATGCCGAGACAGATACTCGCGGCAGCTTACCTAGTGAAAGGACGCGATCCCACAGCATTCTTTATTAACTGCACAGCAGGATCCTGGTGCCCCTCACATTCTCAACAATGGAGGTGCGCGTAAAGTTAATAGCGTGCCTCTCTGTCTGCCACCCTAGACCTACTTAGTTCGGGAGAAGCAACTATAACTGTACATTTTACGGCCCTGCTTTACTGTGACCCGAGTATAAGCCGAGGTCGGGTTTTCAGGCTAATTTTAAAGCCTGAAAACCTCGGCTTATACTCGAGTATATACGGTATTTAAAGTTAGATAATGAATATCAGATAATCGGTATAGAATATTTCAATAATCGGTATGATTTTTTTTTAATAATCGGTATTGGTATTCAAAAGTTAGATAATGAATATCATAATCGATATAGAATATTCAATAATCGGTATTGATTTTTTTAATAATCGGTTATTGAGTATTCAAAGTTAGATAATGAATATCAGATAATCGTAATTGAATATTCAATAACGGTATTGTTTTTTTAATATATCGGTATTGAGTATTCAAAGTAGATAATGAATATCAGATAATCAGTATTGAATATTCAATAATCGGTATTGTTTTTTTAATAATCGGTATTGAGTATTCAAAGTTAGATAATGAATATCAGATAATCGGTATAGAATATTCAATAATCGGTATTGATTTTTTTAATTAATCGGTATTGAGTATTCAAAGTTAGATAATGAATATCAGATAATCAGTATAGAATATTCAATAATCGGTATTGATTTTTTAATAATCTGTATTGAGTATTCAAAGTTAGATAATGAATATCAGATAATCGGTATAAATTATTCAATAATCGGTATTGATTTTTTAATAATCTGTATTGAGTATTCAAAGTTAGATAATGAATATCAGATAATCGGTATAAATTATTCAATAATCGGTAATGAATATTCAATAATCGGTTTCAAATATTCAATAATTAGTGTAGAATATAACTTACATAATGGATATCAAATAATTGGTATAGAATATTCGATAATCGGTATTGATTATTCAATAATCAATATTGAAAATTCAAAGTTAGATAATGGATATTGAATAATCAGTATAGAATATTCAATAATCAGTATTGAATATTCAAAGTTAGATAATGAAAATCATAATCGGTATAGAATATTCGATAATCAGTATTAAATATTCAAAAATCAGCATTTAATATTCAATGGTAGATTATGGATATTGAATAATCGATATAGAACAGTTCCGCCGAAACTGGGTTTGTTACGTACCCAAAATGAACCCCTTCTCCTGAGTAATAATGTTTGTTAATATTTTGTAAAAGACCAACATGGGGTATATTTATTGGTTAATACTAGTGATGAACACAAAACCGAACTGGAACCTGAGTTCAGGACGAACTTTATGATTCGGGCAAACTCAAACTATTCAAACTAGTTTGGGTTCGAACTAGTTCGGTTTTTCCGAACTCACGGCTGTATTTTTGATAACCCTAAAATGTATTGTTTTCTAGCCCTTGAATGTATCGTTAGTTTTCGGTAATCCTAGAGTGTATCGTTCACTAGCCCTAAAATCTAGTCTTTGACTTTCGGAACCCCCCGAATGTATTGTTCGATTTCGATAACCCTTGAATGTATAGCATCGTTCAGTAACCCTCGAATTGGGTGTAACCCTCCAATGTAGCTTGCGCAAGCCCGGCAATTGCCCGGTCGTGAAGTAAGAAGTGTATAAACAGGTTTTGGTGATAGTGACATGTTCCCCAGACCATTTCCCAGGTACCACAGCCATTTACAGTAAGTTACCATTGTTAGTTTAGCTGTAAATCACCCGGACCTTTCAAATTATCACTCCCCGTTGACTTTAATGGGTCCTTTTTTTGAAACTTTCAAAGTTCAAATGTTCGAAAACGGACCGAACTTTATGAAGTTCGGCCATCTCTAGTTAATACCAATGCCATGGGGCTGGTGCAGGAACCAATCAGATGCTTTTACCTGGGTTACTGCATTTAGATAACTTCTGATTGGTTGCTGCTGAATAAAACCGATAAATAACAGAAAAAAATGTGCACCTATTATTGCATCAGCCCCTATAATATGTTAATTAATAAGCAAGTAATTTATAAATAAACAGCAATAGTTTGAGATGGGTAACTTGCTAACATTAGAAAAACATGCAATTAAGAGAAATAATAGGAATGTCTCAATGGCCTTTTAATTATATTCCTCCACATAAAAGAGTGATGGCTAAAGATCAGTATGACAGAAAAGCCATTGAAGAATGCAAATTACAGGGATTTAAAGAACAACTGTAGGCTAAACACCAGACATTCAGCCCTAGACCATTAACCAATAGCAATGAATGGGATATTTGTTTTATTAGTCAGACCAAAGATGGCCGGCAAACATTGAACTGTGATATGGATAAGCCACAATCTTTATGTAGTGGCCTTTCCAAAATGGTGATCACGGTGTGTTAAAGGTCAAAAGCGGCCCTTGGCTTAAGGCGAGCCAAGGAGCGTCCAACAAACAACCTATAAATGGCTCTGCCAGTCGTACAAAGCTATAGGTGCACAGACACCAATGGACGATTCCATGGTTGGTATTTTTTTCTTTGGAAATATATCCTGACAAAGTTGCTATACCGATACCACGTGGCATTTGATAAAAATCGTAAATTTGTTAAATACCACGTGGTATTGACACCAGAGCATTATAAATTGTCCACGATATAAAATACCTATACCTCGTGTTATTTTGCAACCGTATGGCATTATCTGGTGGTGCACGGTGTGGTTTTTTGGACCTATAAAACCAATCGGTATTTTAGTTTTTTACGGTAAGGACTCACAGTAATGAACCTGGTTAAACGGCAGAAATTTCGACCATCAAAACCTGTAGCGTATGATTAAAGTCACAATAAAACTATTTTGTAAAATACCAAATCATATTTTACAATTGGCTCTGTATTTTACACCTGCAGTTTACAATAACGATCATGGCATGAAAGTACTGATACCGTGTGGTATTGTCTCAACCAATCACGGTGGTCATTAATGACTCCAGCGGTATGGTACATATGTGGTTGTTAATTTTAAGTACCAATAATGACCGGTACATTACGGCCCTATCATTACCGGTTAGTACAAACCCGCCGTATCGGAGTTTTCGATTTAGAATTTTGCCCCTGGTTTCATCAACGTGGAATTTCGTGTGAAGAAAGTCAAATTCACCATCTACATTTATGATTGAATGGTAAATTGTACTCTAGTACCGTATGGTAATTCTTTAACAGCGCGGACGACCATTAATGTACGTCCGTGGCTGTAAACGTACGACCGTGGCGGTGAATGTCGACGTGGCGTAATGTCGACCGTGGCTGTAAATGTACGAACGTGGCTGTAAATTTATGACCGTGGGCTTTAATATATGACTATGGCTAAATGTACACCAGTGGCTGTAATGTACGACATTGGCTGTAAATGTAGAACGTGGCTGTAAATGTATATTGTGGCTTTAAATATATGACTAGGGCTGTAAATGTATGACCGTGGCTTTAAATATATGACTAAGGCTGTAATGTACGACGTTGGCATAAATACTATGACCGTGCTGTAAATGTACGACCGTGGCTGTAATGGTACGACCATGGCTGTAAATGTATGACCGTGGCTGTAAAATGTGATCGTGGCGTTACATATATGACTACGCTGTAAATGTACGACCGTGGATAGAACAAACAAGAAACGGCACTGCATCAACCAGAAAGAACAAGAGAACTCCGATACAACATGAATGAATGATGAAATGAAATCACAGCTTTAATACAATACGCCGTGACGCATTTCAGACCTCTCCGGTCCTTAATCATAGGCCTATGATTAAGGACCGGGAGGTCTGAACCGCGTCAGCGTATTGTTAATAAGCTGTATTTCATTCATTCAGTTGTATCCGGAGTTTCTCTTGTTCTTTTTCCTGGTTGATGCAGTGGCGTTTCTTCTTTTGTTTATCCGTGGGGATTAGGTCTTAAGCGAAGGACCTGGGGCACTCTGCACCTGGGTCACCAAGAGAGCACGGTGTAAGTCCCGAATATAATATGTTGAATTCCTACTGGAAGTGTTCTATCTTGCTATCTGGAAGACCGAAGGGTCTGGGGTTTCTTACCCCCCGACCATCCTTGATAAGAGTAAGCATTATAATGAGTCAATTTCATGAATTGGGTCCTATTTTTTGATTATTCTAAATGTACGACCGTGCTGTAAATGTATGACCGTGGCTGTAAATGTACGACCGTTGGCTGTAAATATATGACTGTGGCTATAAATGTACACAGTGGCTGTAAATATGTTAATGACCGTGGCTGTAAATGTCGACCTGCGTAAATGTATGCCGTTGCTGTAAATGTATACCGGTGGCTGTTAAATGTACCACCTTTGCTTAAATATATGACTGTGGCTGTAAATGTAACCGTGGTGTAAATGTATTAGATGTTGGCTGTAATAAGTAATGATCGTGGCTTAAATATATACAAACGTCGTGTAAATGACAACCGTTGCTGTAAATGTATGGACCGATGAGGTCGGTGGAAATGAATAATGACCATGGATGTAAGGCTGTGAATGGGACCCAAATTGATGGCATGAAATAGGTATGAATGGAATTGCGTGAGAGAGAATGTAAACTGATGGCTGGATGAAATGAGCAAGACCGTTGGTAGGTGAAGGTAAACGGATCTATATGCTTCCTTATACTTGAAACCTGCTGTAAAAAAAAAGTCTCCAATGTATGGACACGCCTGGCCAAATTTGCTTTTGGCTTCATTATAACTGTGACCTGATACATTCTAGTCCTCGTGGCCTTCGTAATTTATGTCTCTTCCTGCTAACCGTGCTGTATGACTGTCGATGACCCGACTGGTGCTTAAATGCTATGACCCGTGCTTAAATATATGAACTGGGTGCTGTAAATGTCACTGTGGGCTGTGTAATTTCTTAGACCTTGGCTGTTAATGGTCAATAACGGACTATAAGCTAGACGTGCTGAAATTACGTGAAACTTTAGCTGTGGGCTGTAAATGTAACTGTGACTGTAATACTGGCTGAAATACCGTGGCTGTAAATGTTAGAGGGTATGACGTGACTGTAAATGCTAGACCGTGGCTGTAACTGATTAGACTGGACTTTATATCAACTGTGACTAAATGCTAGACTGCTGTAAATGGTTAGACTGTGACTGTAACTGCTAACCGTGGCTGTAAATGTTTAGACGGTGACTATGCAACCTGTTAAAGTAGCTACTAAGAGACCGTGGCTGTAATGCGACTGGCGTAAATGTTTCCGTATAGTACGTGCTCTCTACCGTGGTTAGTACTACTGACTACGGGGTATGTGGTAGGTCCATTGGTCGGATTGGTATACTTGTTGTCATTCAATTGGTCAACTGGTTTAACTTGAAATGTAGTCTTGAAGACGTTTCGCTAGTCATACGACTGGCTTTCTCTAATTCAGATGAACTTGTTACAAAAATCTGGGCAATATGTACCCCTGGAACAATCTCCAATTAGCATATCACACAGCCAGGTGTTAAGGTAATATGTTGTTGTTAATTTTAAGTACCAATAATGACCGGTACATACGGCCCGTATCATTACCTGTTTAGTACAAAGCCCGCTCCGGTAATCGAGTTTTCTGATTAGAATTGGATGCTCCTTTTTTGCGTTTCACGTCAACGTGGAATTTTCGTGAAGAAGTCAAAATTCACATCTACATTTAGTATTGAATGGTAATTGTACTCTTAGTACCCGGGTGGAGGTGGGGGTTTGTAGTATGGTATTACAGCCGGACGCCATTAATGTACTCCGTGGTTTGTAACGTCGAGACCGTGGCTGTAAATTTACGACCGTAGGGCTGTAAATTTACGACCGTGGCTGTAAATGTACGACACGTGGCTGTAAATTGTATGACCGTAGGCTATCTTAATACATGACCATGCTCGTTAATGCTCACAGGCCTGTCACCAGCTGGCCTTTTCAATATGCTACGCGGAGGTGCTGTCAAAATGGTATCGACAGTGGGCGTGGAAATGTTGAGTGGCTTAAGTAGGTTGTGGAATATATGACTAGGACCCCTGTAATGGTATGACCGTGGTCTTAAATATAGGGTACTAATGCCTGTAATTGTACGACCCGTTGGCAAGTAAATATAGTTACCTTGTGGCTGTAAATGATGACGACCGTTGGCTGTAAATGTACGACCATGGGCTTAATGATAGACCGGGCTGTTAAATGATGATCGTGTGGCTTAAATATATGACTTACGGCGTAAATGTACGACCGTGGATAAACAAAAGAAGAACGGCACCTGCATCAACCAGGAAAAGAACAAGAGAACTCCGGATCAACATGAATGAATGATGACTGAATCACAGTTGAACTTTAATAACAATACGGCCGACGCATTTTTCATACCTCCCGGTCCTTATCATAAGGTCCATAGATTAGGACCGGGAGGTCTGAAAACGCGTTCGGGCGTATTTGTTTAATAAAGCGTGAATTTCATTCATTCCTGTGTATCCTGAGTTCTCTTGTCTATTTCCTGTTGAATGCAGTTGCGTTTCTTTCTTTTGTAATGTATCCGTGGGATTCGGTCTTAAGCGACGGACAATGGGGCCACTCGTCACCTGTGTTCACCAAGAGCACGGGTAAGTCCCGAATATTATTGTTGATTCCTACTGGAAGTGTTCTTCTTGGCTACCTGAGAAAACGAAGGGTCTGGGGTTTCTTCACCCGGTCACCATCCTTTAAAGAGTAGCCATTTAGAAGTCACACTTTCATACATATGGAATCCTTATTTTGATATCTAAATGGTACGACCGTGGCTGTAAATGTATTACCGTGGCTGTAACTGTACGAACCGTTGGCTGTAATATATGGACTGTGGCTATACATTACAACAGTGGCTGTAATTATGAACCGTGCTGTAAATGTACGACCGTGGCGTAAATGTATGAACCGTGGCTTAAATGTATGAACCGTGGCTGTAAATGTACGTACGTGGCTGTAAATATATGATCGTGGGCTGTAATGTACAACCTTGGCTGTAATGTATGAATTTGGCTGTAAATGTATGATCGTGGCTTCTTAAATATATGACTACGGCTGTAAATGTAACACTTGGGCTGTAAATGTATGACCGTGCTGTAAATGTATACCTGCTGTAAATTTGACCCTTGGCTGAAATATCATGAACTGTGGCGGTAAATGTACACTGGTGGCTGAAATGCAGACCGTGGCGTTGTAAAGACCGGACTATAAATGCGTAGACCGTGCTGTAAATATTAACACTTGGCAGTAATATTAGACTGTGGCTCGTAATGTCTAACGTGACTGAAATTCCGACTGTGGCGGTAATAGTAGCCTGTGGCTGTAAATGTTAGACTGGTGGCTGTAAATGTAACCGTGCCTGTAAAGCTGACCGTGGCTTAAATTTAAACTGGGCTGTAATAGTATCAGACTGTGACTGTAAATGCTAGACCTTTGGCTGTAATGTTTGAACTGTGGACTGAAAATGCTAACCGTGCTTGTAAATGTTAGACTGGGTGACTGTAAAAATGCTAAACCGTGGCTGTAAGTTAGACTGTACTGTAAATGCTAGACCGTGCTGTAAATTGGTTGACTGTTGGACTTAAAATGCGAAACCGTGGCTGTAACATTGCTTGTGAAGGTTCTCATTCATCCAGGTCCATGTTATCTGTTGTATTCAATCTAGATCAACTGGACTTGAAATGTAGTTCCTTGAAACGTTTCGCGCTATCAATTCCACTGGCTTTCTCATCCGAAATGATTGTCCAAAAATCTGTGGCAATTTATGTACCCTGGAAAATCCAATTAGCACTATCACAGCCAGGTTATGTTCTAGGTACAGATGGTTGTGTAATTTTAAGTAACCAAATAATGACCGGTACATTACGGCCCATCATTACCGGTTAGTCCACAACCCGTGCGCCGTATCGAGTTTTCCTGATTTAGAATTTTGCCCCTGGGTTTTCAACGTGGAATTTCTGGGAAAAAGTCAAAATTCAACCATCTACATTATGATTGGAATGGTAATTGTACTCTAGTACCGTATGGTAATTTACAGCGGACGACCATTAATGTACGTCCGTGGCGTGTAACGTACGACCGTGGTGTAAAAATGTACGACCGTGGCTGTAAATTTACGACCGTGGCTGTAAATGTACGAACGTGGCTGTAAATGTATGACCGTGGGCTTTAAATTAAATTATGACTATGGCTGTAAATGTACACAGTGGCTGTAAATGTACCGTGGCTGTAAATGTATAACGTGGCTTTAAATTATGATTGTGGCTTATATATGACTAGGGCTGTAAATGTATGACCGTGGCTTTAAATATTGATAAGGCTGTAATGTTACGACCGTTGGCAGTAAATATATGTACCTGGCCTGTAATGTACGACCGGGCTGTAAATGTACGACCATGGCTGTAAATGTATACCGTGGTGTAAATTGTATGATCGTGGCTTTAAATATTGACTAACGGCTTGGTAAATGTAACGCCGTGGATAGAACAAAAGAAGAAACGGCACTGCATCAACCGAAAAGAAACAAGAGAACGCCGTATACAACATGAATGAAATGAATGAATGAAATCACAGCTTTAATAACAATACGCCTGACGCATTTCAGACCTCCCGGTCCTTAATCATAGGCCTATGATTAAGGACCGGAGGTCTGAAACGCGTCAGGCGTATTGTTTTAATAAGCTGTGTACTTTCATTCATTCATGTTTGATCCGGAGTTCTCTTGGTTCTTTTCCTGTTGGATGCAGTTGGCGTTTTTCTTTTGTTGTATCCTGGTGGATTAGGTCTATCAGCGACGGACATGGGGCACTCTGGCACCTGGTCCCAAAAGCACGGTAAGTCCCCAGAATAAGTGTTGAATGCCTACTGAAGTGTTCTAATCTTGCTAATCTGCTTGAAGCACGAAGGTCTGGGGTTTCTACACCCGACCATCTTATAAGGTAAAGCATATAAAAGTCACATTTCATGAAATTGGATCCTGTATTTTTGAATTATTCTAAATGTACGACCGTGGGCTGTAAATGTATGACCGTTGCTGTAAATGTACGACGTTGGCTGTAAATATATGACGTGTGGCTATAAAATTACAACATTGGCTGTAATGTATGACCTGGCTGTAAATGTACGACCGTGGGCCTGTAATGTTATGACCGTTGCGAGGAAATGTTGTACCGTGGCTGTAAATGTACGACCGTTGGCTGTAATATTGACCTGTGGCGTAATTTACAACCGTGGCTGTAAATGTTTGAATGTTGGCGTGTAAATAGTATGATCGTGGCGTTTAATATATGACTACGGGCTGTAAATGTACACGTGCTGTAACTGTATGCCGTGGCGTAAATGTTGACCGTGGCTGTAAATGTACTGACCCTGGCTGTAAATATATGACTGTGGCGGTAAACGATGTACACTGGTTGGCGTAAATGCTAGACCGTTGCTGTAAATGTATAACCGGACTCTAAATGCTAGACGCGTGTGCGTGGAAATAGTAGACCGTGGCAGTAAAATTATGACTGTGGGCTGTAAATGGATAACCTGTGACTGTAAATCTAGACTGTGGCTGTACTATTAGCCTGTGGCGCGTAAATGTTTAGACTGTGCTGTAACATGTACAACTGTGCATGTTAAATGCTAGACGTGGGCTGTAAACATTAACTGGGCTGTAAATCTCAGACTGTTGACTGTAAATAGCTTGGTGATGTAACTTGGAGTTGCTAATGGCTGTAAATGTTAGACTGTGACTGTAAATGCTAGACCGTGGCTGTAATGTTAGACTGTGACTGTAAATGCTAGACCCGTGGGCTGTAATGTTAGACTGTGACAATGTATCTCAGACGTGGCTGTAAATGTTGACTTGTGACTGGTAAATCTAAGACCGTGGCTAATGTAGACTGTGACTGAATGCTAGACCGTGGCTGTAAAGTTAGACTGGTTGACTGTAAATGCCTAACCCGTGGCTGTAAAGTTAGACTGTGGACTATTAGGGATGGGCGGTGCAAACCGTGGCTGTAAATGCTTGTGAGAGTTCTCATTGCATACCAGTTCTGGTAATCTGTTGTATTCAATAGATCAACTGGAATGAAATGTAGTTCTAGACTTTTTCCGCTAGTCATCCGCACTGGCTTTCTCAATTCAGAATGACTTTACAAAAAATCTGTTGCAATTAGTACCCACCACTGGAAAATCCCAATTAGCATATCACAGCCAGGTGTTAGGGGTGATTGGATAGTGGCTAAGAGGTGTTATTAAGGAACACAACCACTGTCTGCCATGTACAATGCTGTTTTTAACACCTACTAACTACTCTCGGCTTCCTATAACACCTCTTTAGCCACTATCCCATCACCCCTTAACACCTGGCTTGATATGCTTAATGGGATTTTCCAGGGTACAATTGCCACAGATTTTTGTACAATTCATTCTGAATTGAGAAAGCCAGTCGGATGACTAGCGACAACGTCTTCAGAACTACATTTTCACCAGTCCAGTGATCCTAATTGAATACAACATAGACGTGGCTGTAATGTTAGACTGTGGCTGTAAATGTGGCCGTACTTTAAAATAACCCTCGGTATTGGGTGTTCAGATATCCCGAGTTTACTACAAATGCCCTCAGGGAAGCTTTGGAGTTGCAGTTTTCAAACACACGTGGAGGACCTGATTTTGATAGCCTGGTTTTTAATGATTATTGAATGCCTGTTGATGCCCTTGATAACTGAGTTTTTGTCAGAAACGGTTATCCCATTTTCCCCTGGTTTAACACCAGTTTATGACCTTATACCTTTGGTCCAGTCCCCTCTTGAACGGAGATTTTTCTTGCAGTATTGTGGGAAACATTCTCACCACCTGTGTTCACGATAAAAGGCAAAAAAGTAAAGCACTACAATAACATATTCTAAAAAATTGTATGCGATTAAGCATTGAAAAAAATAAAATCAATGCCTGTGCCCTCATTTTTAAAATCAACTTCATTAGAAAGTCGAGAGATCCTGCCCTCTCATATCCCATTGACCAAAAACATTGGTTTTCTCCGTTACATAGTTAATTCTCTTATTACGTAATATAAGAAGGTGGGTTTTACAGAGTTAAGAACACCTAGAGAAGAAAGTGCAGCAGGAAGTAGCTGGTGATGACCAACTGTGCTGGTAAGGTTCCAATAGTATATATTATACATTTCGTTTGACAGTTAATTTAGGATTCAATATTAAGCCCATTAAAAAAGAGTTAAATTGCACACTGGCCCAATAGTTATCGGGTTAGCGTGGTGTTTTTAAGTCCACCATTTCGGACCCTGCGCCATTGGCTATTAAAGCCACGGCACCCCATCCTATAGTTTTTTGCGCTACTATTAACAGTGAAATGTCCGCCTAATATGGTGGCCTAAGGACGGCGCTGCTTTACTTCCTGGTTCCAGCGATGCAATAAATCACCTTAGTCGCAGTTACAAAAGCAAAAACGCACAATCACACATATGTTCAACCTTTTTAATAGTTTTATAAACACATATGTCACCTTTTACTAGTGTTTACACATATGTCCAACTTTTATAGTGTTTATACAACATATGTTATAACCTTTATATGTTATACACATATGTCAACCTTTTATAGCGTTTATACACATATGTTAAACCTTTTTATATGTTTATAACACTATGTCACCTCTTTATAGTGTTTATAACACATCTGTTACCTTTTATAGTGTTTGTATACACAGATTTAACCTTGATAGTTTTATACCCATAGTTTAACCTTATAGTGTTTAATACACCATATGTTAACCTTTTATAGTGTTTTAACTATTAACCTTTTATGTTCACATATGTTAACCTTTTTATATGATTTTAACACATAGTTAACCTTTTATATGTTATACCCTATGTAACTATATGTACAATATGTCAACCTTTTTAGATGGTTTTACACATATGTTAAAGGATAACCCGCTTGTCTCCCGGAGAACAGCTAAAAGCCTCCCTACTAGTCAACCCCCCTCCCCCCCACTTTATGGTATCTTGTCAACCTTTTATAGTGTTAAAATACATTTACCTTATAGTGTTTACCATTACCTGATGTGGTTATACACATATGGTAACCTTTTATAGTGTTTAAATGTACTATAGTTATCATATGTTAACCTTTTATAGTGTTCTACACATAATGTAACCTTTTATAGTGTTAATACACATATGTTTAACCTTTATATAGTGTTTTATACACATATGTCAAACCTTTTATAGTAGTTTATACCATATGTACTTAGTTAAACCTTTGTTTACTAGTAGTTTATAACACAATCTGTTAACCTTTTATGTGTATTGTAGTTGTTTTTAACACATATGTTAACCTTTTATGTGGGTACCATGTATTAATGGGTTATCCCTATGTTACCTTTTATAGTGTTTTATACACATATTTTAACCTTTTATAGTGTTTTATACACATGGTTAACCTTTTATAGTGTTTATACACATATGAACCTTTTTGCATGTGTTATACACATTCGTATCGTCCATTTAATTATTGTTTCCTATATACGTTATATTGTTATTTTCTGAACTGTATCTGTTAAACAGTTTACGTATCAGGGTATTTCGTTAAAATCTACTTACCCTTCTGACCAGCATTTTTGTTTGTTCCAGCAATCACACCTCGTCATCTTTTTAATGCTTTGTTTCTCTTTCATATATACAATGTCTTTCCACTTGTTTAAATTCAGGAGGACACTTGAAGTTATCAAGTCCCCGGTAATTATTATTTTTGATGTTTGCATATGATACCCAACGCATGTCATTTTGCGTTATTTTCATGTATTCAGGACAACACCAGTTTCTTTCTAATAAACAGAAACGACCCTCTAATAACTCGCTTACTCATGAATCTCATTGCTGATTTTTTATTTCTTCAATCTGTCCCAGCTATTCCCTGAGTTATCCGTGTCTCGAACGGCCCTTTTCTGTATGTCATGTTACTGTGTTCCCCATATACAGTCGGGATGAGTGCTTGTCAAGTGCCTACCAGCTATAACAAACAAGGTTGTAGAGAAAGGCACATGAAAACTTCATCGTGTCGTATTTTGAAGTTGCCCTGGATATTTTTAATTCCGACAAGTACAACCTATGTAGGCTGAGCTATAAAATTAAACCGATAGCCATTCAAACTGCTGAAATAATAAAATCAACAAACACCAGGTAGGTTTCTATTCTCTCCGTCTTTAAACGTATATGGAAACAATTATCTACCAACAAACCAGCTTACGGACAAGCGCACCAGACACTTACTCATCCTGAATGAATAAATTATTTGAAAATTCCTATAATGATGTTGAACACTCCTCCAAACCTTTAGTCCAGAATTCACCAAGAATATTAACAAGGCGACTGGGTATCTCAATCTGGATTAACACCTATATGCCAATAGCGGACATACGGCGACGCAAGACTGGGCAAGTATACGGCTCACAGACTGGCAATGCCTTAGAATTAAAAGGAAGGGGGGAAAAAGAATCTTTTCTTATAAACAATTTGTGCTTTTACATAGACAAGAAATCAGGGGAGACCTTACGAATAACCATTTGTGTGTCAAGATGAGTCAACCGTTGAGTAGTGATAGGCGCTGGTGGTCCTCTGAAAACGAAATGTGAGTTTGTGAGTCATTTTTAACTCTGCCTGTGATCTGTTATCTCTTCGTAACTCATGTATGATTAGCAGGACCCAGAGACACAAACCTTATCGTCTAACCGTCCGACAGCACGGTCAAGTTTCAGACATACACTGTATGGTTTTAAGATGAGGTGTCCATCTCATATCAAAGCTCGGGTGTCATGACCTGCAGAAGTCTCCCATATTAAAAAAAAATGAAAGAAAGTAGGAGTGGAATTTTTAACAGAGATTTTGTCCGTGAAAGTATATATTGTTTTCTCCTCATGTGGCATCTTTTAGATCTGGAAATGTTTTCCAACGCTACGAACACTGTGAACGCAAGTCAACAGTACGCCAACACTTTGACTGTCACCAGATTCTACACAAATCCTGATTCGATGTGACCTTGAATTCTGACAGTGTTGATTTTTATGATATGATTTCAGGCTTCTGTGATGTGGGTTTTATCCAGTTTCCTACAATGGATGTTTATTATTTTACACTTCTTGGTAGGATTCCATTAACATATTAAAGGATCATAAAGTGGGATGCATAACCTTTTATGGGCCTGTCCTTGTGTGTTTGTGCTTGAGACATGACACCAACTTCTTCTTAAAGGACAACTATACTCACCCATCAACCCTCCTCCTCTTCCTCCATATGCTGCATTAGTAACACCAGGGAGACCTAAAATCGCTAATGGACCTCACCCTGGGTCTTTCCACTACTCCTGCACTACTTACCCGCAATCTGCTTCGCCGATCCGCTCCATTCCTCCGCTCTTCCTGCTTCAATGACAGATCGCGAGGCAGCAATAGGAGATAACGTCTCTTGCAAAGGAGGCGTGTCTTCCAATTGGCTGCCTCGCGACGTGTCACTGCATTAGAGAAGAGGTGGAACAGTGGTTGGATCGGTGAAGCCCTCAGATTTGCGGTAATTGATGCAGAGTTAAGGGAAAAGTACCCAGGTGAGGACTTAGCGATTTTATGTCCTCACCCTGGGTACTATCTTCAGTGCTCGGGGAAAGGTGAGTATAATTGTCCTTTAAAAAGGGCCACTATAAATAAGTGGAATTTAGTGTCAGTAATTGCTTTATAAAAAACAAATTAGTTTACACCCAGACCAAAAAACAGGGCCAATGAACCCCCCCAGATAACTGTCCCTTCTTTCCTTTGATACAGAATTAGGACAAATTTATAAACTGACCAAAGCCATCAAACACACTGAAAATCATGAGTGCAGAGCACTTTGGGACACACAATCTGGCTTCTTCACATCTCTTTGATGTGGTCTGGGAAATTTATCTAACATACGGCTCTGCTTTTTCCCCCAGCATTCCGCTCACACCGTTTGGTCACTGACCATTATTTTTTTTGTCACATGCTTCTTGCAGCATGGACACAGACCACTAGAAGCTCGGGCACCCTCTTAAAGTTCGAGATAAGGCAATAAACAATAAACAATGGTCAGGGTAAATGTTAGACTGTGACTGTAAATGCTAAACCGTGGCTGTAAATGCTTGTGAAGGTTCTCATTCATCCAGGTCATGGTATATCTGTTGTATTCAATTAGATCAACTGGACTTGAAATGTAGTTAAATGTATGACCGTGGCTGTAAATGTATGACCGTGGCTGTAAATGTATGACCCTTGGCTGTAAATATATGACTGTGGCGGTAAATGTACAACTGTGGCTGTAAATGCTAGACCGTGGCTGTAAATGTATAACCGGGACTATAAATGCTAGACCGTGGCTGTAAATATTAGACCGTGGCAGTAAATATTAGACTGTGGCTGTAAATGTATAACTGTGACTGTAAATTCTAGACTGTGGCTGTAAATATTAGCCTGTGGCTGTAAATGTTAGACTGTGGCTGTAAATGTACAACTGTGACTGTAAATGCTAGACCGTGGCTGTAAATATTAGACTGGGGCTGTAAATATCAGACTGTGACTGTAAATGCTAGACCTTGGCTGTAAATGTTAGACTGTGACTGTAAATGCTAAACCGTGGCTGTATGGCAATCATAGCACACTAATGCACATTAATATGCAACATCATATACACATCATATACACATCATACACATCATATACACAGTATATACACATCAATATCACATCATATGCACATCATATGCACATCATCATATGCAACATCATATGCACATCATATGCACATCATATACACAGCATATACACATCATATACACATATACACATCATATGCAAATCATATGCAGATCATATGCACATCATATGCACATCATATGCACATCATATGCACATCATATGCACATCATATACACATCATATACACAGCATATGCACATCATATGCACATCATATGCACATCATATGCACATCATATGCACATCATATACACATCATATGCACAGCACATGCACATCATATGCACATCATATGCACATCATATGCACATCAAACATCATATGCACATCATAGCACAGCAATGCAACATCAATATGCACATCATATGCACATCATATACACAGCATAGACACAGCAGAGACACGCAGAGACACGCAGAGGACACAGCAGGAGACACAGCCATGAGACAGCAGAGACCACAGCAAGACACAGGGCAGGACACAGCAGAGAACAGGTATATGTGTATATGATGTGTATATGATGTGTATATGATGTGTATATGATGTGTATATGTGTATATGATGTGTATATGCACATCATATACACATCATATACACAGCATATACACATCATATACACATCATATACACATCATATACACAGCATATACACATCATATACACATCATATACACAGCATATACAGATCATAGGCACATCATAGGGAGAACGCTCGGGACTGGGTGTTTCCATCGGCCAATGAAAATTTTTGGTTTCTGGCATTTCATGATCTCTGCATCTTTTCCTCCCTTCCTTCCAAATGAGCAATATTTTGTTTTCTGACTGCCCGGTGTTGATAACAGATTGGCCAAATGAAGGTCAGAGTCTTTCCCTTTTGCATGAGCAGGTTGGATTTGGGATTGTTTCGCTATTCCAGGTCTTCTCTCTGCCAAATATCGATTCAATTTTTTTTCTTTCTGGTCTAAAATAATGGAAAAATTAAATATCTCAAAAAAAAACAAAAAAAAACTTGAATGGCTTGGTCATGTCTAAAACAAAATGGAAAATGTATTTAGAGAACTCTAAAGCAAATGATGAATAGTTTAAACATCAATTCAATTCATCTATAAGTTTAACTTTATTTAACAGTTTGGAGTCTCGGCATTGACTGAAATGGAACAGTTAAAGCATTAGATCCCAAGTACATTAAGGAGGCAGTGTACCAAGAATTACTAAATAGAGATTGAGGGCTAGACCACACTGCTGCGATTTCTTTTTTGTGTTTGCTCTTGCGTTTTTTTCATATCATTGAAAACGCGGCAATGCACCGAAAACGTGCGTTTTCGGGTGCGTTGCGATTGCGATTTGCGTTCCGCATTTTAATTTTTCAATACTTAATGAAAAAACGCATGCGCAAACGCAACAAAATCGCACATGAAATTGCATGCGATTCCGTGTGCGTTTGCGTTGCAGTGTGGCCGTGCCTAGAGATGGTCGAACTATTGAAAGTTCGGTCCGTTTTCGAACTTTCGAACTATTGTAAAAGTTCGAAAGTTCGAAAACGGACCCATTAAAGTCAATGGGAGGCAAATAGTTCGAAAAGTTCGAGTCAAATACAATTAAAATATCAATGGTAACTTAATGTAAATGGCTGTGGGACCTGGGAAATGGTCTGGGGAGCATGTTCCAATATCCAGGACTTTTGAAAAATCGATTTTACTCTCACACGTGCTACTTTTGAGCTTTCACGTTTGAACATTCGAGGTAACATGGACATTTTACTCGCAGATTCGATACTCGCGTATAGGCTGTAATGGACACTTTACTCGCAGATTCGATGTTCGCGCCTAGATACCATGGACATTTTACTCGCGGATTCGATACTCGAACGTTCGAACATTCGATAAATCATCAAAAGTCCGGGAAATATCGAAAGTCCGCGTCCGAGATAGTTCGAGAAGTCCAGGTCCGTTCGAACTCGAACAGTTCGGCTCGAACTCGGGTTCGAGTTCTATGCCACCCCTAGCCGTGCCCTAAGTAAATTAATAGAAACTCATTAAACCCTATAATTTTCCAGGAGGTAGGAAATACAACTTGCTTTCAGTTGGCAATATTGATAGTGAAAGATGGCCGCACTGAAAAAGAAGGACATGGGAGTATCTGGGAAACTGATGGGGGTGGGGCAGGGAGCAGTCTGCATACCCAGTATTAAAAGATTGTAATCCTACCTCCCATTCTTATTTACAAATGGCAATATTAATTTTGAAAAGATGTACAGTCCTGAGAAGAGATGAAACCGATGAGTTTTTCTTTCAGAAATCGGATTTTCGAAAATGAGAAAATTCAAAAACAAACACAATAGAAGTCAATGGGATCCATAAATACGATTATCGTATTTATCGTATATTCGCTACTGATTATCGAATATACAATACCTGTTATCAACATATGTAATATTGAATGATCGATTATTGGCATAGAATATTCAGTTAGATAATGGATACTGAATAATTGGTATAGAAATTAAAAAATCGATATTGATTATTCAAAGTTGTTCAAATGAATATCAGATAATCGGTATAGAATATTCAATAATCGGTATTGATTTTTTAAATAATCGGTACTGAGTATTTAAAGTTAGATAATGAATATCAGATAATCGATATAGAATATTCAATAATCGGTATTGATTTTTTTTATAATCGGTATTGAGTACTTAAAGTTAGATAATGAATATCAGATAATCGGTATAGGATATTCAATAATCGGTATTGAGTATTTAAAGTTAGATAATGAATATCATATAATCGGTATAGAATATTCAATAATCGGTATTGATTTTTTTTATAATCGGTATTGAGTATTTAAAGTTAGATAATGAATATCAGATAATCTGTATAGAATATTCAATAATCGGTATTGATTTTTTTAATAATCGGTATTGAGTACCGTATATACTCGAGTATAAGCCGACCCGTGTATAAGCCGAGGTACCTATTTTTACCTCAAAAAGTAAGAAAACATGATTGACTCGAGTATAAGCCGAGGGTTGAAATTATGACCACTACTGCCTTCTAATACTGTATTTAGTTGCCCTTTAAATGGGCAGCAGTAGTCCCATACAGTAATAGTCAAATCTAGTATGGCTATTACTGTCAATATAAAAGATATAAAATATAAAAAGAGGACTCCAGCTGAACTTAGACAGTCTGAACAATCCACTGCTGTATGACCCACTCCTATGACCCACTCCAATGACATCACTGTCACGTGTCCCTACCCTAAAAAATTACAAGGTGAACATAGAATTATTATTAAGTACTTAACCAATTAATGTATAGTATGGTTTCCCAGCACCCTCCATCACACCAGACTACTTGAAATGTTGGTCTGCTACTTACTACAGATCACATAGGAACTTAACACATTTTATTATCCTACAGATACTGCACAAGATCCTCCCATTAGAAACCCAAAATTTGTCTCCCACTTTTAGCCCCCATAAATGTACCCACCTTCCTCAACACGGGTACAAACAGTCCCCTCCATTTCACTGCATTCTCTTTGCTGAAGAAGTCGTGACTTTACCGAGATTGCTGCATGATTTCTGCCTCATGGGGCCTTCGCCTGACTGCTATCGTGCTGTTCTGGTCTGTGGCACTTGGAGGTGCCGTGCAAGCGGTATCGCAGCAGAGACCTAGCAGCTCCAGGCTGCATGTCACCAAGATGGAGCGACAAGAGTTCCGAGTTGGCCCACTCCACCCCCATTCTCACCAGACACACAAGGTGCGAAAAGAAATGCCGAGACAGATACTCGCGGCAGCTTACCTAGTGAAAGGACGCGATCCCACAGCATTCTTTATTAACTGCACAGCAGGATCCTGGTGCCCCTCACATTCTCAACAATGGAGGTGCGCGTTAAGTTAATAGCGTGCCTCTCTGTCTGCCACCCTAGACCTACTTAGTTCGGGAGAAGCAACTATAACTGTACATTTTACGGGTGGCTGTAAATGTACGACCGTTGGCTGTAAATATATGACTGTGGCTATAAATGTACAACAGTGGCTGTAAATGTATGACCGTGGCTGTAAATGTACGACCGTGGCTGGTGGTTTGTAAAGTATGACCGTGGATGGAAAAGGGTATGACCGTGGCGTTGTAAATGTACACCGTTTGGATTGTGTAAATATATGACTGTGCGTAAAATGTTACAACGTGGCTGGAAAGATGAATGTGGCTGTAAAGGTATGATCGTTTGGCTTAAATATATTGACTACGGCGATAATGATAAAACGTGGCTGTAAATGTATGGACCGTGGCTGTTAATGTATGACGTGGCTGTAAATGTATGACCCTGGCTGTATTGTAAATATAGACTGCTGGCGGTAAATGTACAACTGTGGCTGTAAAATGCTTAGACCGTGGCTGTTGTAAATGTGTAACCGGGGACTATAAAATGCTAGACGTGGCTGGGAAAATGAGAACACCGTGGCAGGAAATATAGGACTTTGGATGTAAATGTATAACTGTGACTGTTAAAATTCTAGACTGTGGCTGTAACATATTAGCCGTGGCTGTAAATGTTTGGACTGTGGCTGTAAAATGTACAACTGTGCTGTAAATGCTAGAACGGGATGTAAATATAGACTGGGGCTTGTAATATCAGATGTGACTGGAAATGCTAGACCTTGGCTCTTTTGTAAATGTTAGAAGTGACGGTAAATGCTAAACCGTGGCTGTAAATGTGAGACTGTGACTGGTAAATGCTAACCCGTGGCTGAAAGGTTCGACTGTGACTGGTAAATGGCTAGACCGTGGCTGTACATGTAGGGACGTGACTCTGTAAATGCTAAACCGTGGCTGTAAATGTTAGAATGTGCCTGTAAATGCTTAGACGTGGACCTGTAATGTTAGGACTGTGACGTAAAGCTAAACCGTTGGCTGTAAATGCTTGTGAAGTTATCATTCATCCAGGTCATGGTTATCTGTGTAATCAATTAGATAAACTGGACTTGAATGTAGTTTGAAGACGTTTCGCTAGTCAATGACGGAATGGCTTTCGCAATTCAGAATGACTTGTACAAAAATCTGTGGCAATGCGGACCCTGGAAAATCCCAAGTAGCATATTCACAGCCAGGGTAAGGATACATTATGTGGTTGTTATTTTAAGTACCAATAATGACTTGGTACATTACGGCCCTCTCATTACCGGTAGTACAAACCCGCCCGTATCGGGTTTTTCTGAATTTAGAATTTTGCCCCTGGTTTCAACGTGGAATTTCTGTGAAGAAGTCAAATCACCATCTACATTTATGATTGGAATGAATGGTAATTGTACTATAGTACCGTATGGTAATTTACAGCCGGACGAACATTTAAGTACGTCCGTGGCGGTAAACGTACGACCGTGGCTGTAATGTAAATGTACGACCGTGGCTGTAAATTTACGACCGTGGCTGTAATGTAAGAACGTGGCTGTAAATGTATGACCAGTGGCTTAAAATATTTGACTATGGCTGTAAATGTACACCAGTGGCTGTGTTGAAATGTAGACAGTGCTTGTAAATGTATAACGATGGCCTGGAAATGTAGATTGTGGCTTCAATATATGACTAGGGCGTAAATGTATGACCGTGGCTTTAAATATCTGACCTAAGGCTGGAATGTACGACCGTTGGCAGTAAGTAAGTAAAAAAATATGACCGTGGCGGTAAATGTACGACCCGTGGCTGATGTAAATGTACGACCAAGGCGAGTAAAGTATGACCTGGCTGTAAATGTATGATCGTTGGCTTTCACTATTGAGACGGCTAAATGTACGACAGGTGGATAGAACAAAGAAGAAACGGCACTGCATCAACCAGGAAAAGAACAAGAGAAACTCCGGAACAACATGAATGAATGAAGAATGAAATCCCACAGCTTTAAAAGTCAAGAGCTGAGCATTTCAGACCTTCCCGGTCCTAATCATAGGCCTCTGATTTAAGGACCGGGAGGTCTGAACGCGTCAGGCGTATTGTTAATAAAGCTTGTGATTTCATTTCATTCATGTTGTATCCGGAGTTCTCTTGTTACTTTTCCTGGTGAGCAGTGCGTTTTTTTTTGTTGTATCCGTGGGATTAGGTCTTAAGCGACGGAAAATGGGGCACTCTGCACGGGTCACCAAGAAGCAAGTGTAAAAGTCCCGAATATAATGTTGAATTCCTACTGGAAAGTGTTCTATCTTGCTATCTGGAAGAACGAAGGTCTGGGGTTTATTAAACCCGGCCATCCTTATAAGAGTAAGCCCTTATAAGAGTCACATTTCATGCAAATTGGATCCTTATTTTGATTATTCTAAATGTAGACAGCCGTGGCGTTGTAAATGAGGACCGTGGCCGGTTAAATGTACGATCCGTTGGCTTGTTAAATATATGGACTGTGGGCTATAAATGTACAACAGTGGCTGTAATGTATGGACGTGGCTGTAAATGTACGCCCGTGGCTGTAAATGTAATGACCGTGGCGTAACTGTATGAACGTGGCTGTAAATGTACGACCGTTGTGCTGTAAATATTGGACTTGCTGTAAATGTACAACCGTGGCTGTAAATGTATGATGAATGTGGCTGTAAATGTATGATCGTTTTGGCTTTAATATATGGACTACGGCTCGGAAATTGTACAACCGTGGCTGTCTGTGTAAATGTATGAACGTGGCTGTAAATGTATGGACCGTGGCTGTAAATGTATGGACCCTTGGCTTGTAAATATAGACTGTGGCGGGTAAGGTAAATGTTACAACTGTGGCGAAATGCTAGACCGCTGGCTGGAAATGTATAACCGGGACTAAAATTGCTAGACCGTGGCTGGTAAACTATTAGACCGTGGCAGTAAATATTAGGGACTGTGGCCTGTAAATGTATAACGGGACTGTAAATTCTAGCTGTGGCTGGTAATTTGTAAATATTAGCTGTGGCTGTAAATGTTTAGACTGTGGCTGAAATGTACACTGTGACTGTAAATTGCTAGACCTGGCGGTAAATAGTAGGAAGGGGGCTCTGTAAATATCAGACTGTGACTGTAAATGCGAGACCTTGGCTTTGTAAATGTTAGACTGTGACGGTAAATGCTAAACAGTGGCGTAAATGTTAGAATGTGATGTAAATGCTTAAAACCGGGCTGTAAAATGTGTAGACTGTGACTGTAAATGCTCGACCGTGGATGTAAATGTTAGACTGTGACGGTAAATGCTAAACCGGGGCTGTAAATTTGCTTGTGAAGGTCTCATTCCTCAGGTCATGGTTATCTGTGTATTCAATAGATCAACTGGACTTGAAATGTAGTTCTGAAGACGTTTCGGCTATCATCCGACGCATTTCTCAATTCAGAATGACTTGTACAAAAAATTGTGGAATATGTACCTGGAAAATCCCATTAGGGCATATCACAGCCAGGCTGTTAAGGTACATATGTGTTTGTTTTGTTAATTTTAAGTTAGTACCCAATAATGACCGCGTGACATTACGGCCCATCATTACCGGTTAGTACAAACACGCCGTATCGGAGTTTCTTGATTTAGAATTTTTGCCCTGGTTTCACGTGGAATTTCTGTGAAGAAAGTCAAAACTTCACCATCACATTTATGATTGGAATGTAATTGTACTTAGTACGTATGGTAATGTAAAGCCGGACGACATTAATGTAAGTCCGTGGCTGAAACGTACGACCGTGGCTGTAAAGTACGGGACCGTGGCTGTAAATTCCGACCGTGGTGAAAGGTACGAACGTGGCTGTAAATGTATGACGTGGTGGCTTTAAATATATGACGATGGCTTGTAAATGTACACCAGTGGTGGTAAATGTCCGGACAGTGGCTAAATGTATGAACGTGGCTTTGGATTGTAAATGTAGGAATGTGGCTTTAAATATATGACTCTAGGGCTTGTAATGTATGACAGTGCTTTAAATATAGACTAAGGCGTAAATGTACGACCGTTGGCAGTTAACTATAGGACCGTGGCTGTAAAGTACGACGTGGCGTAAAATGTACGACCATGGCTTGGAAATGTCTGACCGTGGCTTGTTAAATGTATGAATCGTGGCTTTAAATATATGACTACGGCTGTAAATGTACGACCGTGGATAGAAACAAAAGAAGAACCGGCATGCATCAACCAGTGAAAGGAACAAGAGAAACTCCGGATACAACATGATATGATGAAATGAATGAAATCACAGCTTAAGAAATACGCATGACGCATTTCAGACTCACGCGTCCTTAACATAGGCCTATGATTTAAGGGACAGGGGAGGTCTGAACGCGGCAGGCGTATTGTAAATTAAAGTGTGATTTTCATCATTCATGTTGTATCCGGAGTTCTCTTTTCTTTTCTCCTGGTTGATGCAGGGCGTTCTTCTTTTGTTTGTATCCGTGGGATAGGTCTTAAGCGCGGACATGCGGCACTCTGCACCTGGGTCACCAAGACGCACGGGTAGTCCCGAATAGATATTGTTGAATTCCTAACGGAAGGTTCATATCTTGTGCTATATGGAAGAACGAAGGGTCTGGGGTTTAATTACACCAGGACCATCCTTTAATGAGTAGCATATAAGAGTCACATTTCATGAAATTGATCCTTATTTTTGATTATTCTAAATGTACGACCGTGGCTGTAAATGTATGACCGTGGCTTGTAAAAAAAAAATGTACGAACGTTGGCCTGTAAATATATGACTGTTGGCTTATAATGTACAACCCAGTGGCTGTAAATGTAGACCGTGGCTGTATAATGTACGACCGTTGCTGTAAATGTATGACCGTGGCTGTAAATGTATGACCGTGGGCTGTAAATGTACGGACGTTGGGTGGGTAATATATGACTGTGGCTTGTAAATGACAACCGGGACTGTAAATGGTATGAATATGGCTGTAAATGTATGATCTGGCTTTAAATATATGACTACGGCTGTAAAGGTACAACCGTGGCTTGTAAATGTATGACCGTGGCTGTAAATGTAGGACGTGGCTGTGTAAATGTATGACCATGGCTTGTTTAAATATATGACTGTGGCGTAAATGTACAACTGTGGTGTAAATGCTAGACCGTGGCTGTTAAAATATAACCGGGACTATAAAGCTAGACCGTGGCTGTAAAAATTAGACCGTGGAAAGTAAATATTAACTGTGGCTCTGTAAATGTATAACTGTGACTGTTAAATTCTAGACTGTGGCTGTTCAATTTAGCCGTGGCTGTAAATGTTTAGAGTGGTGTAAATACAACTGTTGACTGTAAATGCTAGACGTGGGCTGTAAATATAGACTGGGGCTGAAATACAGACGTGACTGTAAATGCTAGACCTTGGCTGTAAATGTTTGACTTGGACTGATCTGTAAATGCTAAAACCGTGGCTGTAAATGTTAGAATGTGACTGTAATGCTTAAACCGTGGCTGTAAATGTTTAGACTGTGACTGAATGCTAGACCGTGGCTGGAAATGTTAGACCTGTGGCTGTAATGTAAACCGGGGCTGTAAAGTTAGACTGTGACGTAAATGCTATAGACCCGGTGGCTGTAAATGTTAGACTGTGAACTGAAATCTAAACCGTGGCTGTAAATGTTAGACTGTGAATGTAAATGCTAGGAACGTTGCTGTAAATGTTAGAATGTGACTGGAAATGCTAAACCTGGCTGTAAATGCTTGTGAAGGTTCTATTCATCCAGGTCATGGTATATCGTTGTATTCAATTAGATCAACTGGACTTGAAATGGAGTTCTGAAGACGTTTCGCTAGTCATCCGGACTGGCTTCTCCAATTCAGTACTTGTTACAAAAATCTGTGGCAAGTATGTACCTGGAATAATCCCAAGTAGCATTCACAGCCAGGTGTTAAGGGGTGTGATTGGATAGTGGACTAAGAGGTGTTATAGGAACACACCCAAACTGTCTGCCATGTTACAATGCTGTTTAACACCTTACGACTGGGGCGCGTCCTATAACACTCTTAGCCACTATCCAATCACACCCTAAACCTGGCTGTGTGGTGATATGTAATTGGGATTTGTCCAGGGGTACATAATTGCCACAGAGTTTTGTTACAAAGTCATTCTTGAATTGGAGGAAAGCCGTCGGAGGACTAGCGAAAGTCTTCAAGAAACTACATTTCAAGTCCAGTTGATCTAATATGAATACAACAGATTATACGTGGCTGTACAAATGTTAGACTTGGCTGTAATGTGGCCGACTTTAAAAATAAACCTGCGGTATTGGTGTTGGTAGATATCCCCGAGTTACTAAAAAATGCCCTCAGGGAATGCTGGGGAGTTTTAGTTGCAGTTTTCAAACCACGTGGAGAGAGGGACGCTAGTTTGATACCTGGTTTAATCTGATTATTGAATGACTGTGAATTCCATTGATAATGAGGGGGTTTTGTCAGAGAAACTGTTATCCCTTTTACTGGTATGAAACATACCAGTTATGACTTCGACCTTTTGGACGTACATTCCATACTCACGGAGAATTTCTTGCAGTATTGTTGGGGAAAATCTCACCAGCCGGTGTGCACGGAAAAGGCAAAAAAATGTTTAAAAGCAATAAAATTCAACATATTCTAAAAAATGGATGCATGATTAAAGCATTGATAAAAATAAAATCAATCCTTTGCCTCCTTTTTAAATTCAAATTATTAGAGAAAGTCGAGGAAATCATGCCTCTCAGTATCCATTGACAAAACAGTGGTTCTCCGTTAATAGTTATTCTATGTATTACAGTATTAAAGAGGTGGTTTTACAGAGGTTCGAAACCTCTAGAGAAAGAAGTGCAGCAGGAAGAGTGGTGATGGGACAACTGTGATGAAGGTTCCAATAGATATATTATACATTCGTTGACAGGTTAATAGTAGATTCAATCTTAGCCAGTTAAAAAAAGAGGTAAATTCACACTGGCCCCACTAATATTATGGGTTTGTTAGCGTGTGGTTAAGTCACATTTCCAGGGACCTGCCGCCATTCATATTAAAGCCACAGGCACCCCGATCTCCCTATTAGTGTTTGCGCTACTAGCAACGTGAAATTGCCGCCATGCTGAATTGGGGACTAAGGGGACGGGCTGCTTACCTCCTGGTTCAGCGATGCATAAATCACCTTAAGTCGCATTACAAAAAGGCAAAAACGCAATTCACAACATATGTCAACCTTTTATAGTGTGTATACACATATGTCAACCTTTATAGTGTTGATACACAATGTCAACCTTTTATTAGTGTTATACCATATGTTAACCTTTTATAGTGTTATACACATAGTAAACCTTTTATAGTGTTTATAAACATATGTTAAACCTTTTTAGTTGTTATAAACAGATTGTCAACATTTTTTAATAGTGTTTTTACACATATGTTAACTTTTATAGTGTTTATACACATAGGTTAAACTTTTATAGTTGTTCTAGACACATATGTTACCTTTTATAGTTGTTTATACACATATGTTACCTTTATAGGTTTATACACATATGTTAACCTTTTATATTGTTGATTACACCTATGTTAACCTTTTATATGTTAATTTACACATATGTCAACATTTTATAGGGTTTATACACATAGTAACCTTTTATCGTGTTTAACCACATATGATTAACCTTTATAGTTGTTTATTACACATATGTCAACCATTTTAGTGTTTATACAAATATGTTAACCTTTTATAGTGTTTATACACATATGTAACATTTAGTAGTGTTTATAACAATATGTAACCTTTTAAGTGTTTATACACATATGTTAACCTGTTTATATTGTTTATACAACATTATGTTAAACCTTTATAGGTTTATACACCATATGTCAACCTTTTATAGTGTTTATACACATATGTTAACATTTATAGTGTTTTTATTACACATATGGCAAACATTTTTAGTGTTATACACATATGTAAACCTTTTATAGGTGTTTATACACATATGTTAACCTTTTATAGTGTTAGACACAGTTGTTAACATTTATAGTGTTATACACATCGTAACCTTATAGTGTTTATACACATATGTCAACCTTTGTATAGTGTTTTTATACACATATGTTAACACTTATAGGTGTATACACAAGTTAAACCTTTTATAGGGTTTATAACATATGCAGATAGTCACATTTAAATTATTTTTCCTATATACTTAAATAGTTCATTTTGACTGTATTGTTTACAGTTTACTGTATCAGGGTTATTCGTTAAAATCTACTTCGAACCGCCCATTTTGTGTGTTCAACAATCACCCTCGTCATCTTTTTTAATGCTTGTTAGCTTTCAATATACAATTCTTTCCATCTTGTTTAAAGTTCAGGAGAAGTGAGTAATCAAGTCCCCGGTAATAGTCTTTTGATTTTGCAATGGATAACATCCAGTTCATTGTTATTTAATGTATTCATAGGACAAACAAACCAGTTTCTGAAATTAAAACAGAAACGACCCTTCTAATAAATCGCTATAAGAATCTCATGCTGGATTTTTTGATTATCAATATTTCACCAGCATGCCCCTGAGTATCGTGTCATGAAAAGGCCATTCTGTAGTCATGTTACTGTTCCCATTATACAGCGGGATGGTGCTGAAGTGCCTACAGCTATAACACACAAGGGTGGTAGAGAAAGGACATGAAAAATTCATCGTGGTCGTTATTGAAGTTGCCTGGATATTTTAATTCGACCAGGGACAACAACCATGTTAGCTGGAGCTATAAAATAAACGATAGCCATTCAGAACTGCTGAATAAATAAATAAAAACCAAAAACGACCATGGTAGGTTCTTTATCCTCCGTCTTTAAGTATATGGAAAATCATTATCTAACAAACCAGCTGTACGGACAACGCACCAGACCACTTATATCCTGACGTGAAAAATTATTTGAAAATTCATTATTGATTGAAAACTCTCCAGGAACATTTTAGTTCAGAATCACCAAGAATATGAACAAGGGCGACTGGGTATCTCAATCTGGAGTTAAAACACTATATTGCAATAGCGGACAAGGCGACGCAAGACTGGGACAAGGATAGGCCTCACAGACTGGCAAAGCCTAGAATTAAAAGGAAGGGGGGAAAAAGAATCTTTTCTTATAAAACAAATTTGTGGCTGAAATAGACAAAAGAAATCCAGGGAGGAACCGTACAATACCATTGGGTGTCAAGGATGAAGGCAAACCTGATAGTATAGGCGCTGGGTCGACTGAGAAAACGAAATGGAGTTGAGGATGTCATTTTAACTCTCTTGTGATTGGTTAATCTCTGCTTAGGACTTCATGTATGATTAGTTCAGGACCAGGGACAGCAACCTATGTATACCCGTCCTGACAGCCACGTCAAGTTCAGAAATACACTTATGGATTTAAAGATTGAGGTTGTCACAGTCTCCATATCAAGCTCGGGTGTTCAGAACCTTGAGAAGTCCTCCATATTAAAAAAAAAATGAAAGAAAGTAGGAGAAAGTAGGGAGGTGGAATTTTAAAAAGATTTGTCCGTGAAAATATATTGTTTTCTCATGGCATCTTTAAGGAATTCTGGAAAATGTTTTCCAACGCATACGAAAACATGTAGAACAGCAAGTGTGCAAACAGACGCCAACACTTTAACTGACCACCAGAATTCACACAAAATTCGTGATTGCGATTTTGACCTTGAATTTCTACAGTGTGGGCTTTTATGATGAAATTTACAGGCTTCATGTGATGTGGTGTTATCAGTTCCTTAATGGAGGTTAATATTTTTTACCTTCTTGGTAGGATCCATTAAGCATCTTAAAGGGATAATAAGTGGTATTGCCATAACCCTTTATGGGGCCTGTCTTGTGTGTTGTGATTGAGACATTGAAACACCACACCTCGCTTAAAGGACAAAACTATTACTCACCTCACCCTCGCTCCTCTTCCGCCATAGCTGAATAGACCCAGGGTGAGGACCTAAAATCGCTAAGTCCTCACCCTGGGTACTTCACTAACTCCTGCACTACTTACCGAAATCTGCTTCGCCGATCGCTTCCATTCCGCCGCTTCTTCCTGCTCAATGACAGATCGCCGAGGCAGCCAATAGGAAAGATACGCTCTGGAGGAGGCGTGTCTTCCAATGGCTGACCTCGCGACTGTCACTGACAGTAGGCGAGAGGGGAACAGTGTGGATCGGTGGGAAGACAGATTTGCGGTGGTAATTAGTGCAGGGAGTTATGGAAGTACCCAGGGTGAGGACTTAGCGATTTTAGGTTCTACCATGGGTCCGATGCTGCAGTGGATCGGGGAAAAGGGGAGTATAATTGTCTTTAAAAGGGCCAAACTATTAAATAAGTGGATTAGTGTCAGTAAATGCTTTATAAAAAACAAATAATATTTTACCCAGAACAAAAAACAGGAGCCAAGCCCCTAGATCTGTCCATTCTTCCTATTTGATACAGAATTGGACCAAATTTATAAACTGACAAAGCCTCCTCAGAACAACACTGAATCAGAGTGCAGCGCAATTTGACACAATCGTCTTCACATTCATTTGATGTGGGTGCTGGGAAATTTATCTAACTTAAGCTCTGCTTTTTCCCCAGCATTCCAGCAGCATCACACCGTTTGGCACCGCCATTATTTTTTTTGAACATGCTTCTGCCAGCAGGACACACCCACTATAGTTCTCTGGCCAACCATCTTACAATTGAGATAAGCAATAAAGCAAATAAAAGCAATGGTCAGGAGGGTGGGCCAAACAGTGCACATTAACACAGTTATCTAGTTCATTTTTAATGAAAGCATGTCACAAACATGGAGAACTTGTATATATTAAACTATCGCACCGCAAAACATGGAGATTGAAGTGGATGTTAGTGTTTTGTTTTTACTTTTAACTGTAGGCGAGAAGATCTGGTCTTGACATCTGGCCCAGATTGCCATCTTAACTGATGGATTTAAACTAATTGTTCAGTAAAGCTACGCAGCACCTGTTTTTTTTCCCATGAGGACCTTACACGAGTTGTCCAGGCCATCAATATGGGATTTTCCCGATATCATAGGATCGTTCGGCTTACGATGGCCATCATTTTGATTGTGGGGCTATTTTCCTTCAGACCAAAGGATACAATTTATCGGACCAATACCAATGTTCAGTTCGGTGATTGTACAAAACCGGAATTGGATGCATGTATGCCTCCTTTACTTACAGCAGACTCCCATGTGTATAAGCTTTAAGATAGATGTCTCAGATGAAATGAAATTAATTAGGCTGACTACAATGTGATCAAGTCCATTTTACAATTATCTCTTGGGGGTGTCAGTGATAAAATTGTCCGATTTACCAAGCCCCAGTGCCTGGGGTTTTCCTGTTGAGCATGGATAAGAACTGACCACTGAAGAGAAACAAGTGTTCATTTATCTTTAAATCTCAGTAGAATAGCCTTGCCCAACTGCACTACCAGCCCCTGTCTCAGTCACACTTTACTAAGCTGAATTCTTCCCCTTTCATTGGACCTCTGCATGTGAGTCCAAAGCTTTGATCAAATCCTCTCCAGCCAAACCTTTAATGACGGGCCTCAGCAAAACTCACTATTACAGCCTTTATCTTGACTCTGCCAATGTCACTGATTCCTACCATAAAGACTCTGAAATATACCTGTGATCACTTAGCAATTCATTCAATCTCGGTTAGGTCTATTTAAGCTATGGTTTGTCTGTCTATAAAGGACCATCAGGTAATTCAATAAAAGTTTATCGTTGAAATGGTGCTCATTTTGCCCCAAACCAATCAGAATCTTATTTAACATTTGAAAGCTAAAACATGGATTGGTTGGGGCAAAATTAGCACGATCTTTCAAAGATAAGAATGTTATTGACTCTCATGTAGTGTTTAGTTCTTACTATTGGGATTCGTAATGCGAAAAAACCCTTTAACTACATTTACTTTTAAAAGGAATGTGAACCCGCAAAATGATATTATCTTTGGGGGTACAACATCCTTATACCACAGACCCAGAAGAGGGTTATCTGGCGAATCACCTGCAAATCGATTCCCGCTTTCACCGGCAAATCCCCATTCCGACAGAAGTTCAGCAGAGAGAACCATTGAAATTCAGACAAAGAAAAGAAGATTTTTACATTTTTTTATCGAATTATTTGGGGGGGAATTGTGGGGGATGCACATTGCGTTGAATTCAGTTAGTGATAAATAACCTAACCTGCTTTACCAAGTCCAAAGAAGCCTATATACACCAATCAGTATATTAAATTATACACCACAGGTTTTGAAATGACAGAAAAGGGCTCTCGGTACTGGCTTTAAATCACTTGCCATATAGGAGTTAATGTGGTTTTAAGGGATATGGGAATGTGAACAACTATACTGAAAAAACTTACTTTTTAAAAATAAAAAGTGGCATGGACGGGAGGGAGGATTGATTATTTCCTACTCCCAATATTGTTTTTGTTAAAGGGCCTAAAGCACGTGTACAGTTTTTATCTGCCAGGTTTATATGGCCCTGGGAGTCCTGTTTAAAGTTTAGGACGTGAAGCACTAGGAAGCCTGCAAGAAGCAGTTTTTTCTTCATGTGCTTGCTGCACCTCAAAGAATTGATCTTGGGAGGTAGAAGGGTAAAAGTACCAATCTTACCTCTCTTCCCAGGTATTTCCTTTTATAACTGTTTTTAAATAAAGTTTATACTCACTTATAGTTCTCCTTAAACCGACAGTCCTTCCCCTCCACAATATTCTCCTAAAATGTAAGAAATATTGCCCACTTTTCTCCATTATTTCACGTTTCAGCACTGTTGTTCGTCTATATGTACCTATATTCATATCTACCTTCTTCATTGTTATAGACATCCATTGTACGCTGGTTATGCCTACTCATCCATTGTACCATCCCCCTATTATTCTTAATGAGCCAACAATAGCCGTCATGGGAAAGGCGTCTTCTTGTCCTCTTGACGTATCAAGGCACGTTGCTGGTCCTGGAAGTCTCTGAAGAAGATCCTGGTCCAAGGTGACCAATCCATTAACTAATCCTCCCGGGTTTATAAATGCCAATTACTCACGTGCAAAATCATGTATGTGTGTAGGAGAGAAGGATGGTTTGGGGGATAAATCGACCTGCCTACTTCAAGAGGATTAACTCCAGCAGATCAGTCTGTCACTGGTTTAAACTTTTACCTTCTAGTCCTGCGTCCTAAAGTGTTTACTTTGCTGTGTCCTCTAAAATGACAATTTCATCAGACTACATGGGCTTGGCCACATTACTGCTCAGAATGTTAAGTATAGTGGCTTTCCTAAATCTTCTTTCTTTGCCCTATGCCTGTAAACACAAACAAAACTTACAAGGTTTGTTAGATCTCCTTACCTATCTGTTAAAGCCACAGTTAAACCATAATATCTTGATTTTGCTGTAGAAACCACCCATTGAATGATATAAACAGGCTTTTGTTTGAACATTTCTTTATTTGAATTTCAAAAAAAAAAAAAATAAACAGTGTTAAACCAGCAGATATCAATATACAACGTAATAAATATATTAATACATCCTATTGTAAAATATACAAATACAAGGATATGCAGCTCAAAACCTTATTCTGAATGACTTTCAGGTGCGGTGAAAAGGAGGGACAGACAATTTATACATTACACAAAATTATATATTATACACTATTGTAAAAATATAAGGTATTAACAGTCACCAGGGAGTTCCATATCCTTATAACAGAGCAACGCCACAGCTTGTGGCCATACATATACACGATATTACTTACCCCACCGAGCGCTCACCACAAGGTTCGATCCTGCCGGAACCCTTACTCCCGATCTTCTATGCGACCGACAGGCGCTCGCAAATCCCATTCATTTTGTGACACATTCGGTCGCATAGAGATTGGGAGAATCGGGGTTCGGCAGGATCGAATGAACATCGCGTGGAACGCCTTGGTCAGGTACGTAATATGGGTAATGGTTATATGTATGGCCGCTTTAATCATAGTGATTGTACAATCACGGCATTGGTATTAATCCGAAAAAATCCACAAAGTCTGATATGGAAAAATATAACAGGGTTATTCAATAAAAGCCTATTCGTTTAAATGGTGCTAATTTTGCCCCAAACCAATTGCAGAGATGTTAGCTTTTTAAAGTTAAATAAGTTCTGATTGGTTGGGGCAAAAATTAGCACCATTTTAAACGATAAGAAACTTTTATTGAATCTCCCTGAGTGTATACTATAATGAACTCCCCGGTAAAATTCTACTATCTTTATTAAGATAAAGTAGGAGGTGTATCAGTTTCATTATAAAACAGTCATGTGTGTGACATGATGACATAGTTACGGCCAGTGATGATGACATAGCAAGAGATATTTTGAGAATCGCTTATTTTACTATAGAAGGAAATGTTACTAATTTAAATAGAGAGGCGTACAATTCCCAAATCCTGGAGAAATACTTGGAGATAAACTTTGCTGATTGGTCTGTGTTGCGTCCACTAGCATTTCCCAAGAAAAATGTAGAGAATTGCAATCATAAATAGAGATTTATGTGATCAAACTTTTCCCCTATTAAAACTGTCTGTGAATGTTATGAAAACACGCTCCGGATATATTTTATTTTACCACAATACTCCCATCCTGTGTGTTTTTAAATCGTTGGTAACTTACTATATACACTCTTGGAAAGAAATCACTAGCAATCTGCACTCTGTAGTATCATTGATTTAGCACCCAAGGGACAAAATCTGTGAGTCCCTGCGCATTAGCTTCCTTCCGGCACTGCGGGGTTTTAATATATAATCCGCCCTTTTTCCTTTCTTTCAAGGAATTGGTTAGTAATACAATGCGCAGTCACGGGTTAGTACAATATAATACAATGCAAGCCGCAGCAAGTCCCACCCAATTCTGTGTAACATAATCACCAGAATTGAATCCAATTTACTGCCACACAAAAACCCTTCAATTTCTTTCGTTATCTGCTGAGCAGCGTATTTCTCTGTATAAAATCAGGGTAAAACTTGTAATTAAAGGTACAATATATTATTATGTCTCATGATAATCCACTAATGAATAGGCAACTTACAAATATACAAAAGGAATGGAGGAAATGTAATTAAGATATTTTTATTGGCCACAGTCCTGAGGTTAAATGCACCCAAAGTCATGCTAACGACACCGACAAAGGTCAGAGCCAAATGTCCTTTAAAAAAAACAGGGGAATGTGGATGGGATGAACCAATGAGGATGTGGATATATTCCAGTATTAAGTATATGGCCACTTTAGACTTGTAGGGACTATAGGCTGCCAATGAGGACAAACAATTGTGGTTGTTGGATATCAGAATATTCCAATGTCGATGATCGGCGCATAATTTTGGATGATGATCCACACGATAGTACGAAAATGTTCGGTATCAGGCCAGTTGGGAAAAAAGGTCTGCAGTGGTCATGGCTGTCAAGTCCCCCCTGAATGACTGCAGGCTGGTCCCAGTAAACGATAGTAAACAAGTCTAGAATGACGGCATCAATTAAATCCACCAAAACAATTAAAAAGAAGGCATGTCCACCCTTATATTATCCATATTTTCAGGATATACTGATTGATATACTGTGAATTATTTCTTCATCATTAATCATAAAATCTAATGTAGTAGCACTTACCATTGAGGTGTGTGTGTGCTGCATGCCTTAATTACAGTATTGTTTTGCCAGGCTATGACCACTGACCCTCCTGACTATGTATTCCCTATATCAATTGGAATACGTGCATACAGCACACCAACTGTTCAAACCATTCCAGGACAGCAAAACCACTTACAGAAATGCTAAAAAGTAAGATGTTTTCATATTGCCGATATCTAATTGAAATAGGGGGAAGCTAATAAAAAAAACATACAGTGATAGTTGGGATGAATTATGTTTCCACTAATTTAAAAACAAAATGTACCAGAGACATTATCTTAAAACAAAAAACTGGTCAATTACCTGCCCCCAATTTCAAATGATATTATTTGCACTTTATACCTGAACCATTTCTAACCTGCTATTGATAGATAATATGATCCCCATTCTGCAGAGTAATCTGGCCCTCCCCGCCAGGAAGGCAATCGATTTTCTGTGATTGCTGACATAACACCAGCGATTTGAATTATGTTCCCGGCTGCCTCCTTCTGCACAGGTTTGCAAGCTTATAAAAAGATTTCATTGAGCAGATGGAGGAGGCAGATACCTTTGCCAAGAATTGGAAGAGAACTTATCGTTAAAGATCCGGTTAACAACCATGTAATAAATGGTAAAAAGCAGTGGGTGCGGGCAGATGATTAGACAAGTCATCACCAGTGTTTTTATATAATGGTGGACATGGGCCTTAAAGAGGAGAAAACTTACCTATACCGGCCTTTACACATAAACTTTTTTTTTTGTGGCATATGCCCTTACAATTCGGGAAAAACGTTAAGAGTGCGCTACGCGATATGTTCATGTGACAAACACCACATGCACAAAATACCACAATGGGTTGGTATATGAGGTCGTAAATCTTAATTTCTCCTAGATCGTCCATTACCACCCAAATCACGGCAATTTCTGACGCCTATCGTCATTTACCACCCAAAATCACACATTTCTGACCGTATCGTACATACCACCCAAATCAAGCATTTCTGAACCGGATATCGTACAGGTAACACCTCCACAACCAAAAGCAAACATTTTGACCGACTTATCGTACATTTACACCCAATCACACATTTTTCTGACAGAGATCGTACATTGAACCACCAAATCACACATTTCGACCCGCGATCGTACATTTACCACCCAAATCACCCATTTCTGACCGATATCGTACATTTACCACCCAAATCACACATTCGACCGCCTTATCGTACATTTACCACCCAAATCACACATTTCTGACCGATATCGGAAATTTTACCACCCAAATCACCACATTCGGACCGGCGATCGTACATTTTACCACCCCAAATCACACATTTCTCGACCGATATCGTACCGTTACCACCCAAAGCACACAATTTCTGACCGCTCTTCGTACATTACCACCCCAAATCACACATTCTGACGCGATCGTACATTACGATGTGGCAAAGGCAGCTCCTAAAGGCACAGTATCGCAAAACAGTGATACCGTTGCCTTCATGGAATTGCCCAAGATTTGGTGTTTTTTTCACAAAAGGAACCGAATTCTAAAATCGAGTTTAAAGCAAACATGACAATAAAGAAGTCAATATGTGTTGTGTCAACAGTTCTTCCAACAAGGTTTTTAAACACTTAATTAAAAAAGTTGAATGTTGCTTCGGCAAATATGACAAATTTGTTAATTTCTGTTTACATCTCTCTAATTGGCCAGTGATCCTCGAAAATCTTTTAATTAAACGGCAGATGTTCTGCATCTCCACCAACTTAGCCGATATCCGCGAAACGTTATTTCCCTATTGACTTTATTTTAAGCAAAGCATTCTCTAATTAAAACATCGAGCCTCCGTAGAGAAATTATACAGCGTCTCGCCGCGCCTCGGGGCTGAACCAATTAGTAAAACGATTCTGAACCGTTTCAACGTATCAGCGATACGTCCGAAAAATGAACAACAGGATAGAACCGGAGAGAAAGAAAGGTTCACCGGTTTATTCAAGAAGACAGCTGTAGCGAACAAAGATTTTTGGTTTAATAATTAAGCCTAGTTAGAGAACCCGCCACCATGGTAAGTGGGGTGTTGAAAAGGCCCTTTTCCGTATTAAGCTCAAGAGATTAAGTGAAATCAGCAGTTTTGAAGAGGATGTGTGTTAAATGAGAGGTTTTATCTAATGATATGGCAGCTCCTTTTTTTGTTATGGGGGAAAATATTGTATATTTATAAGAACGATTAAGCCTGAATGTCTTTTGAAGAGAGGCCTGGTTGTTGTGTGTAGATTGAGATAAGATTAGACAACTTTACGTTCTTCTGCACAGGGGCCGAAGACAATTGCAAACAGGGATGTATCGCTCTTCCAGGACGAGCAGCGAGGTGCAATTATTCTCGCTGTTAAGATTTGTTTGCTCTTCTTTTTTCTGCTTCTCTTCTCCTTTTGCCTTTCATGATCCCTTGATTTCAATACTAGAATTTGGTAATCGACCACGACTAGTTTATTCGGGGGAAAAAAATGGGACAAATGACTTATCAAGGAAAACAGCTACATGATTTGGTATAACACACAGGGGATTGTTCAAGTTCATGGGTGTCGTTACTACTGGACGTCCGGGGGGTATCTGGGTAAAATTTCATAATTGAAACAGACGTGATGACTGTGACAGTGGCGTAAACTACGGAAACACGGGCCTCCAGTTAAACTAGAGCTGGGGCACATTGTTTCAATTTTTACCCTGACCGGAATGATTGAGGACTTTTTTAAACCTGTCGGCCAGGAGGAGGAGGGATGTGGCGCGGCTCATAGAGGACCGGCATGTAGGTCATGGTTTCCGACCCGTCCTGATCGTGCTTTCATCCGATGTGGACAAAAGGAAACGGTCGCGATCGGCGGAGCTGCCATACAATAATTAGGCCCGACTGACTGAAACATGAAAATGATGTGAGCCGAATTATTGTATGGTGTTGTACGAGGCTTAGATGGCGATCAACTCATCAACGTGGTTTGTGGGTCGGAGGGTGTATCGGTCATAGGAAAAGTAGAAGCTTAGTAGCCCTTTAGCTCCCAGGCCTCAGGCAGACGTAGAGGTCTGCTCCCCTGGTAGGCCCTCCGGAGACGTAGAGTCTGCTCCCCTGGTAGTCTCCCGAGACGTAGAGTCTGCTTAATCATGGTAGGTACACATGACATGACATTTCTGTGAAAAAACCAGTAAATTTCTTCCTAAAACCAGTTTTCCCAAAAAATATTATGGACGGCTTTGTACCTACATACACACACGCTAAATCTGCAGCCCTATGCAATTGAACAAGAGGCAGACGAACAGCGTTACGGCGACGATCTGTCATGGACGTTGGTCGTGCAATCGATGGATCATCCTCTGGATCGGATATTCTAATAATTTTTTGCTAGAATCAGGTCTAATTTTTCTTCCAGAGTTTTTAAAACACAACTCCCAGCATGCCTTGATTCATATGTAGTTGGGGGAAGGGAATGCTGGGTAGTGTAGTTTTAAAACATCTGGAGGCCACACTTTTGAAATTCCTGTCTTAAAGGAGCGGGTGGTTTACCGATAAAAAGAAATAAACCATTTCAGACGTAGTAAATTAGTATCAAATTATTCTTATCAATGTACGACTTTTTTATGGTGTATAATGGCGATCAGAATGTATCCTAGACAAAAAATAGAATTGAAAGAAATTCGCCTATTTCCACTGTTGAGATAGGGCTAAATTCGTGACTGAAGGTGAGGCTTTAAAGTTAGTGAATCTAATGTAAAAACAACAAGGTTTAATAATGTTCCCGGACGTGGATTTGCAGAGAGAACTGGTTTAAACTTCTATTTTGCAAAGTTTTTGTCTGCATGCAAGAGAATCACACAACGTAAATCCGCATGATAGATGGACCCGTCTGAGATCTCCTTGGAGATTGATGGCAACAGACAACACATTATGCAAAGTCCGCAGAATAGCCTGATCTAGACAACCACCCAATCAGAAACTCAGCATTCTTTGCGGTTAACGATATCGAGAGGAAAAGATTATTCATTGCAAATGCTTTGTAATATTTTTTAATTGCAAGTTATGGTTTTATATTGTGAATATGGTAGCTAGACCCGTGTTATGGGACTGGTGTCTGCCTGCGGACTGTCTGCGTCCACGGGGATGCTGGGAGTTCCGGCTTCGCCACCTACCACAGGGATGGGTGCGGTTCCACTCCAAGTCTTGTGTGAGAGGGGAAAGGAGGGGACATTTTGTGTAGGCTAGCCGGAGAAAGTTCTCCCTCCCTCCCTATAATTAGGAAGTTCTCCAGAAGTTTTTTTGTTTGTAGATGAAATCGACGAAAGTAGACGATTCAGAAAAACGGAAAATCAAAAGTAGACGATTTTGAAAATCGAAAATAGATGATTTAAAACGGAATGAAATCAAACAGTTCGAAAAACACTTAACGGTCCTGTTGAGTCTGTGACAGTTCACAGCCCCAAAAATCAATCTTGTCGACCTGGACCATTCTTTGTCCGTTCCTCTACCTGTGTAAAATCACAAGAAAAAAAAGCCGTGGAACAAAGATATATAGATAGAAATATGGTGTTAATGGAGGATTTCTAAGGTTATGCAAAGAACGTTCCGCAGCTTTTTCCCTTGAGTTTTGGTTTATACCAATAATGTGGCTGGAGCACACCTAGTAAAGGTATTAACAATGTCAATAGATCACTAGTGGCCTGGGGATTTTTATGTTTACCCATTCCTGTTTCTGTGGGCTTTGGCTGGCTTTAAATAAAAAAGCTGGTGATGCTCTGGCAGGTTTAAAAGTGGGCAGTGGCCATGTTAAAAATGATAAACTTGATGATTGGGTTCTGTCCACTTCCACAGTATTATATTGTAAGAAGAAGAAAACCCTTTACACTGCATGATCCTGGTTGTCATTTTGAAGGAAAATCCAGCAAAAACACTTGTTTGTAGTCCTATTACCCCAAAAACCTGAGATGCGTTTGTAACCTTATCCAAAGATCCCATGCTGAGATTATAGAGCAGATCCATGCGAAAGCTTACCGCCTACTGCCTGTATTCCAGTGTATGCAACCTGCAACGGTGATGAGGTTCATGGCTAATGGCTGAGAGCGTTTATGAGCGCGTTGTGCTCCTTGGTGAGCTCGTAACCGGTTTGTGAAAAGAAAAGTGGAGGAAAGAATAATTCCGGCGAGGATATGCTGAGGGAGCTGAGGGAGCAGGTTAAAACACATACTATTTGCCCAACCATCAGATCTTATAACATTTGAAAAGCTAACATGATGGTGGGGCAAATTAGCACCATTTTTTTTTAACGATATAAAAAAACTGTATTGAATAACCCGGTAATTAATTTATTAAGAGCATGTCTTTTTTTGTAATGGACCACATTGGAGAGAGCTGCAGAGGAGGGGTATTACTTAAACATAATCTTTTCACATGCCTCGGTGAAAGCTTGACTCATCAGTGTACCTTATTAAAGGGGAAGTGGAGGGTACGAAAACATACTGGATCCCCTCCATTTGTAATTATAAGATGGCCTATTAGGAAATATTCTATTATTACTCTTCTGAATTGATGGTAGCGCTAACCCCTTATAGTGTTGAGCTATTAAAGTGAATGTCCATCCCCCAAACTAAAAAATGTATATTAGTAGATCTCCATCCAATATTTCCATGTGAAACCAGTATACAGCTCAATAGCTTCTAACAGCCAAAAGGTTTGACAACACCTCTTAAAGCACTCTAGCATTTACCTGCTTGCCGATGCTTGAGATCTATCGGGTTGCATACAGGTTAAGATGATAGTGAAAGCTATTAAGATGTTGTGGTTGGTTAGGGGGATCGACCTATGTAACATTTAGTTGGGGTATAACGGCCCTTTAAACATTACTTTATCTGATTACTTGAAAGAGACAGATGGAGACCCTACTCCTTAAAGATGGGGTGATCATATAGATGTGTGGGCGGATGGGACACTTGTACTTCCTGCATTAATCTGAAAGGCTGCAGATGTGAATTTTGATTAGTTAGCTAAACTAATAGTTTATGCTCCATAAGGTCGAGGGCTCATTAACAAATCCCTACAACAATAGTGCACAATCATTATTGTACCAAACTAGACTGTTCGTTACATTTCAGAGAAACTTCTTGAATTTCTTCTATTATTTGACATTGGAATGCTGTCCTCAGGTTGTCTAATGAGCGGGTTGGAGGTTTGAGGAAATAGCTGAGAATGCTGGGATTGCGTTTTAACATGGGACATAGCCAATTCTGTTTATTAGCAGTTCGGGGATGGTATGAATGAAGATTAAATGGGACGTTGCCATACAATTGAAAGGATTTTCACGGTTTATAGACGAAGGACATTGAGAGTCATAGGGGCATATTTAAATTAAAAATTGTATGAAAATGATATAAAGGTGGTGGTACCAAAAGTAGAACACAGGAATATCGACCACCAAAATGATAATAATATGGTACAAACCAAAAACAAAAGAAATGGCTGGTAACAGCCTAATAATCAAAATGAAAGTGCGCTGACAGATACATACACCTCTGCTGGTTAGGGCCGGGGGGACACACCCCGTCAATCAGCGGCGTTGACACAGGGGCCGATAATGAGAAAAACCAGGGCTAATAATTAAAATGTAAAGAATGGGACTTACCCTTAGAACGGTGGATCCATTCGAGCCGACTTTCAATTCGAACGAATTGGACTTCTCGAACTAGACCGTGACCCGGATTTTTGATATTTTCCGAATTTCGATAAATATTGAATGTTCCACCGTTCGAATATGCAAGTTTTGTGTGTAAATGCCTATTATACCTATACAGCGCATCGAATCCGCAAGTAAAAGGGTTTCCATTAAACTATACCGAGCATCGAATCCGCAAGTGTAAAATGTACATGGTATCTAGGCTGCGACCATCGAATCATGAGTTAAAGTGTCCATTAAAGCCATACGCGAACATCGAATCAGCAAGTAAAATGTCCATGGTATCTCGGAAGTGCGAACATGAATATACAAGTAAGTGTTCCATTAAAGCATATAGGCGAGCATCGACATCCGCGAGTAAATGGACATGGGTATCTAGGCGCGAACATCGAATCTACGAGTAAAAGTGTCCATTAAATGGCTATAGGCGAGAATCTAATCCCGCAAGTAAAATGTCAGTGGTTTGGCTTGGCGAAATCGAATCATACGAGTAAGAGTCAATTAAAGCCCTTAGGCGAGCATCGAATCTGTAGTAAAATGTCCATGGGTAGTAGGCGCGAACATAAATCTAACGAGTAAAGTGTCCATTAAAGCCTATAGGCGAGGCATCGAATCCGTTAGTAAAATGTCCATGGTATTAGGCTGCGAAACATCGAATCTACAAGTAAAGTTACATTACAAGCCTTATACACGGCACGAAATCCGAATGAGAGTAAAATGTAATGGTACTAGGCATGATCAAGCTCGAAAATCTAGCCGAAGGTGAGAAGTAAATTGATTTTTGGAAAGTCATGGATGTTGGAACAGGGTCCCCAGACCATTTTCCCAGGTCCCCACAGAACATTTCATTAAGTTACCATTGATGATTTCTAATTGTGTTTCATTAGAACTTTTCAAATACATTTGGACTCAATTGACTTTTGTAATGGGTTGCGTTTTCGAAACTTTCGAACTTTCGAAAAGTTAGGTCCATCTCTAATAATCGTGGAAACCGGACCGTTGAAAATGTGCTTTAGGAACTCATAAATTTAAAGCTATGTTATCTTACTCAGGGGCCACAAAAATTACATTTTAGAAAACCTATGTACCCTGAGTGTCTGAATTTTTATACATGATGTGCAGAATTTGGACCTAACCAATGCAGAATTTAGACAGGACCCAAAGATTTGGTTAGGAACCCCACCCCCACCATCACATGCCAGGTATCTGAAGCCCAATTCACCCCACCCTAAAACCATTCCAAAAAGTCAGCAAATGGGGTTGAATAATAATTCAAACTCAAACAGATAAACATTGTCTGATAGGGAACAATGAAACATGGCCTTTTAAATATAAATGGTCTGGGGGGAACACGTATTAATGAATTAACCCAGTACCAGAAAACTTTATACGCTTCATGTTTTCACCATTACTGTAATATTTTTAAAAAATTTTCGAAATTCTAGAGATTCACGGAAATATTGACATTTTTTTTATATTTTCTAGGAATTTTCTAAAATTTCACAAAATCCTCGAATTCTGAAAATTTCTTAAATCATATGAATTTCCAACAAATCCGGAGGGGGCAAAAAGAGCAGTCCATCTCTAATGATCAAATAAATAAATAAAAATTGCGAGGCAAACAGAGAAAAATGCGATAAAAGTAAAGACGAGTAATGTTTGTAATAGCTCCTTATATATGGTTTTCGGGTGGTTCCTGGTTGTGGATTCTGTTTTCAAGGTGACGGAATCCCTTCACCATTGGAAAATTAATTTGAAAAAGGACAAGCAAGGGCCAATGATGGACCCCTTTTATAAGTGACTTGTGCATGACTTGTGCAAGAAAAAAATGATGCCCCAGATAAGAGTATATCAGTGGCTCAGTGGTTATCCATGAGGCCTTGCAGAGGTTGAAGTCCGGAGGTCGATCCACCCTTGGACAATCGGCAAGGAGTTTGTATGTTCTCCCCGGCTTGCTGGGTTTCCTCCGGGCACTCAGGTTTCCCCACAATCATAAGACCTACTGATAGGTTGGAGGCGTCAAATAAATGTATTTAGATGTAAGCTCTTCGGGGGCAGGCTGATGTATCCGTGTTGTAATGGAAAACCCTACGGAAGATGTTGGGCGCTATATAAATCCGCAATTAATGATAAAGAGAATCTTTGCTGTTTTTCCAATTCATTCAACCCTCTTTGAAGACCGGGTTTCCATTTCCTGTTTGCCATTGTAGGGTAAATTTTGCCAGGATAGTAATTTTCATACATTCTGCTAGGTAAAATAAAAATTTCCTTGGCCCAAAAGTTGCCAGCACCTTAATACATGCCTAATCCCGCAGAGCTGCCTGCTTTAAAAGTGTATATACAAGGATCCCTAATTATTATTTGTCCAGCATATTGTTATTCTACCCATTGTTTTTTTGTTTTAAAGTCAAGCACGCATTAACATGTAAAATGATTTTAATTTACATTGCATTAAGCATGATGGTGATAGTACCATTTCATGTTGCAAAAATTGCTCTCGGAGGTAGACAAGTTATGGTTTCAAAAAGCATGGGCCAAGATTTGATAACCCCAAGGAAGTAAAAGCTTAAATTCGGTACAGTGAGCAACCACGATCTGCATTCAAACGTTGTGAACTAGGGAATTCCCGTACCAACCATAAATTTGCCACATAGAAAATACTTACTTTTACCCCAAAAATATTGATTGGATTTCCAAATAATCACAACAAGAGCAGCCATGAACTTCAAGAAGAATATAGAATAGAAACCGTAAAATTACACTGGGACAGGTAGGTTAGGGTGGATATTTCCTTACCTCCTAATGTCCCTTTGCTTGGAGGAACATGCCAGCATTAAGATAAACTGCTCTTCCCTTCTGGTTTTACAAAGTGCGAACACTAAACCTGGCAGATAAAAAACAGAATGAAAATAATAATCTTAGGTTCAGCACCCCTACATTGAAAAAAAGATCTTGAGGAAACAGAAATAAATAATCCTTACTTCCCCTTTCCCAGGTATTTTTTATTTTAAAAAAAATATTTTTTTCAATTATGTAGTTCTTAAAGGGCATCTATACGAAAAATATGTTACTTGAAATGACCATAACTTTGAAACTATAATTCTTCCCAACCAACCACGTTCATTTTTTTGTCAATGCTCCCATTTCTTTAGATATCCATCTAAAATTTCGTCTATTTCAGCTATCAATCAAGTTGCATTGCTCTCTAACACTTAGTCTTCTTGTGAGTAGTTTACTGTAGCTGGGAGTTTTGACAATTGGATATGCTGGTTGCGTGGCAGGCTTGGGGGGGGGGGGACAGGTGGTTTGTGGGGAAGAAAAAGTCAGGTCGGATGGAAGGGGGGGGGGTTGGCCTAAAGAGGGAGGGGGGATACGGTGAGAAGAGTGTGTAAGTTACTACTTACATGTATTCAATTATAGATAAGATGAGGCAAAGTAATTTTTTCAGTATAGTGTCCCTTTTTGCTACTCCTAACGTGTCATGTAAACACATAAAATTGGAATTAGAAGAACAAAAATGAATAGGGATGTTCCATTACCACATCAAAGCTGACAAAGATAGGAACAAATATTTACAAAAGACAAGAAGATTCAAGATCCCTGTCGAGATGGACTCAACCCGGTTTTCCGAAAGAGGATTTCAAATTACTGCCAGAAATCGGACTTCTCTTTTTGGAATAACTTTAAATTATTCAAAACTTTTCAATTTTCATTAAATTTGAAAATTCTAGAATTTTTTAAAAAAATGTTCAAAAAAACTATTGCAGAATTTCTAATCCTGAAGCCATTTTGTTTTGTTAACATTGCTATTTTATCTTAATCTTTAGGAGGAACTTGGACAATTTTTTAACACCCATAGATTCAATGGATCGATTGAGGTATTAGAAATTTCCTAACTTTTCTGAACATCCACAAACTTGCAAGTGGACACTATTTCAGGGCACAACCATCTTACTCATGTAAAAACAAAGAACAATTATTTTAGTGCATAGGGCGGTAGATGCTGTCAAACTAAGATAAAAAACTTGAAAAATTAAGCACATTTTCAACCACGTGAAAAAGAATGGAATGATGTAAAATCACTTACTAACTGGCTTTTTGTATAAAGGTAATTTTCAAGTTATATTAATGATATCTATAATAATAATCGTATAGTTATAACTAATGAGATCTATTGAATTATAACTTGGCCATTTTAAAACCAACTGCTTTTTTTATCATACAGATGGGCAGCCCGCTGGCTCAGCGGTTTAGCATTGATGCCTTGAAGCGGCTAAGTCCCTGAGTCCATTCCACCCTCTGCAGGAGTTTCTTGTTCTCCCGGTGCTTGCGGGGGCGTTTCCTCCGTGCACTCCGAGGTCCACCACCAATCTAAAGACCTACGTGAAGGTTGTATGTGTACACTAAAGTATTAGATTGAAGCTCCTCGGGCAGGGCCTGATGTAATGTTCCATGTAATTGTTAAAACGTACGGAAGATGTTGGCGTTATAAATCCACAATAATAATAAATAATAATTTTGTCACGAAAAAGAATCTGACGTAATTTGGTCCCACAATCGCAGTCATTACAAAATACAGTTTTCCTCCGTGAAGATGTTTTTAAAAGGGGCTGTTTTCAGTTTCAGCCAGAAATATTGATGTCCAAATTTTGATGTAGATTTCGAGAATAAACATTCACCGCTTGTAAAAAACCTTAGTTTTCTACCATAGGCAATACAGGGAATTAGAATGGTAAGCAATTGAATGGATATGCGAGATTATATGTGGTGGGAATATACTTTATAAAATGTTACAAGACCTAAAGGTCAAAAACCATTCCAAGGACAGTGCGTTATTTTCATTGGATGAATGGAGGTGACCTCAGCTAGCCCTACCAATAAATTATGTCAAAAAACCCCTTCCAATGACAGTTGTGCGTTTTATTGAAGTGATGAATGGGAGGTGAGTCAGCTAGCCCTCACATAATATTATGCACACCAAAAGAGAAAATGATTTGTTTGGATCTACTCCATTAGTTCCCTAATGAAAATGGGAAGTGGGTGGCTGTAAATGTATGACCGTGGCTGTAAATGTACGACCGTGGCTGTAAATGTATGACCGTGGCTGTAAATGTATAATTAGTACAAGGATATATACAGTACATGTGTATTGAAAGTGAAGAATATATTATAATTAGTACAATGATATAAACATATTTATTGAAAGTGTAGGATATATTATAATTAGTACAATGATATATACATAATTATTATGATCTTTTGTATAATGGCAGAGAAAGGGCCGTGGACGATTATTAAATTGCGAAGAATATATGAAGACGGCTTCATGTAACATCTAGATTAGGAAATTTTAAGGAATTGGCTTATAGAAATCTGGTAAAACAGAAAAATATCTGTGTGTGTTTACGGATTAAATATTCGATGGAGGATCCTAATGGAATTTGAAAGTAACACATCTCAGAAACTCTTCTTACAGCCTTACAGCAGGAATACATAGATCCTTATCCATATAGGCAACTTTAATTGGGAAGTGAAGGATATATTATAATTAGTACAAGGATATATACAGTACATGTGTATTGAAAGTGAAGGATATATTATAATTAGTACAAGGATATATACATATATATTGAAGTGTAGGATATATTATAATTAGTACAAGGATATATATATATATTGAAAGTGTAGGATATATTATAATTAGTACAATGATATATACATATATATTGAAAGTGAAGGATATATTATAATTAGTACAATGATATATACATATATATTGAAAGTGAAGGATATATTATAATTAGTACAAGGATATATACAGTACATGTGTATTGAAAGTGAAGGATATATTATAATTAGTACAAGGATATATACATGTGTATTGAAAGTGAAGGATATATTATAATTAGTACAATGATATATACATATATATTGAAAGTGTAGGATATATTATAATTAGTACAATGATATATACATATATAATGAAAGTGTAGGATATATTATAATATGTACAATGATATATACATGAGTATTGAAAGTGAAGGATATATTATAATTAGTACAAGGATATATACATATATATTGAAAGTGAAGGATATATTATAATTAGTACAATGATATATACATATATATTGAAAGTGAAGGATATATTATAATTAGTACAATGATATATACATATATATTGAAAGTGTAGGATATATTATAATAAGTACAATGATATATACATATATAATGAAAGTGTAGGATATATTATAATTAGTACCATGATATATACATATATATTGAAAGTGTAGGATATATTATAATAAGTACAATGATATATACATGAGTATTGAAAGTGAAGGATGATTATTATATTAGTACAAGGATATAACTATATATATTGAAAGTGAAGGATACATTATAATTAGTACAATGAATATACATATATATTGAAAGTGTAGGATATATATAATTAGTACAATGATATATACATGAGTATTGAAAGTGAAGGATATATTATAATTAGAACAAGGATATATATATATATTGAAAGTGAAGGATATATTATAATTAGTACAAGGATATATACAGTACATGTGTATTGAAAGTGAAGAATATATTATAATTAGTACAATGATATAAACATATTTATTGAAAGTGTAGGATATATTATAATTAGTACAATGATATATACATATATATTTAAAGTGCAGGATATATTATAATTAGTACAAGGATATATACAGTACATGTGTATTGAAAGTGAAGAATATATTATAATTAGTACAATGATATAAACATATTTATTGAAAGTGTAGGATATATTATAATTAGTACAATGATATATACATGAGTATTGAAAGTGTAGGATATATTATAATTAGTACAAGGATATATATATATATTAAGTGTTAGGATATATATAATAAGTTTACATGATCTATTGAAAGTGTAGGATATATTATAATTAGTACAATGATATATACATATATATTTAAAGTGCAGGATATATTATAATTAGTACAAGGATATATACAGTACATGTGTATTTAACAAGGTGCACTACTGTGCTCCATGGGTTTTTTTTTTTGCCTGGTGGCATTTTGCACTGTCCAAACTATTATGATTTAGATGCTAACCAGCTCCATTGGCTTTAGAAGAAAAGCAGATATTTACTTGGAATTAGTAAACATAGATAAATAAATAAACGCCACAGCTTTATTCTGGTTTGGATCCAAGATTCGACCCAGTACCTTGATTTGTAACCAGGTCTCCTGAGATCTTGATTGCATGACTACAACTTACTGCGTAGTAATGTAGGTTTTCTACATATTCAATTTTATCTTTATGCCACATGATTTCTCCTGATGATTTTAATGTCCTCTCTCCCCTGTGCTCCAGATATCATACCTTGAACTTCTCTAGTCCCCTCTCTTTCACATTGTCTTGCCAGTTAAGGTTGTGACATTATGGCTGCACTACTCGCTGTTTTTTAAAAGTTTTATAAGCTCACTTAGAGCTCACAAACCGAAAGAAGGCGGCAGAAGCTGCAAGTGGCCAGACAATTCAAGGTAAATATTTAGAATCGAGAAAGGTAGAATGATGAAAATGGTTTGAGGTTTAAAGTTATCTTCCCGCAACCCCAACTGCTTTTTACCAGTTTATACCATGTTTTGTAACCAGATTTTAATAATAAGTTCTGTTCATTTCTGGCAAAGGGATCTGTCTCCTTCCTCTGCTCAATGAGCTTTTTATAAGATTGACATGTGCGAAGGAAGAACATGTGGAACACCGGCAATGATTGGGCTATATTTCAGTTGTTACAGCCTTAATTGTTGTATGAGGGAGGGGCCAATTCCTCTGCCAAATGGAGATAATAATAATTCTTAATATCTGGTTAGTAATACAGCAATAAAGTGCAAATACATCAGTTGGTTTGGGAATTCATGGTCCCCGCGGTGTCAATTTGGATTCAGTTTCACCATCTCTTGTGGATGTTACATACACTGCTTTGTTATAAATTCAAGACTGAAATCCAGTGTGCACTGTTATTAAGACCAATGCAGATAGTTGCCCGTTCTTAAAGCTCCCATAAGACACTCATCTAACCTGGAACTCTTGACCTAGATATTTTCTATGTTGCATGAGATGAATTTGTTACTCACCCTTCATAAAACCTTTTGGGACTTAAAGCAAAACTCATATAAAAAAAAAAATTGAAAGGAGCTCTCCTCCGGCAAAACAAAAGTCAGATATTATAGGAGTGCTACTGATCTGGGCAAAAGAATAAACAAAGAAAAGACATCGTACATTAAAGGCTTAATGCTGGCCTACACTATTAAAGGGTATCTCCACTCATAATTGACTTTTAGGAATCCCGTTCTATTGAGGAACGGAGGTAAAGGAGCTTGCCTTACCTTCCGTTCTCCATAGAACAACAGGAGGCAGGAGAGAAGGTGAAACTTACCCGCTCGTCTCCCCTCCCCGCGTGGGAGCACGAGCGGCGGGTAAGTTTCCTTACCTTCTCCCTGGCTCCTGTTTGTTCTATTGAAGAACGGAAGGTAAGGCACAGCTCCCTTACCTCCCGTTCTTTAATAGAACTGGATTCGTAAAAGTCAATATTATGAGTGGAGATACCCTTTAATAGTGTATGGCCAGCATTAAGCCTTTAATGTCACGATTCTTTTTTTATTCTTTTTGCCCAGATCAGAAGGTATAGTATTTCTACCATGGTAACATGAACTACCCAGAAGCCTTTCTATTCCTTATTTACAGCTGAAATAGATACATTCACAAATGGAACCATTAGAGACTTCTTGAGACAAATAAAATGGAGCAGAGAACATGGGGCAAAGGTATAAAGGTATGTATTGGAATTTTGCTGACATCAGTATTTTACAATGCCATTCTTATGAATTATTGCAACATGGTCATAAAATACCAAACAACGGAAAATACCAATACCGTGATCTATGTTGTGAACGATGGTATTTTCTGACCGTGTTTCGAATTTTGCAAATATTTTGGCCCAATGGTGCTTGTGAAGGTTCTCATTCAATGGTCACTTCCAATAATATTCAGTAATGTTGGTCTTGTCAATGGACAGGGGAATATTATTAACAATTAAATTTTACCTTTACTTTTTTTTTATAGGAACCCACAGCCCAAAATTGACTGCTACTGTGCAATATTCTAGATTTTATGTTTCTTTCAAATAGTTGATACCCAAATGAAGGATGCCCATATAATGCCATACATTTGGAGAGATTCTTCTCATTTACTTCAAATAAAGATAATTATTTTATAAAACTCTCCATAAATAACTTTATGGGGGGGTCCTGGTTGAGGGGGTCAAACATTTGTTTAGGGCGTTGACATGTCCTTTAAAATATTTCCCACAAGGCACTCTGGGAACATAATGTATTTCCTGCTGCAAGAACCCAAAGGGAACCATGCTGTAGAGCCAGACACAGTTTCTTACCCTTCACCCACTCCTTTGCTGCTCCTTCCTACTCTGCTCCGCTTCTCACGCAACTTCAGATTCTCTTCACTAACTTCAAGCATCTTCGTATTTTCCTATCTTTTCTGCAAACGTTATATTCTTTAGCCACTTTGCATTGGGTTTAATTTGGGCAACAGATTCAAACTGTGAATCGTTCCTGCTTGATTTTCCTTTGCTCGATAGGTCTCCTTTGCCTTTTTAAGTTCCTGATTCCTCTTCTTTCCATCGCCAGTAATAGCTTTGGGTTCTCCTCTTGCTGTTGGTGTGTTTTTCAGATCTGCTTAGTGTTGCCCACTTCTGCTTTCATTTGATTCTTCACCCTCTGTCCTGACCTCTGCCATTTTTTCTGACCATTACTCTCTCTTCATCCCTGGTTCCTTTCCTACCATGTTAAACCCTGTTCCTGTCTTTGTTTCTGCCTTCCCTCTCCTACCTCGCTATTTGGTTGTCCAGTTGTCCAGCTGGTTTGACGCCTAGTTCTGCCAAGTGTGTTTCGTTTTTCTCGAGTATCCCTGGCCTCTACACAGATACCTTGCGTTCTAAGTCCCGGGGCTTGGCTACAGGTGAAGAAACAGGAAGATTGGGTTTCTGTGAGGATACTGGGTATTGAGAAGCAAACTTGTAATCACCAAAGCTTTGATGGAATTATGTGCAGGTGCCCATAGTGACAGCCAACAACAAGGTCCAATCTGTAGTTCATAATAACTGGGTACAATAATGTCCACTAAAATCCTCTTTTTACATATTATTAGCATTTAGATTTTGCCAAACCTATAACCATAATATTGCAGTTTGTTTCTTTATGCTGTCACCACCCCGTTCCCACCCCCTAACTCTCGGACTCTAATTACAATACATCAACTATTCATCTCCAATTATTATCTTTAACATTTCCTTCCCTTCCACAAAAAGCATTTAAGAAGAACAAGCGAAGAAAAAATAGGAAATCTATAATTCCGCACATACGGGTGATCTTTAGTAAAATGTCAGCATCACTTGGTAATTATATACTACTACAAGTTTTAATTAACTAAAGCTCTGGAAATCATAATGCCTTATTAAAATGCATTAATCCTTTGATTAAAAAAACAAAACAAAAAAAACACAAGTATGTACAACAAAAACACAGTAGATAATTACAAATATCATGTAGCAGTTTCTTTTTATTTGGGTGTCGGATATAACATTGAATATTCGTTCATTAATTCAGACACACATTATCTCAAATCCACGCAGACTAAGCGTTGGTGGCCACCAAACACGCAGATATATCCTATTGATTTCTGCAAATCCCCAAATACCGTTTGCATGCTTGTTTCTGAAATAATAAAGATATGCCATTCAGAATTAAAGCATCGCCCGGCTAGTGGCAACTAATTGTGTTGTGTGTAATGAGTACAATTTCAAATTGATATAACCCTCAGCTTTTCTTGCCGTACGCACTAAGTACTTTCAAGTCTTTGTAGGGAAATAATTGATTTTTTTTTGTGCTATGGGCACAAGAAAATTATTATGATCTTTTGTATAAGGCAGAGAAAGGGCCGTGGACGATTTAAATTGCGAAGAATATATGAAGACGGCTTCATGTAACATCTAGATTAGGAAATTTTAAGGAATTGGCTTATAGAAATCTGGTAAAACAGAAAATATCTGTGTGGGTTTACGGATTAAATATTCGATGAGGATCCTAATGGAATTTGAAGTAACACACTCAGAAACTCTTCTTACAGCCTTACAGCAGGAATACATAGATCCTTATCCATATAGGCAACTTTAATTGGGAAGTGAAGGATATATATAATTAGTACAAGGATATATACAGTACTGTGTATTGAAAGTGAAGGATATATTATATTAGTACAAGATATATACATATATATTGAAGTGTAGGATATATTATAATTAGTACATGATATATACATATTTGAAAGTGTAGATATATTATAATTAGTACAGTATTACATTATATTGAAAGTGAAGGATATATTATAATTAGTACAATGATATATACATATATATTGAAAGTGAAGGATATAATAATTAGTACAAGGATATATACAGTACATGTGTATTGAAAGTGAAGGATATATTATAATTAGTACAAGGATATATACATGTGTATTGAAAGTGAAGGATATATTATAATTAGTACAATGATATATACATATTATTGAAAGTGTGGATTATTATATTAGTACAATGATATATACATTATAATGAAGTGTAGGAATATTAAATATGTCAATGATATTACATAGTATTGAAATAAGGATATATTATAATTAGTACAGGATATATATATTATTGAAGTGAAGGATATATTATAATTAGTACAATGATATATACATATATATTAAAGTGAAGGATATATTATAATTGTACAATGATATATACATTATATTGAAAGTGTATATTATTATAATAGTACAGTTATATACATATCTAAATTAAAGTGTAGGATATATATAATTAGTACCATGATTATACATATATATTGAAAGTGTAGGATATATTAATAAGTACAATGTATATAACATGATATATATAAAAGGATGTTATATATATATTACAAGGATATATACTATATATATTGAAGGTGAAGGTACATTATAATTAGTACAATGTATATACATATATATGAAAGTGTAGGATATATTATAATTAGTACATGATATATACAGAGTATTGAAAGTGAGGATATTTTAAATTAGAACAAGGATTATATATATATTGAAAGTGAAGGATATATATATTAGTACAAGGAATATACATACATGTGTATTGAAAGTGAAGAATATATTATAATTAGTACAATGATATAAACATATTATTGAAAGTGTAGGATATATTATAATTAGTACAATGATATATACATATATATTTAAAGTGGCAGGATATACTTCTTGAAGACTTTCGCTAGTCCTCCGACGGCTTTCCTCCAATTCAAGAATGACTTTGTAACAAAACTCTGTGGCAATTATGTACCCCTGGACAAATCCCAATTACATATCACCACACAGCCAGGTTTAGGGTGTGATTGGATAGTGGCTAAGAGTGTTATAGGACGCGCCCCAGTCGTAAGGTGTTAAACAGCATTGTAACATGGCAGACAGTTTGGGTGTGTTCCTATAACACCTCTTAGTCCACTATCCAATCACACCCCTTAACACCTGGCTGTGAATGCTACTTGGGATTATTCCAGGTACATACTTGCCACAGATTTTTGTAACAAGTACTGAATTGGAGAAGCCAGTCCGGATGACTAGCGAAACGTCTTCAGAACTCCATTTCAAGTCCAGTTGATCTAATTGAATACAACGATATACCATGACCTGGATGAATAGAACCTTCACAAGCATTTACAGCCAGGTTTAGCATTTCCAGTCACATTCTAACATTTACAGCAACGTTCCTAGCATTTACATTCACAGTCTAACATTTACAGCCACGGTTTAGATTTCAGTTCACAGTCTAACATTTACAGCCACCGGGTCTATAGCATTTACGTCACAGTCTAACTTTACAGCCCCGGTTTACATTACAGCCACAGGTCTAACATTTCCAGCCACGGTCTAGCATTCAGTCACAGTCTAAACATTTACAGCCACGGTTTAAGCATTACAGTCACATTCTAACATTTACAGCCACGGTTTTAGCATTTACAGATCAGTCCAAGTCAAACATTTACAGCCAAGGTCTAGCATTTACAGTCACGTCTGTATTTCAGCCCCAGTCTATATTTACAGCCCACGTCTAGCATTTACAGTCAACAGTTGTATTTACACCACTCTAAACATTTACAGCCACGGCTAAATTGAACAGCCACAGTCTAGAATTTAACAGTCACAGTTATACATTTACAGAGCCACAGTTAATATTTACTTTCCACGGTCTAATTTTTACAGCCACGGTCTAGCTTTATAGTCCCGGTTATATTTTAACAGCCACGGTCTAGCATTTACACCACAGTTGTACATTTACGCCACAGTCATATATTTAAACAAGCCATGGTCATACATTTACACAGCCACGTCCTACATTTACAGCCACGGTCATACATTTACAAGCCACGGTTGTACCTTTACAGCCGTAGTCATATATTTAAAGCCAGATCATACATTTACAGCCATATTCATACCATTTACAGTCCCGGTTGTCATTTACAAGCCACAGTCATATATTACCCACCCAACGTCCGTACATTTACAGCCCACGGTCATACATTTACAGCCACGGTCATACATTTACAGCAACGGTCGTACATTATACAGCCACGGTCTACATTTACAGCCACTGGGTTGTACATTATAAGCCAACAGTCATATATTTACAGGCCAACGTTCGTACATTTTTTTTTTACAAGCCACGGTCATACATTTACAGCCACGGTCGTACATTTAGAATAATCAAAAATAAGGATCAATTTCATGAAATGTGACTCTTATATGCTACTCATTAAAGGATGGTCCTGGTGTAATTAAACCCCAGACCCTTCGTTCTTCCATATAGCACAAGATATGAACCTTCCGTTAGGAATTCAACAATATCTATTCGGGACTACCCGTGCGTCTTGGTGACCCAGGTGCAGAGTGCCGCATGTCCGCGCTTAAGACCTATCCCACGGATACAAACAAAAGAAGAACGCCCTGCATCAACCAGGAGAAAAGAAAAGAGAACTCCGGATACAACATGAATGATGAAAATCACACTTTAATTTACAATACGCCTGCCGCGTTCAGACCTCCCCTGTCCCTTAAATCATAGGCCTATGTTAAGGACGCGTGAGTCTGAAATGCGTCATGCGTATTTCTTAAGCTGTGATTTCATTCATTTCATCATATCATGTTGTATCCGGAGTTTCTCTTGTTCCTTTCACTGGTTGATGCATGCCGGTTCTTCTTTTGTTTCTATCCACGGTCGTACATTTACAGCCGTAGTCATATATTTAAAGCCACGATTCATACATTTAACAAGCCACGGTCAGACATTTCCAAGCCATGGTCGTACATTTTACGCCACGTCGTACTTTACAGCCACGGTCCTATAGTTAACTGCCAACGGTCGTACATTTACGCCTTAGTCTATATTTAAAGCACTGTCATACATTACAAGCCCTAGAGTCATATATTTAAAGCCACATTCCTACATTTACAATCCAAAGCCACGTTCATACATTTAGCCACTGTCCGGACATTTACCACCACTGGTGTACATTTACAAGCCATCGTCATATATTTAAAGCCACCACGTCATACATTTACAGCCACGTTCGTACCTTTCACCACGGTCGGAATTTACAGCCACGGTCCCGTACTTTACAGCCACGGTCGTACGTTTCAGCCACGGACTTACATTAATGTCGTCCGGCTTTACATTACCATACGTACTAAGTACAATTACATTCCAATCATAAATGTGATGGTGAAGTTTTGACTTTCTTCACAGAAATTCCACGTGAAACCAGGGCAAAAATTCTAAATCAAGAAACTCCGATACGGCGTGTTTGTACTAACCGGTAATGATGGGCCGTAATGTCACGCGGTCATTATTGGGTACTAACTTAAAATTAACAAAACAAACACATATGTACCTTAACAGCCTGGCTGTGATATGCCCTAATGGGATTTTCCAGGTACATATTCCACAATTTTTTGTACAAGTCATTCTGAATTGAGAAATGCGTCGGATGATAGCCGAAACGTCTTCAGAACTACATTTCAAGTCCAGTTGATCTATTGAATACACAGATAACCATGACCTGAGGAATGAGACCTTCACAAGCAAATTTACAGCCCCGGTTTAGCATTTACCGTCACAGTCTAACATTTACATCCACGGTCGAGCATTTACAGTCACAGTCTACACATTTTACAGCCCGGTTTTAAGCATTTACATCACATTCTAACATTTACGCCACTGTTTAGCATTTACCGTCACAGTCTAACATTTACAAAGCCAAGGTCTCGCATTTACAGTCACAGTCTGATATTTACAGAGCCCCCTTCCTACTATTTACCGCCAGGTCTAGCAATTTACAGTCACAGTGTACATTTCAGCCACAGTCTAAACATTTACAGCCACAGCTAATATTTACAAATTACCAGCCACAGCTAGAATTTACAGTCCCGTTATACATTTACAGGCCACAGTCCCTAATATTTACTGCCACGGTCTAATAGTTTACCAGCCACGGTCTAGCAATTTTAGTCCCGGTTATACATTTCCAGCCAGCGGTCTAGCATTTCGCCACAGTTGTAACATTTACCTTACCCGCCACAGTCTATATTTACAAGCCAAGGGTCCATACATTTACAGCCACGGTCCATACATTTACAGCCACGTTCATACATTTACACAGACAGCCACGGTTGTACAATTTCCGAGCCGTAGTCCATATATTAAAGCCAAAACGATCATACATTTACAGCCACATTCATCATACATTTACAGCCACGGTTGTACATTTACAGCAAGTCCAATATTTACAGCACAACGGTCGTACATTTACAGCCACGTTCATACAGTTACGCCACGGTCATTACATTTACAGCCACGGGCGTACATTTACAGCCACGTCCATACATTACAGCCACTGTTGTACATTTATAGCCCACAGTCCATATATTTAACAAGCCAACGGATCGTACATTTAACCGGCCACGGTCCTCATTTACAACGCCACGGCTGTCTACATTTAGAATAATCAAAATAAGGATCCAATTTGCATGAAATGTGACTCTTATAAGGGCTTACTCTTATAAGGATGGCCGGGTTTAATAAACCCCAGACCTTCGTTCTTCCAGATAGCAAGATAGAACACTTTCCAGTAGGAATTCAACATTATATTCGGGACTTTTACACTTGCTTCTTGGTGACCCGTGCAGAGTGCCCCATTTTCCGTCGCTTAAGACCTAATCCCACGGATACAACAAAAAAAAACGCACTGCTCACCAGGAAAAGTAACAAGAGAACTCCGGATACAACATGAATGAAATGAAATCACAAGCTTTATTAACAATACGCCTGACGCGTTCAGACCTCCCGGTCCTTAAATCAGAGGCCTATGATTAGGACCGGGAAGGTCTGAAATGCTCAGCTCTTGACTTTTAAAGCTGTGGGATTTCATTCTTCATTCATTCATGTTGTTCCGGAGTTTCTCTTGTTCTTTTCCTGGTTGATGCAGTGCCGTTTCTTCTTTGTTCTATCCACCTGTCGTACATTTAGCCGTCTCAATAGTGAAAGCCAACGATCATACATTTACAGCCAGGTCATACTTTACTCGCCTTGGTCGTACATTTACATCAGCCACGGGTCGTACATTTACCGCCACGGTCATATTTTTTTACTTACTTACTGCCAACGGTCGTACATTCCAGCCTTAGGTCAGATATTTAAAGCCACGGTCATACATTTACGCCCTAGTCATATATTGAAGCCACAATCTACATTTCCAGGCCATCGTTATACATTTACAAGCACTGTCTACATTTCAACACAGCCACTGGTGTACATTTACAGCCATAGTCAAATATTTTAAGCCACTGGTCATACATTTACAGCCACGTTCTTACATTACAGCCACGGTCGTAAATTTACAGCCACGGTCGTACATTTACATTACAGCCACGGTCGTACGTTTACCGCCACGGACGTACTTAAATGTTCGTCCGGCTGTAAATTACCATACGGTACTATAGTACAATTACCATTCATTCCAATCATAAATGTAGATGGTGATTTGACTTCTTCACAGAAATTCCACGTTGAAACCAGGGGCAAAATTCTAAATTCAGAAAAACCCGATACGGGCGGGTTTGTACTACCGGTAATGAGAGGGCCGTAATGTACCAAGTCATTATTGGTACTTAAAATAACAACCACATAATGTATCCTTACCCTGGCTGTGAATATGCTACTTGGGATTTTCCAGGGTCCGCATTGCCACAGATTTTTGTACAAGTCATTCTGAATTGCGAAAGCCATTCCGTCATTGACTAGCGAAACGTCTTCAAACTACATTCAAGTCCAGTTTATCTAATTGATTACACAGATAACCATGACCTGGATGAATGATAACTTCACAAGCATTTACAGCCAACGGTTTAGCTTTACGTCACAGTCCTAACATTACAGGTCCACGTCTAAGCATTTACAGGCACATTCTAACATTTACAGCCACGGTTTAGCATTTACAGAGTCACGTCCCTACATGTACAGCCACGGTCTAGCCATTTACCAGTCACAGTCGAACCTTTCAGCCACGGGTTAGCATTTACCAGTCACAGTCTCACATTTACAGCCACGGTTTAGCATTTACCGTCACTTCTAACATTTACAAAAGAGCCAAGGTCTAGCATTTCCAGTCACATCTGATATTACAAGCCCCAGTCTATATTTACATCCCGTTCTAGCATTTACAGCACAGTTGTACATTTTACAGCCACAGTCCAAACATTTACAGCCACGGCTAATATGTTACAGCCACAGTCTAGAATTTTAACAGTCACAGTTATACATTTACATCCAAAGTCCTATATTTCCTGCCACGGTGTTCTCATTTTCCCAGCCACGTCTAGCATTTTATAGTCCCCGGTTACACATTTACAACAGCCACGGTCTAAGCATTTTACAGCCACAGTTGTACATTTACCGCCAGCAGTCTATATTTACAATACAGCCAGGGTCATACATTTACAGCCACGTCATACATTAACAGCCACGGTCCATACATTTACAGCCACGTTTTATCATTATCGCCGTAGTCAATATATTTAAGCCAAACGATCATACCTTTACAGCCACATTCATCTTTCCAGCCACGTTGTAACATTTTACGCACAGTCATATATTTACACAATCCAAACGGTGTACATTTACAACGCCACGGTCATACCCTTTTCCATCCACGGTCATACTTTACAAACCACGTCGTACATTTTCATCCACGGTCATACATTTAACAAGCCATGTTTGTACATTTATAGCCACATCATGATATTTTAACACGCCAACGGTCGTACATTTCCAGCCACGTCATACTACAGCCACGGTCGTACCTTTAGAATACCAAAAATAAGGATCCATTTCATGAAATGTGACTCTTATACTGCTTACTCTTATAAGGATGGTCCTTGTGTAAGAACCACCCAGCCCCTTCTCGTTCTTCCAGATGCAGATAGACACTTCCATTAGGAATTCAACAATATATGTTCGGACTTACCCGTGTTCTTGGTGACCCCAAGGGTTTTGGCAAAAAGTGCCCCCAGGTCCGTCGCTTAGACCTATCCCACGGATACAACAAGAGAAAACGCCCTGTCATCACCAGGAAAAGCCACGAGAACTCCGGATACAACATGAATGAATGAAATCACACACAGCTTTAATTAACAATACGCCTGACGCGTTTCAGAACCTCCCGGTCCTTCATCATAGGCCTATGATTAAGGACCGGGAGGTCTGAATGCGTCAGCGTATTGTTATTAAGCTGTGAATTTCTTCTTCATTCATTCTGTTGTATCCCCCCTGAGTTTCTCTTGTTCTTTTCCTGTTTGATGCCGTGGCCGTTGTCTTCTTTTTGTTCTATCCACGGTCGTACATTTACAGCCTTAGTCCATAATATTTAAAGCCCAACGATCATACATTTTACTACAAGCCAACGGTCATACATTTACAGAGCCAATGGTCGTACATTTAACAGCCACGTTCGTACATTTAAACAGCCACGGTCATATATTATGCCAACTGTCCGTACATTTACGCCTTATGTCATATATTAAAGCCCGGTCATACATTTACAATTACACGCCCCTATTCCATATATTTAAAGCCACAATCAACATTTTACACCAGTTCAGTCACATTTACAGCACTGTCGTACATTTAACAGCCACTGGTGTACTTTACAGCCATATTCAATATATTTAAAGCACGGCAGACATTTACAGCCACCGTTCGTACATATTACCAGCCACGGTCGTAAATTACCGGCCACGGTCCGTCCATTTCCCAGCCACGGTCGTACTTTACAAGCCACGTACGTACATTAATGGTCCGTCCGGCTGTAAATTACCATACTGTACTATAGTACAGTACCATTCCAATCCTAAATGTAGATGTGAATTTTGGACTTTCTTCACAGACAATTCCACGTTGAAACCAGGGGAACATATCTAAATCAGAAACCTCCGATAACGGCGGGTTTGTACTAACCGGGAATGATAAGGGCCGGTAATGTCCGGTCCATTATTGGTACTTAAAATTAACAACCACCTATGTACCATACCGCTGAGTCATTAATGCCACCGTGATTGGTTGAACAAATACCACAACGTAATCAGTACTTTCATGCCATGATCGTTTATTGGTGAACTGCCGGTGTAAAATACATAGCCAATTTGTAACATTAGATTTGGTATTTTAACAAAATAGTTTTTATTGGTGACTTTAATCTAGACGCTACAGTGTTGATGGTCGAAATTTCTGCCGTTTAACCAGGTTCATACTGTGAGTCCTTACCGTAAAAACTAAAATAACCGATTGGTTTCTATAGGTCCAAAAACCACTACACCACACCGTGCCCACCAGATAATGCCATACGGTTTTTGCAAAATAACAGAGGTATAAGGTATTTTATATCGTGGACAATTTATAATGCCTCGGGTCAATACCACGTGGTATTTAACAATTTTACGATTTTAATCAAGCCACGTGGTATCGGTATGCAACTTGTCAGGTATATTTCCAAAAAGAAAAAATACCAACCATGGAATCGTCATTGGTGTCTGTTCCCTATAGCTTTGTACGACTGGCAGAGCCATTATGGTTGTTTGTTTGGAAACCCGTCCTTGGCTCCGCCTTAATCCAAGGGCCGCTTTTGACCTTAAACAAACACACCGTGAGCACCATTTTGGAAAGGCCACTACATAATTGTGGCTTATCCATATCACAGTTCATGTTTGCCGGCCCTCTTTGGTCTGACTAATAAAACAAATCTCCCATTCATTGCTATTGGTTAATGGTCTAGGGCTGAATGTCTTGTGTTTACCTACATGTTGTTCTTTAAAAATCCCTGGAATTTGCATTCTTCCATATGGCTTTTCCTGTCATACTGATCTTAGCCCTCCTCTTTTTATGTGGAGGAATATCATTAAACGGCCCTTAGACATTTTCCCTATTATTTCTCTTAATTGCATGTTTTTCTAATGTTTAGCAAGTTCCATCTCAAACTATTGCTGTTTATTTTATAAATTACTGCTTATTATTAACATAATTATAGGGCTGATGCAATAATAGGTGCACATTTTTTTTTTCTGTTATTTATTCGGTTTTTGTAAATTCAGCGCACGCAGCAACCAATCAAATTTATCTAAATGCATTAACCGCGTGTAAAGCATCTGGATTGGTTCCTGCACAGCACCAGCCCCATGGCATTGGTATTAACTAGAGATGGCCGAACTTCATAAGTTCGGTCCGTTTTCTACATTTGAACTTTGCAAGTTTCAAAAAAAGGACCCTTAAAGGCAACGGGGAGTGCTAATTTGAAAGGTCCGGGTGATTTACAGCTAACTACCGTCTGGTGGTAACTTACTGTAGAATGGCTTGTGGTAACAGATGGGAACTTGCTTGGACTGTCACTATCACCCAAACAAACCTGTTATTATATAAAACACTCGTTACTTCCCGACCGTGGCAATTTGTTGCAGGGGCCCCCTTGCGCAAGCTCATTGGAGGGTACACCCAATTCGAGGGTTTACTGAACGATGCTATACATTCAAGTGTTTAACGAAATCGAACAATAACATTCGGCGGGTGTCCGAAAGTCACAGACTAGATTTAGGGCTAGTGACGTACACTCTAGGATTACCGAAACTAACGCTACATTCAAGGGCTAGAAAAAATACATTTTAGGGTTAATCAAAAATACCAGGCCGTGAGTTCGGAAAAACCTAACTATTTTCGAACCCAAACTAGTTGAATAGTTTTGAGTTTGCCCGATCATACGTTCGTCCTGAACTCAGGTTCCAGTTTCGGTGTTTTGTGTTTCGAGTGCCACTAGTATTCACCATAAATAATACCCCTGTTGGTCTTTTACAAATGTACAACATATTACTCAGGAAGAAGGGGTTCATTTTGGTACGTACAACCCAGTTTCAGGGTTTCGGCGGAACTGTTCGTATATCGTTATTCAATATCCAATAATCTCCAATTGAATATTAAATGCTGAAATGCTGATTTTTTTGAATATTGTTAAATACTGAGTATCGATATTCATACCGATTAATGATTTTCATTATCTAACTTTGAATATTCCAAATACTGATATTAATTTCCTATACTGCTCTTATTCAATATCCATTATCTACTTTTTGAATTTTCAATATTGATTATTGAATAATCAATAATACCGATTATCGATATTCTATAAAACCATTATTTGATAATCCATTATGTTTAAGTTAGTGCGTTTCTATTCTACACTAATTATTATTGAATATAGTTGGGGGAAACCGAAGGGGGTTATTGAATCTGTGCATGAGTAAGCCGAAGATTTATTGAATAATTTATAAACCGATTATCCTGATATTCATTATCTACTGTTGATACTCAATACAGATTATTAAAAATCACATACCGGAGTATTGAATATTTGGTAATACCGTTGGGCGGTGCTGATATCATTATCTAACTTTGAATACTCAATACAGAATTAGTTACAAAATCCAATACCGAGTGTTATTGAATATTCTATACTGATTATCGTGATGTTTCTTACCCCAGTCTAACTTTGAATAGGCTCAGATACCAGTGATTATTAAGGAAAAATCAAGGGTTGTATAGCCGATTATTGATATTCTATAGCCTTTATCTGCAGTATTCATTCTTGCTGAGCCTTAGTGAATACTCAATAACCGATTATTAAAAAGGGGATGGGTGCATGGTGGTCGCGTGGTGTGATATTCTAGTGTAGGTAGGATAGTGTCGGGGCGGTGGCGGTGTCTCTGTATATGTCGCTATGGTAGGTCTAACTTGAATCTCCATCCTGGGGAATCATGTTAAAAGCAAACGAATGCGCCGAGGTGGTTAGTTGAATATTCAGATACTAGCTGATTATCTGTAGTCATTTCTGTGGTAATCGTGGTGAATCTCATACGCGATTATTAAAAAATCAATACCAGATTATTGGCCAATATTCGTATATCGTGATTATCTGTATGTTCTATCACTTTGAATACTCGGAAAACTACATTTCAAGTCCAGTTGATCTAATTGAATACAACAGATATACGTGGCTGTAAATGTTAGACTGTGGCTGTAAATGTGGCCGTACTTTAAAAATAACCTGCGGTATTGGGTGTTTCAGATATCCCGAGTTACTAAAAATGCCCTCAGGGAATGCTGGGAGTTGCAGTTTTCAAACACGTGGAGGGACGCTAGTTTGATATCCCTGGTTTAATGATTATTGAATGCCTGTTGATCCCTTGATAATGAGTTTGTCAGAAACTGGTTATCCCTTTTCCCTGGTATTAAACATCCAGTTATGACCTTATGACCTTTGGTCCATTCCATCCTTACGGAGAATTTTCTTGCAGTATTGTTGGGGAAACATTCTCACCAGCCTGTGTTCACGAGAAAAGGCAAAAAATGTAAAAGCAATAAAATCAACATATTCTAAAAAATTGTATGCATGATTAAAGCATTGATAAAAATAAAATCAATCCTTTGCCTCATTTTTAAAATCAAATTCATTAGAAAGTCGAGGAAATCTGCCTCTCAGTATCCATTGACCAAAACATTGGTTCTCCGTTAATAGTTAATTCTCTTTATTACAGTAATTATAAGAGGTGGTTTTACAGAGGTTAGAACACCTAGAGAAAGAAGTGCAGCAGGAAGTAGCTGGTGATTGACCAACTGTGCTGAAGGTTCCAATAGTATATATTATACATTTCGTTTGACAGTTAATATTAGATTCAATATTAGCCAGTTAAAAAAGAGTTAAATTCACACTGGCCCTAATATTATCGGGTTAGCGTGTGTTTAAGTCCACATTTCCAGGACCTGCGCCATTTGCTATTAAAGCCACAGGCACCCCGATTCCCTATTAGTTTTTGCGCTACTATGTAACGTGAAATTGTCCGCCTGAATTGGTGGCCTAAGGACGGCGCTGCTTACCTTCCTGGTTCCAGCGATGCAATAAATCACATTAAGTCGCATTACAAAAGCAAAAACGCACAATTCACACATATGTCAACCTTTTATAGTGTTTATACACATATGTCAACCTTTTATAGTGTTTATACACATATGTCAACCTTTTATAGTGTTTATACACATATGGTTATTAAAACCTTTATAGTGTTTATACAACATATGTCAACCTTTTATAGTGTTTATACACATATGTTACAAACCTTTTTATAGTGTGTTATACACTATGTCCCCTTTATAGTGTTTTATAACACATATGTTAACCTTTTATAAGTGTTTTGTATACACAGATTTAACCTTGATAGTTTTACTACACATATGTTAACCTTGATAGTTTGTTTAATACACCTATGTTAACCTTTGTATAGTGTTTATACACATAATTTAACCTTTTATAGTGTTTACACATATGTTAACCTTTTTATATGAGTGTTTAATACCCATATGTCAACCTTTTATATGTTTTATACACATATGTCAACCTTTTTAATAGGTTTATACACATATGTTAAAAGGAATAAAAAAAACCCCGCTTGTGGTCCCTTCCCTGGGGGGAGAACAAGAACACATAAAACACGCACCCTCCCTCACTAGCACTCAAAACCCCCCCCCCCCTCCCCCCCCCCCCTCAACCCTTTTATGTGTTTATACACCTATGTCAACCTTTTATAGTGTTTAACACATACATTTTACCTTTTTATAGGTGTTTTATCACCATTTACCTTTATGTGGTTTATACACTATGTTAACCTTTTATAGTGTTTATACACATATGTTAACCTTTTATAGTGTTTATACACATATGTTAACCTTTTATAGTGTTTATACACATATGTTAACCTTTTATAGTGTTTATACACATATGTTAACCTTTTATAGTGTTTATACCATCATGGTCAACTTTTATAAGCTGTTTTATTACCCACTATGTTAACCTTTATAGTGTTTATACACATATGTCAACCTTTTATAGTTTATACACATATGTTAACCTTTTTTATAGTGTTTATACACATATGTTAACCTTTTATAGTGTTTATACACATATGCAGATAGTCACATTTAAATGTATTTTTCCTATATACGTAATATTTGTTATTTTCTGACTGTATCTGTTTAACAGTTTACTGTATCAGGGTATTCGTTAAAATCTACTTCGACCGCATTTTTGTTGTGTTCCAGCAATCACCCTCGTCATCTTTTTTAATGCTTGTTCTCTTTCAATATTACAATTCTTTCCATCTTGTTTAAATTCAGGAGACACTTGAGTATCAAGTCCCCGGTAATTATTATTTTGATTTTGCATATTGATAACATCCAGTTCATTTGTTATTTCAATTGTATTCATAGGACAAACACCAGTTTCTTAAATAAACAAGAAACGACCCTTCTAATAACTCGCTACTAATGAATCTCATTGCTGGATTTTTTTATTTCTTCAATCTTGTCCCCAGCTATTCCCCTGAGTTATCCGTGTCATGAAAGGCCCTTCTGTATGTCATGTTACTGTGTCCCCATATACAGCGGGATGAGTGCTTGTAAAGTGCCTACAGCTATAACACACAAGGTGGTAGAGAAAGGACATGAAAAATTCATCGTGGTCGTATTTGAAGTTGCCTGGATATTTTAATTCCGACAGGACAAACCTATGTTAGCTGGAGCTATAATTAAACCGATAGGCCATTCAGAACTGCTGAAATAAATAAATAAAACAAAACGACCATGGTAGGTTCTTTCTCTCCGTCTTTAAGCTATATGGAAATCAATTATCTCAACAAACCAGCTGTACGGACAACGCACCAGACACTTACTCCTGAAGTGAATAAATTATTTGAAAATTCATTATTGATGTGAACAACTCTCCAAGACCATTTAGTCAGAATTCACCAAGAATATTAACAAGGGCGACTGGGTATCTCAATCTGGAGTTAAACACTATATGCAAATAGCGGACATACGGCGACGCAAGACTGGGCCAAGGATACGGCTCACAGACTGGCAAATGCCTTAGAATTAAAAGGAAGGGGGGAAAAAAGAATCTTTTCTTATAATAACAAATTTGTGGCTTGACATAGACAAAGAAATCAGGGGAGGAACCTTACAATACCATTTGTGTGTCAAGGATGCAGGCAACCTTGAGTAGTGATAGGCGCTGGTGTCTACTGAAAACGAAATGGAGTTGATGTGATGTCATTTTAACTCTGCTGTGATCTGGTTATCTCTTGCTTAGACTTCATGTATGATTAGTCAGGACCCAGAGGACAGCAAACCTTATCGTCTACCCGTCCTGACAGCACTGTCAAGTTCAGAAATACACTTATGGATTTTAAGATGAGGTGTCACATCTCCATATCAAGCTCGGGTGTTCATGAACCTTGCAGAAGTCTCCATATTAAAAAAAAATGAAAGAAAGTAGGGAGGTGGAATTTTAACAAGATTTGTCCTTGAAATATATTGTTTTCTCATGTGGCATCTTTTAGAATTCTGGAAATGTTTCCAACGCATACGAAACATGTAGAACAGCAAGTTCAACAGACGCCAACACTTTACTGTCAACCAGAATTCTACACAAAATCCGTGATTTCGATTTGACCTTTGAATTTCTGACAGTGTGGGATTTTATGATGAATTTACAGGCTTCCTGTGATGTGGGTTTTATCCAGTTCCTTAAATGGATGTTATATTTTTACCTTCTTGGTAGGATCCATTAAGCATATTAAAGGGATATAAAGTGGTATTGCCATAACCTTTATGGGGCCTGTCTTGTGTGTTTGTGCTTGAGACATTGAAACACACAACTTCTTCTTAAAGGACAACTATACTCACCTCACCCTCGCTCCTCTTCCTCCATAGCTGCATAGTACCCAGGGTGAGGACCTAAAATCGCTAAGTCCTCACCCTGGGTACTTTCACTAACTCCTGCACTACTTACCGCAAATCTGCTTCGCCGATCGCTCCATTCCTCCGCTCTTCCTGCTTCAATGACAGATCGCGAGGCAGCCAATAGGAAGATACGCTCTGCAAGGAGGCGTGTCTTCCAATTGGCTGCCTCGCGACTGTCACTGACAGTAGGAGAGAGGTGGAACAGTGTGGATCGGTGAAGCAGATTTGCGGTAATTAGTGCAGGAGTTAGGGAAAGTACCCAGGGTGAGGACTTAGCGATTTTAGGTCCTCACCCTGGGTACTATGCTGCAGTGGATCGGGGAAAAGGTGAGTATAATTGTCCTTTAAAGGGCCAACTATAAATAAGTGGAATTTAGTGTCAGTAAATTGCTTTATAAAAAACAAATATATTTTACCCAGACCAAAAAACAGGAGCCAAGCCCCCTAGATCTGTCCCTTCTTTCCTATTTGATTACAGAATTAGGACCAAATTTATAAACTGACCAAAGCCTCAGAACAACACTGAATCAGAGTGCAGAGCACTTTGACACAAATCTGTCTTTCACATCTCATTTTGATGTGGGTGCTGGGAAATTTATCTAACATAAGGCTCTGCTTTTTTCCCCAGCATTCCAGCATCACACCGTTTGGTCACTGACCATTATTTTTTTTGCACATGCTTCTTGCAGCAGGACACACCCACTAATAGTCTCTGGCCAACCCTCTTACAATTTGAGATAAGGCAATAAAGCAAATAAAGCAATGGTCAGGGGTGGGCCAAACAGTGCACATTAACACAGTTATCTAGTTAATTTTTAATGAAGCATTTCACCAAACATGGAGATACTTTTATATATTAAATATCGCACCTGCAAACATGGAGATTGACAGTGGCTGTTAGTGTTTTTTGTTTTAACTTTTAACTGTAGGGGAGAAGATCTGGTCTTGCACATCTGCCCAGATTGCCATCTTAACTGATGGATTTAAACTAATTGTTCAGTAAAGCTAAGCAGGCATCCTGTTTTTTTCCCATGAGACCTTACACGCGTTGGTCCCGGCCATTCAATATTGGGATTTCCCGATATCATATGATCGTCGGCTTACGTATTGCCAATCATTTGATTGTGGGGCTATTTTCCTATCAGACCAAAGGATACAATTTTATCGGACCAATACCAATTGTTCAGTTCTGTGATTGTACAACCGGAATTGGATGCATGTATTGCCTCCTTTACTTTACAGCAGACCTCCCATGTGTATATAGCTTAATATAGCTGTCTTCAGATGAAATACTTATGGCTGACATACAATGTGATCAATGTCCATTTTACAATTATCTCTTGGGGTTTCATTGATAAAATTGTCCGATTTACCAAGCCCCAGTGCCTGGGGTTTTCCTGTTTAGCTCTGGATAAGAACTGACCACTGAAGAGAAACAAGTGGTTCATTTATCTTTAAATCTCAGTAGAATAGCCTTTCCCACTGTCACTCACCCAGCCCCTTTCTCAGTCACCACTTTACTAAGCTAATTCTTCCCCTTCTCATTGACCTCTCTGCTGAGTCCAAAGCTTTGATCAAATCCTCTCCAGCCAAACCTTTTAATGACTGGCTCTCAGCAACTCACTATTACAGACTTTATCCTTGACTCTGCCATGTCACTGATTCCTACCATACAGACTCTGAAATCTCCCTGTATCCATTAGCAATTCATTCAATTCTCGGTATGTCTCTTTAAGTCTATGGTTTGTCTGTCTATAAAGGACCATCAGGGTAATTCAATAAAAGTTCTTATCGTTGAAAATGGTGCTAATTTTGCCCCAACCAATCAGATCTTATTTAACATTTGAAAGCTAACATCTGATTGGTTGGGGCAAAATTAGCACGATTTTCAACGATAAGAACTTTTATTGAATCTCCCTGCTAGTGTATTAGTTCTTACTATTGGACTTCCTTAATGCGAAAACCCTTTAACTACATTTCACTTAAAGGAATGTGAACCCCCAAAATGATATTTTATATTTGGGTACAAACCTCCTTATACTCACAGACCCCAGAAGAGGGTTATTCTGGCCGATCCCTGCAACCGATTTCCCGCTTTCACCGGCAAATCCCATTCCGACAGAAGTTCCGCAGAACCCATTAAAATTCAGAAAATAAGATTTTTACATTTTTTTATCGAATTTTGGGGGAATTGTGGGGGATGCACATTGCGTTTGAATTCAATTTAGTGATAAATAAACATAACCTTGCTTTACCAAGTCAAAGAAGCCTATATACACCAATCAGTATATATATATACACCCAGTTTGTAAATGACCAGAAAATGGGCTGTACTGGCTTTAAATTCACTTTGCCATATATGGAGATTAATGTTGGTTCTTAAGGGATATTGGAATGTGAACAACTATACTGTAAAAACTTACTTTTAAAAATAAAAAGTGCCTGGGACAGGGAGGTAGGATTGATTATTTCCTACCTCCCAATATTGTTTTGTTAAAGGGCTACAGCACGTACAGTTTTTATCTGCCAGGTTATGGCCCTGGGCATTCCTGTATTAAAGTTAGTACTGAAGCACTCAGGAAGCCTGGCAAGAAGCAGTTTTCTTCCTGCTGCTGCACCTCAAAGAATTGATATTGGGAGGTAGAAAGTACCAATCCTACCTCTCTTCCCCAGGTACTTTCCATTATAACTGTTTTTAAATAAAGTTTATACTCACTATAGTTCTCCTTTAACCGACAGTCCTTCTCCCTCCACAATATTCTCCTAAAATGTAAGACATATTGCCCACTTTTCTCCATTTATTTCACGTTTCAGCACTTTTGTTCCTGTCTATCTGTACCTATATTCACTATTCTACCTTCTTCATTGATTATAGACATCCATGTACTGCTTTGTTATTCCTACTCCTCCATTGTACATCCCCCTTTATTCTTAATGAGCCACAATAGCCGTCATGGGAAGGCGTCTTGACGTATCAAGGCACGTTTGCTGGTCCTGGAAGTCTGAAGAAGATCTTGGTCCAAGATGATCCAATCCATTTAACTAATCCTCCCCGGGTTAAACTGCCAATACTCACGTGCAAAATAAATGTATGTGTGTAGGAGAGAAGGCTTGTTTGGGATAAATCGACCCTGCCTTACTTCAAGAGGATTAACTCCAGCAGATCATCTGTCACTGTTTATACACGTTACCTTTCTAGTCCTGCGTACCTAAAGTGTTTACTTTCTCTGTGTCCTCTAACTGACAATTCATCAGAGCTACATGGGCTTGGCCTACATTACTGCTCAGATATGTTAAGTATAGTGGCTTTCCTAAATCTTCTTTCATTTTTCCCCATGCCTGTAAACACAAACAAACATACATAGGTTGTAGATCTTCCTACCTATCTGTAAAGCCAGTTAACCATAATATCTTGATTTGCTGTAAACACCCACTGACTGATATAAACAAGGCCTTTTTGTTTGAACTATTTCTATTATTTGAAATTTCAAAAAAAATAAACAGTAAACCAGCAGATATCAATATACAACGTAATAAATATATAATTTACATCCTATTGTAAAATATACAAATACAAGGATATGCAGCTCAAACCTTTATTCTAAATGACTTTCAGGTGCGGTGCAAAGGAGGACAGACAATTTATACATTACACAAATTATTATTATTACACTATTGTAAAATATAAGGATATTAAAAGTCACCAGGGAGTTCCATATCCTTATAACAGAGCAAAGCCACAGCCTTGTGGCCATACATATACACGATATTACTTACCCCACCGAGCGCTCACACAAGGTTCGATCCTGCCGGAACCGCTTCTCCCGATCTTCTATGCGACCGACATGCGATCGCAAAATCCCATTCATTTTGTGATCACATCTCGGTCGCATAGAAGATTGGGAGAATCGGTTCCGGCAGGATCGAATGAACATCGCGTGAACGCTTGGTCAGGTAAGTAATATTGGGTATATGTATGGCCGCCTTTAATCAATATTGATTGTACAATCACGGCATTGGTATTAATCCGAAAATAATCCACAAGTCTGATATGGAAAAATATACAGGGTTATTCAATAAAAGCTCTTATTGTTTAAAATGGTGCTAATTTTGCCCCAACCAATCAGATGTTAGCTTTTTAAATGTTAAATAAGTTCTGATTGGTTGGGGCAAAATTAGCACCATTTTAAACGATAAGAACTTTTATTGAATCTCCCTGAGTGTATACTATAATGATACTCCACGGTAACTTCTAATATCCTTATAATATAAAGTAGGAGGTGTATTATTTCATATAAAACAGTCATGTGACATTGATGACATAGTTAAGCGCCAGTTATGATGACATAGCAAGAGATATTTTTGAGAATCGATATTTTTAGCTAGAAATGTTACTAATGTTACATAGAGAGGCGTACATTCCCAAATCCTGGAGAATTACTGGCAGATAAACTTGCTGATTGGTCTGTGTTTGCGTCCACTAGATTTCCCAAGAAAATGTAGAGAATTGCATCATAAATTAGATATTTATGGTGATCAAACTTTTCCCTATTAACTGTCTGTGAATGTTATGAAAACACGCTCCGGATATATTTTATTTTTACACAATACTCCCATCCCTGTTTGTTTTAAACTCGTTGGTAATTCCTATTTATTACCTCTTGGAAAAAATCAATAGCAATCTGCACTCTGTTAGTATCATTTATTTAGCACCCAAGTGACAAATCTGTGATGTCCCTGCGCATCGCTTTCCTTCCGGCACTGCAGGGGTTAATATATATCCGCCCTCTTTCAAGTATATTGGGTTAGTAATACAATGCGCAGTGCACTGGGTTAGTATCAATATAAATACAATGCAAGCAGCAAGTCCCATCACAATTCTTTGTTAACTATAATCACCAGAATTGCATCCAATTTACTGCCACAAAAACCTTCATATTTCTTTCTTTATCTGCTGAGCAGCGTATTTCTCTGTATAAAATCAATGGGTAAAACTTTAGTAATTAAAGGTACAAATTATATTTATTATAGTCTCATGATAATCCCCCTAATGAATAGGCAACTTACAAATATACAAAAAGGAATGGAGTAAATGTAATAAGATATTTTATTGGCCCAGTCCTGAGTTTAAATGCACCCAAAGTCATGCTAACGACACAGACAAAGGTCCAGAGCCAAATGTCCTTTAAAAAAACAGGGAATGTTGGCTGGGATGAACCAATGAGGATGTGGATATTATATTCCAGTATACAGTATATGGCCACTTTAGATTGTAGGGTACTTATGGTGCCAATAGAGGCAACAATTGTGGTTGTAGGATATCAGAATATTCCAATGTCGTATGATCGGCGCATCATGTTTGGATGATGATCCAACGATAGTACGAAAAATGTTCGTATCAGGCCAGTTGGGAAAAAATGTCTGCAGTGGTCATGGCTGTCAGCCCCCCTGAATGACTGCAGGCTTGGTCCCCAAGTAAACTATAGTAAACAAGTCTAGAAATGAGGCATCAATTAATATCCACAAAACAATATAAAAAAGAAGGCATGTCCACCCTTATATATTAATATTTCAGTATATACTGATTGATATACTGAAATGATATTTCTTCATCATTAATCTATAAATCTATATGTAAGTAGCACTTACCCTGAGGTGTGTGTGTTGCTGCATGCCTTTAATACAGTACTTGTTTTGCTCAGGCTATGACCACTGACCTGACTATTATTCCCTATATCAATTGTGAATACTGCATACAGCACACCAACTGTCAAACCATTCCAGCTACAGCAAAACCACTTACAGAAATGCTAAAACGTAAGATGTTTTCATATTGGATATCTAATGAAATAGGGGGAAGATTAATAAAAAAAAACATACAGTGATAGTTGGGATGAATTATAGTTTCCACTAATTTAAAAAACAAATTTACCAGAGTACATATCCTTAAAACAAAAAACTGGTCAATTACCTGCCCCCAATTTCAACTGATATATTTGCACTTTATTACCTGCATTTCTAACCTGATATTGATAGATAATTATTATCCCCATTCTGGCAGAGTAATCTGGCCCCTCCCTCCAGGCAGTCAATCGATTCTGTGATTGCTGACATCACAACCAGCGATTGACTTCTGTTTCCCCGGCTGCCTCCTCTGCACATGTTCAAGCTTATAAAAAGCTCATTGAGCAGAGGGAGGAGGCAGATACCTTTGCCAGAATGGAAGAGAACTTATCGTTAACTATCCGGTTACAAATACATGTAATAAACTGGTAAAAAGCAGTTGGGGTTGCGGGCAGATGATTGACAAGTCACCAGTTTTTTTATATTAATGGTGGACATGGCCTTTAAAGAGGAGAAAACTTACTATACCGGCTCTTTAACATAAACTTTTTTTTTTTGTGGCCTAGCCCTTACAAATTCGGGATAAACTTTACGAGCGTACGAATGTTCATGTGTACAACACCACATGGCACCAAAATACCACAATGGGTTGTATATGAGGTCGTAAATCTACATTTTCTTCCTATATCGTACATTTACCACCCAAATCACGCATTTCTGACCGCTATCGTACATTTACCACCCAAATCACACATTTCTCTGCCGTACTACATTTACCACCAAATCACACAGCATTTCTGACCGATATCGTACATTTAAAAATACCCACCCAAATCACACATTTCTGACCGCTACGTACATTTACCACCCAAATCACACATTTCTGACCGATATCGTACATTTACCCACCCAATCACACATTTCTGACCGCTATCGTACATTTACCACCCAAATCACACATTTCTCTGACCGATATCGTACATTTACCCCCCAAATCACACATTTCTGACCGCTATCGTACATTTACCACCCAAATCACACATTCTGACCGCTATCGTACATTTACCACCACCCAATCACACACATTTCTGACCGCTATATCGTACATTTACCACCCAAATCACACATTTCTGACGCGTATCGTACATTTACAACCCCGATTAACCCCCCACCCCAACTCAACACATTTCTGACCGCTATCGTACATTTACGATTGTGGCAAAGGCCGCTCCTTAAAGGCACAGTATCGCAAAACAGTGATACCGTGCCTTCATGGATATGGCCCAAGATTTGTGTGTTTTTTTCACAAAAGGAACCGAAATCTAAAATTCCGATGTTTAAAGCAAACATGACAATTAAAGAAGTCAATAATGTGTCTGTCAACAGTTCTTCCAACCAAGGTTTAAACACTAATAAAAATAATGTTGCTTCTGCAAATTGACAAATCTTGTTAATTTCTGTTTACATCTCTCTAATTGCAGTGATCCTCGAAAATACTTTTAATTAACTGCAGATGTTCTGCATCTCCACACACTTAGCCGATATCCGCGAAACGTTATTTCCCTATTGACATTTTATTTTAAGCAAAGCATCTCTCTAATTAAACATCGAGCCTCCGTAGAGAAATTATACAGCGCTCGCCGCGCCTCGGGGCCTGGAACCAATTATAAAACGATTCTGAACCGTTTCAACGTATTGCCGCGATACGTCCGAAAAATTGAACAACAGGATAGAACCGGAGAGAAAGAAAGGTCACCGGTTTATTCAAGAAGACAGCTGTAGCGAACAAAGATTTTTGTTTAATAATAATAGCCTAGTTAGAGGAACCCGCACCATGGCTAAATGTGAAAAGGCCTTTTCCGATAAGCTAAAGAGATTAAGTGAAATCAGGCAGATTTTGAAAGAGGATGGTGTGTAAATGAGAGGTTTTATCTAACTGAATCTGGCAGCTCCATTTTTTTGTTATGGGGGAAAATATCTGTATTATTTACTAAGAAGATTAAGCCTGAATTGGAAGAGAGGCCTGGTTGTTGTGTGTAGATTGAGATAAGATTAAACAACTTTACGTTTTCTGCACAAGGCCGAATGCAATGCACACAGGGATGTTATCGCTCTTCCAGCCCGAGCAGCGAGGTGCAATTTTATTCTCGCTTTAAGGATTTGTTTTGCTTCTCTTTTTTTCTTCTTCTTCTTCTCCTTTTTTGCCTTTCCTGATCCCTTTGATATTCTAATACTAGAATTTGGTAATCGACACGATTAGTTTATTCTGGGGAAAAAAATGACAATGACTTCTCAAGGAAACAGCTACAGAATTTGGTATAACACACAGAGGGATGTTTCAGTTTCCTGGGTTTCGTACTACTGGACGGTCCGGGGTATCTGGGTAAATTTCATCATTGAAACAGACTGTGATGACTGTGACCAGTGGCGTAACTACGAAACACGGGGCCCTCCAGTTAAACTAGAGCTGGGTACACATGTTTCAATTTTTACTCCTGACCGACTGTTCGAGACTTTTAACCTGTCGGCCAGGAGGGAGGACTGTTGGTCGCGGCTCATAGAGGACCGCATGATAGGTCATGGTTTTCCGACCCGTCTGATCGTGCTTTCATCCGATTTGGACAAAGGAACGGTCGCGATCGGTCGGAGCTGCCATACAATAATTAGGCCCGACTGACTGAAACACTGAAATGATGGTCGGGCCGAATTATTGTATGGTGTGTACCTAGCTTAAGATGGGATCAACTTCATCAACAGTGGTTTTTGGGTCGGAGGCTGTATCGGTCATAGGAAAAGTAAGAAGCTAGTAGCCCTTTAGCTCCCAGGCCCTCCGGCAGACGTAGAGTCTGCTCCCCTGGTAGGCCCTCCGGCAGACGTAGAGTCTGCTCCCCTGGTAGGTCCTCCGGCAGACGTAGAGTCTGCTAACCTGGTAGGTACACCCATGACATTGACATTTCTGTGACAAAACCAGTAATTTCTTCCTAAAACCAGTTTTCCCAAAAATATATGGACGTCTTTTTACCTCAATACACATGTAGATTGCAGCCCCTACATGCAATGAACAAGAGGCAGACGAACAGCCGTATCGGCCGACTATCTGTATGGACGTTTGGTCGTGCATCATGGATCATCCTCTGGATCGGATATTCTATATATTTTTTGCTAGAATCAGTCTAATTTTTCTTCCAGATGTTTTAAAACTACAACTCCCAGCATTGCCTGATTTCACTATGTAGTTGGGGAATGCTGGGAGTTGTAGTTTTAAAACATCTGGAGGCACACTGTTTGAAATTCCCTGTCTTAAAGGAGCGGTTTACCTATAAACAGAAATAGAACCATTTTAGACCTTAGTAAATTAGTATCACAATTATTCTTATTCAATGTACGACTTTTTTATGGTGTATAATGGCGTATCGAATGTATCTAGACAAAACTAGAATTGAAAGAAATTCTCCTATTTCCACTGTTGATATAGTGCTACATTCGTGCCTGAAGGTGAGGCTTTAAAGTTAGTGAATCTAATGTTAAAAACAACAAGTGTTTAATAATGTTCCCGGACGTGGATTTGCAGAACTGGTTTAAACTTCTATTGTTTGCAAAGTTTTTGTCTGTGCAATGAGAATCACACAACGTAAATCCGCCATGATAGATGGACCCAGTCTGAGATCTACTTGGAGATGACTGCAACAGACAACATACTGCAAATGTCCGCAGAGCCTGATATAGACAACCACCCAATCAGAACTCAGCATTCTTTGACGTGTTAAGATATCGAGGAAAAGATTCTTCATGCCAAATGCTTTGTAATATTTTTAATGCAAGTTATTGGTTTTTATATTGTGAATATGGTAGCTCCGACCCGTGTTATGGGCTGGGGTGTCTGACCTGCGGCCTGTCTGCGCTCCCCGGGGATGCTGGGAGTTTCCCGGCTTCGCCACCTCCCACAGGTATGGGTGCGGGTTCCAGTCTTGTGTGAGAGGGGAAGAGGGCGCCATTTTGTTTTATTGCTAGCCGGAGAAAGTTCTCCCTCCCTCCCTATAATTAGGAAGTTCTCCAGAAGTTTTTTTTGTTTGTAGTATGAAATCGAAAGTAGACGATTTCCGAAAACCGAAAATCAAAAGTAGACGATTTTTGAAAATCGAAAATAGATGATTTAAAACGGAATGAAACTCAACAGTTTCGAACATCTCTAACTGTGTCCTGTCTGAGTCTGTGACAGTCACAGCCCCAAAAATCAATCTTGTTACAGACCTGGAACCATTCTTTGTCCGTTCCTCTACCTGTGTACCAAATCACAAGAAAAAAAGCCGTGGAACAAATATATATATATATAAATATGGTGTTAATATGGAGTGATTTCTAAGGTTATGCAAATATACGTTCCGCAGCTTTTTCCCTTGAGTTTTGGTATACCAATAATGTGGCTGGAGCACCCCTAGTAAAGGTATTTAACAATGTCAACTATATCACTAGTGCCTGGGGATTTTTATTGTTTACCCATTCCTGTTTCTGTGGGCTTATGGCTGGCTTTAAATAAAAAGCTGGTGATGCTCTGGCATGTTTAAAATGGGTGGGCAGTGGCCATGTTTAAAAATGAAACTTGATGATGTCACAGTTCACAGTAATAGTAAGAAGAAATACCCTTTACACTGCATGATCCTGGTGTCATTTTGAAGGACATATCCAGCCAAAAACAACTGTTTGTAGCCTAATTACCCCCCAAAACCTGAGATGCGTTTTAACCTTAATCCAACGATCCCATGCTGAGATATACTTAGCAGATCCCATGCAGAAAGCTCCGCCTACTGCCTTATTCCAGGTATGCACCTGCAACGGTGATGTCATGGCTAATGGCTGAAGAGCCGTTTATGAGCGCGTTGTGCTCCTGTGAGCTCGTAACCGGTTTGAAACAGAAAGCTGGAGGCAGAATTCCGGCGAGGGATATGCTGAGGGAGCTGAGGGAGCAGGTTAAAACACATACTAATTTTGCCCCAACCATTCAGATCTTATTTAACATTTGAAAGCTAACATCTGATTGGTTGGGGCAAAGTTAGCACCATTTTTAACGATAAAAACTTTTATTGAATAACCCTGTAATTTATTAAGAGCATGTCTTTTTTTTTTGTAATGAGACCACATGGTAGAGAGCTGCAAGAGGAGGGTATTACTTAAACATAATCTTATCACATGCCTGTGAAATGCTTTACTCATCAGTGTACCTTATTAAAGGGGAATGCTGGAGGGTACGAAAAACATACTGGATCCCCTCCATGTAATTATAAGATGGCCCTGATTAGGAATATTCTATATTTACTCTTCTGAATTGATGGAGCGCTAACCCCTTTAATAGTGTGAGCTACTTAAAGGGAATGTCCATCCCCCAAACTAAAAATGTTATATAAGTAGATCCTCCTCCAATATTTCCATGTGAACCACTGTATACAGCTCAATGCTTCTACCATCCAAAAGGTTGACAACACCTCTTAAAGCACTACTAGCTATTTACCTGCTTGCCATGCTTGAGATCTATCGGGTTGCATACAGGTTAAGTGGTATAGGTTAAAGCATTAAGATGTTGTGGTTTGTTAGGGGGATCTACCTATGTAACATTTAGTTGGGGTATACATGCCCTTTAAACATTTACTTTAATCTTGATACTTGAAAGAGACAGATGGAGACCATACTCCTTAAAGATGGGGTGATCATATAGATTGTTGTGGGCGATGGGACACTTGTACTTCCTGCATTTAATCTGAAAGGATGCAGATGTGATATTTTGATTATTTAGCTAAACTAATTAGTTTATGGTCAACTTAAGGTCGAGGGCTCATTAACAAATCCCTACAACAATATGTTCACAATTACTATTGTACAAACTAGAACTTGTTAGTTACATTTCAGAGAACTTATGACTCTTCATATTGACATTGGAATGCTGTTCCTCAGGTGTCTAATGAGCGTGTGAAGGTTTGAGGAAATAGCTGAGAATGCTGAGGTATTGCGTTTTACATGGGACATAGCCAATTCTGTTTATTTAGCAGGTTTCGGGGATGAATATGAATGGAAGATTAAATGGGACGTGCCATACAATATGAAAAGGATTTTCACGGTATAGACGCAAGACATTGAAGAAGTCATAGGGGCATATTTAAAAATTGTTATGCAAATGATATAAAGGTGGTACCAAAAGTAGACCACAGAATCTCGACCACCAAAATGTATAATAATATGGTACAAACCAAAAACAAAAGAAAATGGGGTAACAGTCCTAATAATCAAAATGAAAGTAGCGCTGACAGATACATACACGCTCTGGCGGTAGGGCCGGGTGGACACACCCTCGTCACTCAGCGGCGTTTACACAGCGGCAGATAATGAAGAGACAACCAGTGCATAATAATTAAAACTGTAAATAAGGGACTTACCCCTTTAGAACGGTGGTCCATTCGAGCCGAACTTTTCAAATTCGAACGAATTCGGACTTCTCGAACTATACCGGACCCGGATTTTTGATATTTTCCGACTTTCGATAAATATTGAATGTTCCACCGTTCGAATATGCAAGTAAAATGCCTATTATACCTATACACGAGCATCGAATCCGCAAGTAAAGGGTCCATTAAAACCTATACGCGAGCATCGAATCCGCAAGTAAAATGTACATGGTATCTAGGCGCGAACATCGAATCTATGAGTAAAGTGTCCATTAAAGCCTATACGCGAACATCGAATCCGCAAGTAAAATGTCCATGGTATCTAGGCGCGAACATCGAATCTACAAGTAAAGTGTCCATTAAAGCCTATAGGCGAGCATCGAATCCGCGAGTAAAATGTACATGGTATCTAGGCGCGAACATCGAATCTACGAGTAAAGTGTCCATTAAAGCCTATAGGCGAGCATCTAATCCGCAAGTAAAATGTCCGTGGTATCTAGGCGCGAACATCGAATCTACGAGTAAAGAGTCCATTAAAGCCTATAGGCGAGCATCGAATCTGTTAGTAAAATGTCCATGGTATCTAGGCGCGAACATCAAATCTACGAGTAAAGTGTCCATTAAAGCCTATAGGCGAGCATCGAATCCGTTAGTAAAATGTCCATGGTATCTAGGCGCGAACATCGAATCTACAAGTAAAGTGTCCATTAAAGCCTATACACGAGCATCGAATCCGCGAGTAAAATGTACATGGTATCTAGGCATGATCAAGCTCGAAAATAGCGCAGGTGAGAGTAAAATTGATTTTTGGAAAGTCCTGGATATTGGAACATGTTCCCCAGACCATTTCCCAGGTCCCACAGACATTTACATTAAGTTACCATTGATATTTTAATTGTGTTTCATTAGAACTTTTCAAACTATTTGACTCCCATTGACTTTAATGGGTTCGTTTTCGAACTTTCGAACTTTCGAAAGTTCGTCCATCTCTAATCTTTGGAATCCGACCTTGAAAATGTGCTTTAGGGGAACTCAAAATTTAAAGCTATGTTATCTTAATCAGGGGCCACAAAAATACATTTTAGAAAACCTCTATGTACCCTGTAGTGTCTGAATTTTTATACCATGATGCAGAATTTGGACCTAACCCAAATGCAGAATTTAGACAGGACCCAAGATTTGGTAGGACCCCCCCCCCCATCACATGCCAGGATCTGCAGCACAATCACCCCACCCTAAAAACATTCCAAAAAGTCATCAAATGGGGTTGAAATAATACATTTCAAACTCAACAGATAACATTGTCTGATATGAACAATGAACACATGGCCTTTAAAATATAAATGGTCTGGGGAACACGTATTAATGCATTAACCAGTACCAGAAACTTTATACGCTTCCTGTTTTCACATTCCATGTAATATTTTTAAAAAATTTTCGAAATTTCTAGAGATTCCCGAAATTGACATTTTTTTTAAATTTCTAGGAATTTTCTAAAATTTCACAAATCCTCGAATTTCTGAAAATTTCTTAAATCCTTGAATTTCCAAAAAATCCGGAAAGAGCAGTCCATCTCTAATGATCAAATAAATAAATAAAAATGCAGAGGCAAACAGAGAAAAATTGAGTAAAAGTAAAGACGAGTAATGTTAGTTAATAGCTCCATTATATATGGTTTTCTGGTGGTTCCCTGTTTGTGGACTTCTGCTTTTCAAGGTGGACGACTCCCTTCACCTTGGAAAGTAATTTTGAAAGGACAGAAAGCAAGGCCACTGATTGGACCCCTTTATAAGTTGACTTGTGCATGACTTGTGCAAAGAAAAATGAGCCCCAGATAAGAGTATCTCAGTGGCTCAGTGGTTATCCCTGATGCCTTGCAGAGTTGAAGTCCTGAGTTCGATTCCACCCTTGGACACATCTGCAAGGAGTTTGTATGTTCTCCCCGAGCTTGCATGGGTTTCCTCCGGGCACTCCGGTTTCCCCCACAATCATAAAGACATACTGATAGGTTGTATGCGTCAAATAAATGTATTTAGATTGTAAGCTCTTCGGGGCAGGCTATGTATCCGTGTAATTGTAAAACCCTACGGAAGATGTTGGCGCTATATAAATCCGCAATAATAATGATAAAGAGAATCTTTGCTGTTTTTCCAATTCATTCCAACCCTCTTTAGAATAGACAGGGTTTCCATTTCCTGTTTGCCATTGTAGGGTAAATTTTGCCATGATTAGTAATTTTCATACATTCTGCTTAGTAAAATAAACATTCCTTGGCCCCAAAAGTTGCCAGCACTTTAATATGCTAATAACGCAGCTGCCGCTTTTAAAGTTGTATATACAAGGATCCTAATTATTATTTTGTTCAGCATATTGTATTCTACCCATTTGTTTTAAAGTCAAGCACCGCCATTAACATGTAAAATGATTTAATTTACATTGCATTAAGCTTGATTTGTTATAGTCCCATTTCCTAGTTGTAAAATTGCTCTCGGAGGTAGACAAGTTACTGTTTTCAAAAAGAATGTGGCCAAGATTTTGTAACCCAAGGAAGCTAAAAGCTTAAATTCGGTACAGTGAGCAACACGCTCTGCATTCAAAGTTGAAATAGGAATTCCCGTACCAACTTAAATTTGCACCATAGAAAATACTTTTACCAAAAATATTTTATTGTTCCAAATAATCACAACAGAGCAGCATGCACTTCAAGAAGAACTATAGAAAACCCTTAAAATACACTGGACAGGTAGGTAGGGTGGATATTTCCTACCTCCTAATGTCCCTTTGCTTGGAGACCTGCCAGCATTAAGAAAACTGCTTCTTGCCCTTCTGGTTTTACACGTGCGAACACTAACCTGGCAGATAAAAAACAGACATGCAAAAATAAATCTTCGTTCAGGCACCCCTCAATGAAACGATATTGAGAAACAGAAATAAATAATCCTACTTCCCTTTCCCAGGTATTTTTTATTTTAAAAAAAATATTTTTTTCAATGTAGTTCTTAAAGGGCATCTATACCGAAAAATATGTTACTTTAAATTGACCATAACTTGAAACTATAATTCTTCCCAACCACCACTGTATCATTTTTTTGTCACTGCTCCCTATTTCTTTAGATATCCAATCTAAAATTTCTTATATTTCAGCTATCAATCAAGTTCATTGCTCTCTAAAACTATTCTTCTGTGAGTAGTTTTACTGTAGCTGGAGTTTTGACAATTGGAATGCTGTGTGCTGTGTGCAGGCTTGACAGTTGGTTTGTGGGGAAAAAGTCAGGTCGGATGGAAGTGGGGGTGGCTAAAAGAGGGAGGGGGGATACTGTGAGAGGGAGTAAGTACTACTTACATGTATTCAATTATAGATTAAGATGAGGCAAAGTAATTTTTTCAGTATAGTGTCCCTTTTTGTTACTCCTAACGTGTCATGTAAACACATAAAATTGTAATTAGAAGAACAAAAATGTAATAGGGATGTTCCATTACCACATCAATAGCTGACAAAGACTAGGAACAAATATTTTACAAAAGACAAGAAGTTCAAGACTCCCTGTCAGAGATGGACTCAAACCCGGTTCCGAAGCGGATTTCACATACCTGCCAGAAATCGGACTTTTTTGGAATTAACTTTAAATTTTCAAAACTTTTCAATTTATTAAATTTGAAATTTCTAGAATTTTTAAAAATGTTCAAAAAAACTATGCAGAAATTTCTCAGATCCCTGAGCCATTTATGTTTTGTTACCATTGCTATTTTTATCTTAATTTTAGGCGGAACTTGGATTTTTTAACACCCATAGACTTCAATGGATCCGCTTGCGGTTATTCGAAATTCTCTAACTTTTCTGAACATCCACAAACTTGCAAGTGGAACTGATTTCAGTGCATTCAACCATCTCTACTCCCTGTAAAAAACAAAGAACAATTATTTTAGTGCATAGGAGGTTATATTGCTGTCAACACTAAGATAAAAAACTTGAAAATTAAGCATTTCACCACAGTGAAAAAGAATGAATGATGTAAAAATCACTTACTAACTGGCTTTTTTTAAAGGTAATTTTCAAGTTATATTAATGATAATCTTATAATATATAATCGTATAGTTATACTAATGAGAATCTTATTAAATTATAACTTGGCCATTTAAAACCAACTGCTTTTATTTATCCATACAGATGGGCAGCACGCTGGCTCAGCGGTTAGCATTGATGCCTTGCAGCGCTGAAGTCCTGAGTTCAATTCCACCCTCTGCAAGGAGTTTCTATGTTCTCCCCGTGCTTGCGGGGGTTTCCTCCGGGCACTCCGGATTGGTCCACCACAATCATAAAGACATACTGATAGGTTGTATGTGTACATAAAGTAATTAGATTGTAAGCTCCTCGGGGCAGGGCCTGATGTGAATGTATCCATGTAATTGTAAAACGCTACGGAAGATGTTGGCGCTATATAAATCCACAATAATAATAATAATAATTTTGTCACGAAAAAGAATCTGACGTAATTTGGTCACACAATAGCAGTTCATCTACAAAATACAGTTTTTCATCAGTGAAGATGTTTTTACAAGGGGCTGTTTTCAGTTTCAGCCAGAAATATTGATGTCCAAATTTTGATGGTAGATTTCGAGAATAACATTCACCAGCTTGTTAAAACCTAGTTTTCTACCATAGAGCAATACAATGGTAATATAGAATGTAAGCAATCTGAATTGGATATGCGAGATTATATTTGTGTGAATATACTTCTAAAATGTTACAAGACTAAAGGTCAAAAACCCTTCCAATGACAGTGCGTTATTTTCATTGACTGAATGGGAGGTGACTCAGCTAGCCCTCCCACATAATATTATGTCAAAAACCCTTCCAATGACAGTGCGTTATTTTCATTGACTGAATGGGAGGTGACTCAGCTAGCCCTCCCACATAATATTATTGCACACAAAGAAAATGATTTGTTTGGATCTACTCCATTATTTCCCATTAATGAAAATGGGAAGTGGGCTAAGTATTTAGGGCAGGTGTATTCAACATAGACCTGATCTTTTTTTTGGGGGGGGGGGGGGGGGGGGGGGGTTGGGGGGGGGGGGGGGCACAGGACTGGAGTGGATTAAATTGATGCAGGGCAGGGGCAGTGCTTTGTGGTGCTGCCTGGTACCACTATTGCAACCCATATGGTTGCAATGGTAACGGAACCCTGATTTAGGGTTATAATTTACGGATTTATAATTATATTCATGATTGACTATTAGAACTCCTTATTATAGTGTAAGGATGATGAAATACCCCGAAACATAAGGTAGGTAAGGTCACATCGTGGTAAAAATCAGCCAGTGCCTGATTGGAATTACTAAAATAAAATCCATTTCAATCAGACCACTAACTTTTGCTATATGATGACTTATTGATGTTGGGCAATGAAAATGTCTTTTTATTCAGTATGAAATAATTTCCAGGCACACTCCTTCGTATTTAAGTTTTATTCAACGTTTTGGCGTCTCACAGGACGTCTCAATCTCTGAGAAACATTAAATAAAACCTAAATACAGATCCTGTACATAAATACACAGCGATCCCTGGAGGCGCCTGCAATGTGGATTTCTGACTAATTAGCAGAGTGCAGGTGAATAGAGAGGTCCGAACTTCGCAAAATTCCAGTCCACTCGAGGATCCGCAAATTTTCGGAAAAATTAGAAAATTCGAAAATCTGCGAGCGGACACATTAAAACCTATAAAAATTCGAAAATACGAGGATTCTTCGAAAATACGAGGATTCTTCGAAAATACGAGGATTCTGTGAAAATACAAAATCTGCGATTTCTCGTATTTTCGAAAATACGAGAAACCCCCATAATTTCGAAAAATTTCGAAAACTCGGTTCGGAAAAGTTCGGAAGGTGGAAAACCCGAAAATCCACGATATCCGCCGTTCGCGAACGAGTTAAATCCGCCGCGGATCCGGGTTCGGATCCGCGAACTGGGCCATCACTACAGGTGAATTCCTGTTTGTATATTTATAAGAAAACCTGACATTCCCTTGAAGGTCCTAAATGGATTTTGTATAGACAAAGCTTCAATTTTATCCTTGTTGTGTGGTTTTTTTTGCAGTACATGGTGTTTTCTATGGCTACTAATGTAAACATTGGTTTTTCGCACAAAGCCAGCTAGAGTTTGAGACATTTTGTTTCTGACTTCTGAGAAGAAGTCTTCATAGACGATAATCTATTTTCTTGTTGACCTTTTGAAAATGAATGCCACGGGAAGCACTCATTATCTGAGTTGTTTTTATGTCTGCTGCCTGGAAAGACATGTAAGAGCCTTTTATGCAGGCTACGTTGGCTTTAACGGATTCAAATCCCCAGCATCCCATCTAACACTGGAAAAAAGAAAAAAAGGTTCAAAATAATGGAACCAGGGGCTATTTAATACTAATACAGTGCACTTTACCGACCATGGACATTTGCTAGAGAGTTACACCCAAGTACTGGCTTCCAGGTGGATTTTCAGAAACAAAAGAAATATCCAACAAAACAACAAATATAATATAATGGGATACGTATATACATTATATAATACATTATATATAGTTTAGCTTTACTTTGTGTTTAACATAGTAACATAGTAATTGAATAAAGAAATGCGTCCATCTAGTCCAACCTTTTAACCTTCCTTTTTAACCCTACCTAACAGTTGATCCAGAGGAAGGCAAAAAAAGGGGGGCGGGTCCTTCCTGACTCCAAACAGCAATCAGAAAAAAAGGTAGGGTTAAATATACAAGTATGTTGTTTTTGCACTAATAAAGAAGCATTCACCATAGTAGTTTGCTCCTCTACTTTTTTCCTTGCTTGGATGTTGAAGCCCTGGAGGTAGGGGGCTGAGAGGATTGCACCTACCATATTTGTCTGGCCAAGGAGCCAACAGCGGTGTGCTATTGTGCATTCTTGGAACTTTGATAACCCTGTACCAACCAGAACTGCAGTATATGTAATAATACCAGTAATTCTCAATATTTTATGGTATCCCTGTACCAATCAGAACTACAGTATATGTATTAATACCAGTAATTCTCAATATTATATAGTATCCCTGTACCAACCAGAACTACAGTATATGTATTAATACCAGTAATTCTCAATATTATTATAGTATCCCGTACCAACCAGAACTACAGTATATGTATTATACCAGTAATTCTCAATATATATAGTATCCCTGTACAACCAGAACTACAGTATGATTAACAAGTAATTCTCAATATTATATAGTATCCCTGTACCAAACAGAACTACAGTATATGTATAATACCAGTAATTCTAATATTTATAGTATCCCTGTACCAACCAGAACTACAGTATATGTATAATACCGTAATTTCAATAAATATAGTATCCTGTACCAACCAGAACTACAGTAACGTATTAATACCAGTAATTCTCAATATTATATAGTATCCTGTACAAACCAGAACTACAGTATATGTATTAATACCAGTAATTCTCAATATTATATAGTATCCCTGTACCAAACAGAACTGCAGTATATGTATTAATACCAGTAATTCTAATATTATATAGTATCCCTGTACCAACAGATCTACAGTATATGTATTAATACCAGTAATTCTCAATATTTATAGTATCCCTGTACCAACAGAACTACAGTATATGTATTAATACCAGTAATTCTCAATATTATATAGTATCCACGAACCAACCAGAACTACAGTATATGTATTAATACCATAATTCTCAATATTAATAGTATCCCTGTACCAACCAGAACTACAGTATATGTATAATACCAGTAATTCTCAATATATATAGTATCCCTGTACCAACCAGAACTACAAGTACATGTATTAATACCAGTAATTCTCAATATTATATAGTATCCCTGTACCAACCAGAAACTACAGTATATGTATTAATACCAGTAATTCTCAATATATATAGTATCCCTGTACCAACCAGAACTACAGTATAGTATTAATACCAGTATTCCAATATTATATAGTATCCCTGTACCAACCAGATCTACAGTATATGTATAATACCAGTATTCTCAATATTATATAGTACCCTGTACCAACCAGAACTACAGTATATGTATTAATACCAGTAATTCTCATATTATATAGTATCCGTTACCAACCAGAACTACAGTATATGTATTAATACCAGTAATTCTCAATATTATATAGTATCCCTGTACCAAACAGAACTGCAGTATATGTAATAATACCAGTAATTCTAATATACTTTATAGTATCCCTGTACCAACCAGAACTACAGTATATGTATTAATACCGGTAATTCTCAATATAATATAGTATCCCTGTACCAACCAGAACTACAGTACAGTATTAATACCAGTATTCTCATATTATATAGTATCCCGTACCAACCAGAACACAGTATATGTATTAATACCAGTAATTCTCAATATTATATAGTATCCCTGTACCAACCAGAACTACAGTATATGTATTAATACCAGTAATTCTCAATATTATATAGTATCCCTGTACCAACCAGATAACAGTATATGTATTAATACCAGTAATTCTCAATATATATAGTATCCCTGTACCAACCAGAACTACAGTATATGTATTAATACCAGTAATTCTCAATATATTAGTATCCCGACCAACCAGAACTACAGTATTGTATTAATACCAGTAATTCTCAATATTATATAGTATCCCTGTACCAACCAGAACTACAGTATATGTATTAATACCAGTAATTCTCAATATATATATAGTATCCCTGTACCAACCAGAACTAAAGTAATGTATTAATACCAGTAATTCTCAATATTATATAGTATCCTGTACCAACCAGAACTACAGTATATGTATTAATACCAGTAATTCTCAATATTATATAGTATCCCTGTACCAACCAGAACTACAGTATATGTATTAATACCAGTAATTCTCAATATTATATAGTATCCCGTACCAACCAGATCTACAGTATATGTATTAATACCAGTAATTCTCAATATTATATAGTATCCCTGTACCAACCAGAACTACAGTATATGTATTAATACCAGTAATTCTCAATATTATATAGTATCCCGTACCAACCAGAACTACAGTATATGTATTAATACCAGTAATTCTCATATATATATAGTATCCCTGTACCAACCAGAACTACAGTATATGTATTAATACCAGTAATTCTCAATATAATATAGTATCCCTGTACCAACCAGAACTACAGACATGTATTAATACCAGTAATTCTCAATATTATATAGTAATCCCTGTACCAACCAGAACTACAGTATATGTATTAATACCAGTAATTCTCAATATTATATAGTATCCCTGTACCAACCAGAACTACAGTATCTGTATTAATACCAATAATTCCCAATATTTTATAGTATCCCTGTACCAACCAGAACTACAGTATATGTATTAATACCAGTAATTCTCAATATTATATAGTATCCACGTACCAACCAGAACTACAGTATATGTATTAATACCAGTAATTCTCAATATTATATAGTTCCCTGTACCAACCAGATCTAGTATATGTATTAATACCAGTAATTCTCAATATTATATAGTATCCCTGTACCAACCAGAACTACAGTATATGTATTAATACCAGTAATTCTCAATATATATATGTATCCACGACCAACCAGAACTACAGTATATGTATTAATCCCAGTAATTCTCAATATTATATAGTATCCCTGTACCAACCAGAACTACAGTATATGTATTAATACCAGTAATTCTCAATATATATAGTATCCCTGTACCAACCAGAACTAAAGCATGTATTATACCAGTAATTCTCAATATTATATAGTATCCCTGTACCAACCAGAACTACAGTATATGTATTAATACCAGTAATTCTCATATTATTATAAATCCCTGTACCAACCAGAACTACAGTATATGTATTAATACCAGTAATTCTCAATATTATATAAATCCCTGTACCAACCAGATCTACAGTATATGTATTAATACCAGTAATTCTCAATATTATATAGTATCCCTGTACCAACCAGAACTACAGTATATGTATTAATACCAGTAATTCTCAATATTATATAGTATCCACGTACCAACCAGAACTACAGTATATGTATTAATACCAGTAATTCTCAATATTATATAGTATCCCTGTACCAACCAGAACTACAGTATATGTATTAATACCAGTAATTCTCAATATAATATAGTATCCCTGTACCAACCAACAGAACTACAGTATGTATTAATACCAGTAATTCAATATTATTGTATCCCTGTACCAACCAGAACTACAGTATATGTATTAATACCAGTAATTCTCAATATTAATAGTATCCCTGTACCAACCAGAACTACAGTATATGTATAAATACCAGTAATTCTCAATATTATATAGTATCCCTGTACCAACCAGAACTACAGTATATGTATAATACCAGTATCTCAATATTATATGTATCCCGTACCAACCAGAACTACAGTATATGTATTAATACCAGTAATTCTCAATATTATAGTATCCCTGTACCAACCAGAATACAGTACTGTTATTAATACCAGTAATTCTCAATATTTTTTAGTTTTAGAAACTTATCCAGGCCTTTTTTAAAGCTATTTAATGAACTTGCCATTACCACATCTGCTGGAAGACAGTTCCACAGTTTCACTGTACTCACTGTAAAGAAACCTTTCCTAACCTGTTTGTGCTAATTGATGTCATGGTAGAAAATACAAGAAGTCTTGTTGGCTAATTTAGCTGCGGACAATCTGAAAGTAATCTTGGATGTGAAGTTGTGATCATAAAGAGTGGCCAATGATTAATTCAAATTCCAAAAAAATAACTTTTTCCTTAATACAAGACAATGGTACTGTTACTATACAGGAAAGGGGGAAAATCTATCATTGTGGATAAATAGCTTGTGTCCATCCATATGAAGTAGAAATAGTAAGAAATAGTAATAGTAATAGGAAGGAGCAGGGAATACACTACCTAACATGCTCTTGTTTAGGTGGCACCATGAGGGACCTCCTTTACAATCACACAGATCCTACCTGGATCAACATCTCTGATTTATATTTTATAAACTCTTAATCTTCAATTCGCACCTCTAAAATTAAAGTTCATACCTGACAGTTTATCTTACATTATCCTGCCTTGGTCTGAATAAGCTCTACACTACTAGTTTCCCCCTTTCAATACATATATAGAGGAATATTGGACATTTTTCTGATACTGTATGTGGTCAGATGGTTTGTGGAATGTTTTTTTCCCGACATCACTCGGTCTTTCAAATTATGGCCTTCTGAGAGGGTAATAACCTCTTGCAACTGGTTGGTAAAGAAAATAGAATCTACAGTATCTTTCGAGACATGGAAACTGTTGCATATATTACTGTATATTATATAGGTAAAGCATCTGAAGTTGGATGTACACCCGAACACCTGTAATTGAACATGCCTCGCTCCAACCCACTTGTTTTATGTAGTTAGAGCGCCTTGAGGATTGAAATAGTAAGACGAATTGGGAAAAAAGAAACTTAAAGATCACATCCACAAGGTAAAGCTGTTACCATGGTGAAACGCGTGTCATAGAACACCGAGGACAATTTAAATCCTAACACTAAACTGATTGGCTATAGCTGGAGCAGGAAAAAAAAAAAAGATTTCAAGTGGGGTCAATCGTTGTCATCAAGGAGAGTAGAATGGAAATTGCAAGGAACAATGGACAAGGACTGAACTCATGAACTATTCATTTATAGGGTCCTGTTCATTTCGAGCAATACAAAGTGCATCAAAACCAATGTGTTGATATTATGTGTGACAAACACCTTCCTCAGTGTAAAGGTCGCTTTGTGCTAATTCTATAATACAGTCTACAGTATAGCTTCAGTTCTGAACCAATGGGACGTGCTGTGTATTCGGAAGCTATTAGAGTTGTACCAACCCGCTGTGTCCCATCTGCGGGTTCAAGGAACAAAGAAATGTTTTGACTCAGAATTTCGTACATTGCTATTTATAGTTTCTGACTGAAGAGTCGAAATATGGTTTCCAAATCCCTAATTCAGACCCCCCCCTTAAATACATTCCTAGTTGAGACCTCGCTGTTGTTAATGTTTTTAGAGGACAAAAGGCATGAGGTTGAAGAATCTCTCATTTAGGACCGTGTCATAGCACAGAAGAGATAAAGGATACAAACAAATCTGCTGTGTTTAAGGTTCCTGTCAACTCAATGGCCTCTAGAAGTCTTCATCAACCACAAACAAGTCTTCTTATGGTATCTGAAGGACATAGACTGTAAGAGATAAGATTCTCTGGTCTGATGAACAAATTATTGAACTGTATGGTCTCATTTCTAAGTATATGGAAAAAATAAGAAAGTCACATTACCTGTGAGACATAGACTTGGAGACAACACAGGAGCAATGAAAAGCTCAACAGGACAATGGCACTAAGAGCAAAATACAGAGTTAACTTGGGGGATTAAACATCTATGAAGATGAAAAATCTGTCCACCAATGGTAACTAGCCAACCAGAGTTCTTCTGAAGAGTAGCACTCATCAGTCATCACAGTGACGTCACAGCGAATGACTTACAGCTTCTTCCCAAGCCGCCTCCTCTGACAATATTTAGGACTGGAGCAAATGGCAGAAAACTAGAATATTTCTTTCTGGGAAACGGCTATAGAAGTCTTTAGGGCATATATATAAATCCGCTGTATCAGAAACTTACAATACCGCGGGGTTGGCGTAATAGTACGGCCGCAGTCGTACATTAATGAAAATGCAACTGTACAATGCCATGCGCATAGGCAATCATACAATTACGATGACAATCCTAAAGGTAGGGTCACGATCGTTTTTGTGTGATTGTAATTTTATGGTCCCAATCGGAATTGTATGATCACAGCCGTAAAAATAGCTTGTGCTACAATTTTTATTGGCTGGGGCAGAATGTCCTTTTAAGGGTAATATGTAACATACGTGTAGATTAGTTCTCTGATAAAGAAATACTTTTTGAAATTGTTAACAAAAAACCTATGTGTAATGTGTAATGTTTCTCTGTGCACCTGACATGTACAGTATATATATATATATATATATATCTCCTTCCTTCTGGCCATATAGGGTTGGCGTGACTATCCCTACCTAAGTCTATAATATACTGGAGAGATAGTAAGGTATTTAACCTTTTGCAAGTCACAAATCCTATTAGCCTTCTACTTACTAAGCCTTGAATACCCTCCGTGCCACACCAGATCAAAGGTTTAGAAGAGTTTTTCAATGCCGGGGCCTTTGTTGTTTGTTGTTTATATCCCACTTATAGCATGTTATAATTAATTATTTTATACCAGGGTAAATGGTACCTGACATACCCAAGCTACTTATGGGTATGGCACCATGCAATGATAGACTAGCCATGAACTAAATAATTGTATGTAACCTGCAAAGTCGCATATATTATCCCAAACCATTACACATTTTGGGTAACCTGTAAGGGCTATGCTCCACTAGCTCGATTCTGAACGCAATTTGTGATTTGATCACGATATTGATTGTGCTGACCCATGTAAACCTATGGGTGTGGCCCTACTACATGCGAAACTGCTCAGGGTAAGGTGTCAAAACAGCATTGTAAATGGCAGACACTGTATCCCTGTCTGCTTTAAACCAAACAACACATTGAGGCAGCAATTGGTACATCCGAAAGACCCAATACGAAAGACAAGAAAAGTGACATCATATACGCAGTGCAGTGCAGTGAAGAATGCTCTGATTTGTATGTGGGGGAGACCAAACAGCAACTGCATCAATGTATGGCCCAGCACAGAAGAGCCAATTACTTGGGTCAGGAAAAAGGACATAACTTTGAAGATTGTAATGCCAACATATTGGCTAAGGAACAGGACTGGTTCAAGAGAGGTATCAAGGCCATTTATGTGAAAATAAAGAAACCATACCTGAATAGAGGTGGGGGGATTCGACACCAACTGTCTGCCATGTACAATGCTGTTTTGACACCTTACCCTGGGCAGTTTCGATAACACCCCTTAGCCTCAATGCAATCACACCTTGCATCAGAAGGTATGAAGAAGTGAGTAAGAAGTTAGATTCAGGCACAGCTGTGGATGTGGTATATTTGGATTTTGCAAAAGCCTTTGATACTGTGCCACATAGGCGACTAATGTATAAACTGAGGACTGTTGGCCTTGAAGAAAACATTTGTTCATGGATAGAGAACTGGTTATTGGACCGCAAACATAAGTGGTGGTTAATGGAGCTACATCTATGTGGGCTAATTTCTAAGCGAGTTCCTCAGGGTTCTGTACTGGGGCCGCTTCTGTTTAATCTGTTTATAAATGACTTAGAAGGGGGCATTGAGAGCAAGGTCTCTGTGTTTGCTGATGACACTAAATTATGCAGAGCTTTGGAAACTTCCAATGATGTGCAGTGCTGCAAGCAGACCTAGATAGATTATCAAAATGGGCAGCAGAATGGCAGATGAGATTCAATGTTGATAAATGTAAGGTGATGCATTTGGGATTTAATAATCCCTGTGCCACCTGCACCATAAATAACTCTGTGTTAAGTGCATCTGAAATGGAAAAAGATTTGGGTGTTCTGGTGATAACAGACTTAGCTGTAGCAAACAATGCCAGGTAGCACAGCTAGAGCTAGCAAGATATTGTCTTGTATAAAGAGGAATGGAATCAAGAGAGAAAATATTATTCTCCCTCTTTACAAGGCACTGGTAAGGCCTCATTTGGAATATGCGGTGCAGTTTTGGAATCCCATATACAAAAGGGACATCTTGGAAATGGAAGCAGTCCAGAGAAGGGCAACTAAATTAATAAGGGGAATGGAGGGCTTGAATATGCAGGCAGATTAGACAAGTTAGGGCTGTTTACATGGAGAAGCGGCGGTTGCGTGGGGACATGATAACCTTATAACAAATATATTAATGGCCCATACATTGAACCTCTGGTGCATTGTTCACTAATAGGTCATATCAGAGGACTCGTGGACATGCTTTAAGGTTGGAAGAAAAGAGTTTCATCTTCAAGTTAGGAGAGGTTTCTTTACAGTGAGCGGTGAAACTGTGGAACTGTCTTCCAGCAGAGGTGGTAATGGCAGTTCATTGAATAACTTTAAAAAAGGCCTGGATAAGTTTTCTAAAACTAAAAAATATGAGAATTACTGGTATTAATGCATATAGATCTGGTTGATCCAGGATACTTTCCGATTGCCGTTTGGAGTCAGAGGAATTTTTTCCCCCCCTTTTTTAGCTGGGTTTTTTTTTTGCCTTCCTCTGGATCAACTGTTAGGTAGGGTTAAAAAAAAAAAAAAAAAGGGAATAGGTTGGACTTGATGGACGAATGTCTTTATTCAACCTTAATTACTATGTTACTATGTTACTATGTCCCTAACACCTGGCTGTGATATGCTAATTGGGACTTTCCAGGGTACTTAATTGCCAACAGATTCTTGTACAAGTCATTCTAAATTGAGAAAGCCAGTTGGGTGACTAGCGAAACGTCTTCAAGAACTAAACTTCAAGTCCAGTTCATCTAATTGAATACAACAGATATGTGATCTATATGACATTCAGGGAGATTCAATGAAATTTCTTATCGTTAAAAATTATGCTAACTTTCCCCCAACCAATCAGAACTTATTTAACATTTGAAAGCTAACATCTGATTGGTTGGGGGCAAAATTAGCTCCATTTTTAATGATAAGAACTTTTATTGAATAACCCAGAAAATTTCTTAATACATTTGTTCCATTCTATTTAATCTTTAATTTAAAAGAAACAGTTTGATTGTGTCACATGATATAACTGAATTAGTAAAGGTAAATGATGTTTCATTCCACAGGAAACATTATAGTAAATAAGTCATTTAATATATGTTTTTGTCTGGCTTGCCGTGTAGCACTTGGACCTGTTGATAGTCCGTTCGAATAAAACGTGTATTAAATTGATGTTTCAATTTTTTTTACAGTTAGGTTTAAAACTGAGCTATAGTTCCCATTAGTGTGACCATATTTTATGAAGATTTAACACACTGAACTTTTACATAAAAAACCCTTGAAACATGGGATATTTTATATCCCATGTATAGCGAATAAAGATAAAAGATAAATATTTTTTTACATTTCATGAAACTAATACGTTCCCACATAAATATATGAACACGCTGTAATTTAAAGGGCAGAAACCCACAAACCACAATTATTTTAAATCTCTGGCCTTAAGGACAATCATAGTTTCCGCCCTCCCAATGAAAGAACCCAGAGTGAGGATATAAAGAGCTAGATCCTCATCTCTCGTCTTACCTTAGATCTCCAGCCCTTCTTCTTTGAAGTCCAGCCACCCTGCTTCAGCCTGGGTCTTAGAAAAGATAATCAATGCACATTCCTAGGCCCCATACAATATCATATTATCTGCACACTGGCATACATTATAAACATAGAAAAGATAATCCATGCACATTCCTAGGCCCCATACAATATCATATTATCTGCACACTGGCATACTTTATAAACATAGAAAAGATAATCCATGCACATTCCTAGGCCCCATACAATATATTATCTGCACACTGGCATACATCATAAACAAAAGGGTTTTAGTATACATTAGTGTGATCACATCAATGAAAAGCCTTCCAACCACGTCAAGGTAAACTCAGTCTGGAATGTCCTAACTTCTAACCTTTTTTACTTCAATTACGATTAGCAAACTTTTGCATTTCTTAAACTTGCTCTCTGGATCCATATAACAGGCTTTCTCACTTCCCCTCAGCCCTCTGGCTTTTTAAAATGAGGGAAGAGGCCGTCCATCCAGTGCTTTATATTAAAGGCATAGGACCTCCCATTATAATAAAGGGCCATGTTGGAGGTGCTATTATCACATGGAAGCTTGACCATGCTTCCTAATAAATACATACAATACAAGGATTATGGAAGCACTTGTTAGGCTAAATTACAACTACATTTAGCGGAAGTGCTACTGATCTGGTCAAACATTTATACAAACATAGAAAAGATAATCAATGCACATTCCTAGTCATACAATATCATATTATCTGCACACTGGCATACTTTATATACAAAGGGGTTTTAGTATACATTACTGTGATCACATGAATGAAAAGCCTTCCAGTCTGGAAGGGACCAGAGGACGGGACTAAGCAAACTGGCGGTACTAACTTAAAAAAATTAATTCTGGAGATCTAAGGCAAGCTCAGGGGTGATGACCTTTCATCTATTGGTACCTGGGAGAACCAGGAGGCATTAAGTCCACAAGTATGAACTGAATACAAGGTAAGAGGTATGAATTTATTGCAATTTGGGGATTGAGGGAGATCTGTTTAGATACAGATTTGGGGGTGGATATATATAAAAAATAGTTTATTAGTGCACATTCCAGGGCTTTTTATATTATAATATCTGTGCAAGTGGATATAGTAAAAAATTTCCAAGTTCGAGTTCTAGTTTGTGTGTAAAATGTCTATTATACCTATACGCGAGTATCGAATCCACAAGTAAAATGTCTATTATAACTATACACGAGTAAATAACTAATTATCGAATATGTGAGTAAAATGTCTATTATACCAATACGCGAGTAAATATCGAATTATCGAATATGTGAGTAAAATGTCTATTATACCAATACGCGAGTAAATATCGAATTACGATATGTGTAGTAAATGTCTATTATACCAATACGCGAGTAAATATCGAATTAACGAATATGTGAGTAAAATGTCTATTATACCAATACGCGAGTAAATATCGAATTAACGAATATGTGAGTAAAATGTCTATTATACCAATACGTGAGTAAATATCGAATATCAAATATGTGAGTAAAATGTCTATTATACCAATACGCGAGTAAATATCGAATATCGAATATACAAGTAAAATGTCTATTATGCCAATACGCGAGTAAATATCGAATTATCAAATCCGTGAGTCGTTCATGGGATAATTATTGAATGTTCGAACGCGAGAGCTTGAAAGTAGCGCGTGTGAGAGTAAAATCGATTTTTCAAAAGTCCTGGATATTGGAACATGTTCCCCAGACCATTTCCCAGGTCCCACAGCCATTTACATTAAGTTACCATTGATATTTTATTTGTATTTCATTTCGAATTTTTCAAACTATTTGACTCCCATTGACTTTAATGGGTCCGTTTTCAAACTTTCAGACTTTCCATATAGTTCTAAAGTTCGATAACGGACCGAACTTTCGAAAGTTCGGCCATCTCTACTAATGTTCAGTTCATCAAAATCTCATAACATGATGAACATTTCTGTACAAGGCTGTCAGAAAGTCTGATTCAATAAGAGGTTCAAAATTTTGCCCATGCTGCAACAACCAATTAAAATATCAGCTTTTCTTGGAATACTGCAGTTAGGTTACGTATGATTGGTTAATGCAGATAATAGCACAGTTTGCACCTTTTTTTTGCATCAGCCCCTAAGTGTGTTCACTGACTTGTAAATCCCAATTAACATTTTCCCCTACTTCCTGTTTCTATCTTTTTAAAATTCCATGGATTTCCTTTTGAACTCTACACTTCCTGTCCTTCAGATGGAACAGACCCTTCTCATATTCAAACATTAACGCCATTCTGCAAGGGTTGGCTTGAGCGTTCCTGTGAACAACCGGGCATACAATTCAACTACCAATAGCTTTTTTAATGCAAAACGTTCGACCAAGGCAGTTTGGTAATTTCATTTGTGCTATTGCATATCTACAGGGAACATGACAATTAAACAATTGGTTTTCCATTTAAAAAAAAATCTCAATACCTTTTGTTTGAAAGTAATTATAATCTATTAACACCAACTTACTAGTAGAGATGTGCGAAACCGGATAGTTTGGTTAAAGACCCATAGAATGGGAAAGACCCATAGAAGTCAATGGGAATGAAAGATTTAAAAGTAAGAGTAGAAAAAGCATAGTAACTTACATTAGATCACTCAGGCATCTGGGAAATGTTCAGGGGAACATGTATAAATCACCGAAACCTAAATAAAAAGTAACGTCCTACACACAAGCTATTTTCGAGCTTCCACATGTATATTTAAAACTACTTTCGGCAACCTTTAAAAGTAGCCTCGTATTTTCAGCAGCCCTCAAAAGTAGCTCAATTTTTTTGGCAACCCTTGAAAGTAGCCTTGTATTTTCGGCAACCATCGAAAGTAGCTTCGTATTTTCGGCAACCCTCGAAAGTAACCTCGTATTTTCGGCAACCCGCAAAAGTAGCTTTGTATTTTTGGAAACCCTAGAAAGCATTTCCTTAGTTATCAAAAATACAGAAAGTTTTGCGATCCTGATTCTACTGATTGGTCAGCTGTTTCATACAAAGGAAAACTTCCTTTACTATGGGTAGTAGACAACTAATAAAAAAATATTTCACATAGGAAATATTACAGAGCTTGTGTTTTTTACTGGCCCTTGTGAATATAATTATTTTCTAATAAAAAATAAGGGATTAAAACTGAATAAGAAAAGAATAGGCCAAGAAAACAATTTAAGACTTATACTTTATGTGAACTATAAACTTAGATACAAACTTACAACAAACTTTTGCATGAGAACTAATTTTAAAAGTTAAATTCAGGTAAATTAGCACTTTTTGTGGACACACATTCAAGTTTAAAAAAAATATCTCCTACCTCTCTTAACCAACTCCTCTTTCCATCTGACCTGGCTTTCTGTGAGGGCAAGCATGCTCAATAATCACTATGAGCCAGCAATGGCAGAGGGAATTTCCCACCATACAGTTCACTCATACCAACAACACTATTCCAGTTACAGAAAAACACAGTTATTAGGGCTAGGCACCAGTAGCAAGTTTTGGATCATGTTTTATCATCCAATTGCGCTAGAGGGAGCACTGGCGTGTAATAGCCTATAGCAACGGCTCCACTACATGCGATGCGCTTCCATGCAATATCGGAGTGCATGCAATCCCAGTTTTTGGTCTGTATTGCATGTGCTCCAATAGGGGTCAATTTTGGAAGCTCAGCAATTAATAGATGCACGTTTTTCTGTTCGTCCTAGTGGGGCTGTGGCCTTATAATAAGGCACTTGAATGACAGCTAGAATTATATCATGTTCTCCCTCTCCTATGGTCAGTAGCTTTTCTAACAGATGAGGGTGGAAATTCCATTCCAGTTTCTATAATTTAGATGCCGTTTAACCTATGACCTCTTTTCCATAATAGACTCTCAGTGACGTAACTACATTCTAATTTTACATTATTTCAAATGATTCCCATTTGCTTCCCCCGTGATTTCTTATCTTTGTCTAAATCCTTATTTACACATAGATGTCAAAGACACGTCCTGCTTGATATGTATAGCATAGTTTACACGAGCGCCTAGTCCCTGGCATATGTTTGTGTGACCAAAGATACAATAGACATTGAACCTTGAACGAGGTTGATAATTGACATTTCTTCTGATGAGAAATCGCATTGTTCTCCGATGTTTATTGTGTTTCTGTATTGTTGTTCAAGTTCAAAAGTTTGAGTTCAGACAAAAAAGAAATATGAATTGTGTAGCTCAGGGTTGAAGCTGCACCTAGTGTCAATGGCATTTCCATAGCAGAGATTTCTACTGACGAGTCTTTGCTTTCTATCTTGAGCTTCTTAAGGTCTTTTCTTCATTTATACAACAACTAAACAAGATATCATAGATTGTTGTACCAAGCCCACTGCTCACCATTGCATTTACATTAAATGAACACACGCTTTTCCATTCAATTGCATAGGAACATTGAGTTGTTTGTTACAAGGATTGTACTTCTGGATTGTAAATTTTTACCAACCTTTACAATTACTAAAAAAAAAAAGGGGGGGGGGGAATGTTTACCGAATCGGTTGCACGGACAAAGCTTATTATCTGCCGTTTTGAATACTCCTATAAAAGAAATATCTTTGCTGCGCTATTATTGTGCGGGGAATTCAAGCAAAGTTATTCCTCTTGCAAACTGTATGCAAGGTTACAGAATGTTGCTGGAACAATCCATTCCACCAGCCTTGACACCAATGTCTGTGTTCAAGAAATTGTCTACAACATAAAAGTATAGAAATAAGGTTTATATCTATATATCTATATCCACCTATTGTTTTAATCCCTCCCCCCCCCTAAAATATTTGTAAAAAAATGTTTTGTATCCTTTATTATTAATTCAAGGATTTCAAATGTATTTCCACATATCCAGTTAGGATGTATAGCAGACGCGCCCTGAATCCGGGCTAAGGGTTAGACAAGGTTTAAAGCCATGTTTCAATGACGAAATTTCATTGTTTCAAAGAAATTAAATAAAATAGGGAGAGTATAAGGCATTAGAGCTCCCGTTACTCGTATGCAAATATGGAATAGGGACTTCTAGGTAATTTCAGTGTTTCCACTACACCTACTTTTTAACGGCATTCCAATCAGGACACGCAGGGCCCATGAATACATTATGACGATTATGCATATGAAGTAAAGATACATGCGATAAAACAGCTGATCCCTGATCTTCTGGGGATGCAAGCGGTGTGTGTGTCAAGGGCCTGGCTTCCATACTTACGTGGGGGGTCCAGGCCCCTGCAGATACGACCCTGGTAAAGTGCATTTCAAAGCGGAATTTTAGTTTCAACTGACAACTGTGTCTCTTCCATGAACCCACCAGAAGAATGAAACCCTGCCAGGTTTATGCATCTAAAAATTACAGTAACCTCAATGTTTTCGACATATACCTTCACTCTAGATGTAACAGCAACACCCATAAGATAACCTGATAAAATAAAATGAATCCAGCACAGGGTGAGAAACAAGAGAGTTATTTTCTAGTCAGTGATTAAATCTGTCAGCAAAACCAATGACTCAAAAGAAAGGTATTTTAAATTTAAACAGGTTTAAAGTGTCCAGACCACATTGTCCCATAGACAGAGCACATGCCCAAACATACAAGTTGTGTCTTACCTCTCCTTTTGCTGTGGCTGCTGGGTGATTTGTGTGGGAACTAAAGGTCCACTCCCACAGTCCACTTTTACTGGATGACTTCCAACCTGCAACCTCATGTACTTGCCAAAAGCAAACTCTATACCACTATCCCAATAGACCTATCACATATAAATTAGTAACTGTAGAATCTTTGCTAAGAACATAATGGAAACAAAAAAGAGGAAGTCTGGGGATCTGAACCCATGACCTCGTGGGCTGTGTGTTCAGAACAAGGTTTCTCAAAGGGTGTGCCGGGGGCACACTGGTGTGGTTTGAGAGAGACAGTGATGTGACTATTCTTTCTGTGACTATTATTTATGTTTCTCGTGCCTTACTTTAAAATACATATATTAATAGATCTGGAATAAAATCAATGTTGGGTAACTTTATAATACAATGATTATATAAAATTATATGACTGTATACCATGGAAAGTATATAGAATACTCATAATTTATATAAATTACACAAGAATACAGCATTAAGAATACAGGTGTGCCTTAAAAGAAATTTGCATTTCCATGTGTGCCATAGTCTGAAAAAGTGTGAGAACCATAGGTTTAGACTGGTGAACTACCACTGCATACTGGAGAATACTTATGTATTGCCCCAGGAAGTCTGTGTGCAATTCACGCTGACTACTAAATAAACTACATGTAGATTTTAAGATTAGAGATGGATCCAAACATGAACCCGGTTCAGACACTAATTTCTCGGATCTGGAACTTATCCTTTGCTTTTCCTGAACTGTGGAACTGTTTTCGATAATTATTCGAACAATTAAGAAATTGTCTAGATTTTCTAAAAATTTTGAATTTACAAAATTGGAAATTTTGAAAATTTTTAAAAATCTCGAAATACTACACAGAATGCAAAAAAGGGAAGCTTCTAAGGTTTCCAGGACTGGACAATGTTTTGGGCACTGATATGTGTTCTCCAGAATATTTCCCAGTTCCCTAAGCCATTTACAGTAAGTAGAGATGTCCGAACTTCGCAAAATCTGGTCCGCTCAAGGATCCGTGAATTTTCGAAAAAATTCGAACATTCGAAAATCTGCAAGTGGACCCATTAAAACCTATTAAAATGAAAGATTCTTTGAAAATACGAGGATTCTTCGGAAATACGGACCCGAACATGTGGCTTGCTCCGTCCCAAAATCTGCGAAATTTAGAATTTATGAGGAATTCTCGTATTTTCCCGTATTTTCGAAAATAAGAGAAATCCTCAAAAACGTGGTTCGGAAAAGTTTTGAAGGCGGAAAACCGGAAAATCCGCGATATCTACCGTTCGCGAACGAGGTAAATGCGAATCCGGATCCACCAACTGGGCCATCACTAGCAGTAAGTTACAATTGCTATTTATACCATAATACCTTTCGGATTTTTTAACTCTCGCTACGGATTTCAGTGAGTTTGACAATCTCTACACATTCCTGGAAGGAATATCTCTGTAAACACAATTGGAACATGTTATTAAATCAGCAAACTCCCAAATTTAAGTAGGACTTACACTAGAAATAACAATAACATTGATTTATAAAAGAAAAAAAAACTCTGCTTTGGTTGGTGGAAAGAAACGTAGACACTTAGAAGGTTCCTAACATTCCAAAGATATTATGCTTTTAGTTATCTCCATTTAGCAGGCTCATTTTCAGATGATGTATCTATTTATCTCACATGATTGACCGTTTAGAAAGGTCCCAATATGACGACAGATCAAAACCAGCAAAGGCTCTAACCAAAGGTCAGGATGTTGGACAAATTCCTAAAAAAAACAGTCTTTATGTGTTCAACTTTTCTGGGATTGTTAGCAAGCCCAGACTGAATAGATCTGTCTTACCTCTGGGACCAGTTTCTTCTTTCCTCCATTTTTATTTTGCCATAGGGTTAATAGCTATTTCGTGCTGGGTCATGGAAGACATCTGTGTCTTAGATAATATGCTTACGGTGATTACCACACATAATTGATTGACCTCCTCTCATTCTTTTCCTGCTGCAGGCCATGGCTGATAGGGTGAGATGCTCATGAAGAGTTTATTTTCCATCACAAACCATTGTGCCGCTGAGCAAACATTTTAGCAAGCTCCGACTGAATCCACCTTCTTCCTTAATAAGAAAACTGTGACTAATCTCATGATATAAGATTTTAAGAGGCTGTGATAAATTCACACATGATTTCTTGGTGTAAAGGGAAATATATAAAAGAGTGCACTACTGTGCTCCATGGGTTTTTTTTATTTGCCTGGTGGCATTTTGCACTGTCCAAACTATTATGATTTAGATGCTAAACCGAGCTCCATTGGCTTTTAAGAATAAAAGCAGATATTTACATGGAATTAGTAAACATAGATAAAATAAATATACGCCACAGCTTTATTCTGGTTTGGATCCAAGATTCGACCCAGTACCTTGATTTGTAATCCAGGTCTCCTGAGATCTTGATTGGACATGGACTACAACATATACTGCGTAGTAAATGTAGGTTTTCTACATATTCAGATTTATCTTTATGCCACATGATTTCTCCTGAGATGATTTTAATGTCCTTCTCCCCTGGTGCTCCAGATATCATACCTTGAACTTCTCTAGTCCCTCTCTGTCACATTGCAGTGCCAGTTAAGGTTGTGACATGTGATGGCTGCACTACTCGTCTGTTTTAAAGTTTATAAGCTCACTTAGAGCTCACAAAGCCGTAAAGAAGGCGGCAGAGAGCTGCAAGTGGCCAGACAAGTTCAAGGTAAGATATTTAGAATCAGGAGAAAGGTAAGAATTGAGAAAATGGGTTGAAGGTTTAAAGTTATCTTCCCGCAACCCCAACTGCTATTTTACCAGTTTATAACATGTATTTGTAACCAGATATTTAATAATAAGTTCTGTTCATTTCTGGCAAAGGGATCTGTCTCCTTCCTCTGCTCAATGAGCTTTTTATAAGATTGAGCATGTGCAGAGGAAGAAGCAGGTGGAACAACAGGAATGATTGGCATGATGTCAGTTGTTACAGCCTTAATTGTTTGTATGGAGGGAGGGGCCAATTACTCTGCCAGAATGGAGATAATAATAATTCTAAATATCTGGTTAGTAATACAGGCAATAAAGTGCAAAATAACATCAGTTGGGTTGGGGAATTCATGGTCCCGCGGTGTCAATTTGGATCAGTTTCACCATCTCTGTGGATGTTACATACACTGCATTTGTTATAAATTCAAGACTGAAATCCAGTGTGCACTGTTATTAAGACCAATGCAGATAGTTGCCCGTTACTTAAAGCTCCCATAAGAACACTACTCTTAACCTGAATCTTGACCTAGATAGTTTCTATGTTGCATGAGATGAATTTGTTACTCACACTTATAAACCTTTTGGGACTTAAAAGCAGAAAACTCATATAAAAAGAAAAATTGAAAGGGAGCTCTCCTCCGGCAAAACAAAAGTCAGATATTATAGGAGTGCTACTGATCTGGGCAAAAAGAATAAAACAAAGAAAAGACATCGTACATTAAAGGCTTAATGCTGGCCATACACTATTAAAGGGTATCTCCACTCATAATATTGACTTTTAGGAATCCCGTTCTATTGAGGAACGGGAGGTAAAGGAGCTGTGCCTTACCTTCCGTTCTCCAATAGAACAAACAGGAGGCAGGAGAGAAGGTAAGAAACTTACCCGCTCGCTCACTCCCCCGGCGTGGAGCGAACGAGGGGTAAGTTTCTTACCTTCTCTCCTGGCTCCTGTTTGTTCTATTGAAGAACGGAAGGTAAGGCACAGCTCCCTTACCTCCCGTTCTTTAATAGAACTGGATTCGTAAAAGTCAATATTATGAGTGGAGATACCCTTTAATAGTGTATGGCCAGCATTAAGCCTTTAATGTACGATTCTTTTTTTATTCTTTTTGCCCAGATCAGAAGGTATAGTATTTTCTACCATGGTAACATGGAAACTACCCAGAAGCCTTTCTATTCCTTATTTACAGCTGAAATAGATACATTCACAAATGGAACCATTAGAGACTTCTTGAGACAAAATAAAATGGAGCAGAGAACATGGGGGCAAAGGTATAAAGGTGATGTATTGGAATTTTGCTGACATCAGTATTTTACAATGCCATTCTTATGAATTATTGCAACATGGTCATAAAATACCAAACAACGGAAAATACCAATACCGTGATCTATGTTGTGAACGATGGTATTTTCTGACCGTGTTTCGAATTTTGCAAATATTTTGGCCCAATGGTGCTTGTGAAGGTTCTCATTCAATGGTCAACTTCCAATAATATTCAGTAATGTTGTTCTTGTCAATGGACAGGGGAATATTATTAAACATTAAATTTTACCTTTACTTTTTTTTTATAGGAACCCACAGCCCAAAATTGACTGCTACTGTGCAATATTCTAGATTTTATGTTTTCTTCAAATAGATTGATACCCAAATGAAGGATGCCCATATAATGCCATACATTTGGAGAGATTCTTCTCATTTACTTCAAAATAAAGATAATTATTTTATAAAACATCTCCATAAAATAACTTTATGGGGGGGTCCTGGTTGAGGGGGTCAAACATTTGTTTAGGGCGTTGACATGTCCTTTAAAATATTTCCCACAAGGCACTCTGGGAACATAATGTAATTTCCTGCTGCAAGAACCCAAAGGGAACCATGCTGTAAGAGCCAGACACAGTTTCTTACCCTTCACCCACTCCTTTGCTGCTCCTTCCTACTCTGCCGCTTCTCACGCAACTTCAGATTCTCTTCACTAACTTCAAGCATCTTCGTATTTTCCTATCATTTCTGCAAACGTTATATTCTTTAGCCACTTTGCATTGGGGTTTAATTTGGGCAACAGATTCAAACTGTGAATCTGTTCCTGCTTGATTTTCCTTTGCTCTGATAGGTCTCCTTTGCCTTTTTTAAGTTCCTGATTCCTCTTCTTTCATCGCCAGTAATAGCTTTGGGTTCTCCTCTTGCTGTTGGTGTGTTTTTCAGATCTGCTTAGTGTTGCCCACTTCTGCTTTTCATTTGATTCTTCACCCTCTGTCCTGACCTCTGCCAGTTTCTTGACCAGTACTCTCTCTTCATCCCTGGTTCCTTTCCTACCATGTTAAACCCTGTTCCTGTCTTTGTTTCTGCCTTCCACTCTCCTACCTCGCTATTTGGTTGTCCAGTTGTCCAGCTGGTTTGACGCCTAGTTCTGCCAAGTGTGTTTCGTTTTTCTCGAGTATCCCTGGCCTCTACACAGATACCTTGCGTTCTAAGTCCCGGGGGCTTGGCTACAGGTGAAGAGAACAGAGAAGATTGGGTTATCTGTGAGGATACTTGGGTATTGAGAAGCAAACTTGTAATCACCAAAGCTTTGATGGAATTATGTGCAGGTGCCCATAGTGGACAGCCAACAACAAGGTCCAATCTGTAGTTCATAATAACTGGGTACAATAATGTCCACTAAAATCCTCTTTTTACATATTATTAGCATTTAGATTTTGCCAAAACCTATAACCATAATATTGCAGTTTGTTTCTTTATGCTGTCACCCCGATTCCCACCCCCTAACTCTCGGACTCTAATTACAATACATCAACTATTCATCTCCAATTATTATCTTTAACATTTCCTTCCCTTCCACAAAAAGCATTTAAGAAGAACAAGCGAAAGAAAAATAGGAAATCTATATATTCCGCACATACGGGTGATCTTTAGTAAAATGTCAGCATCACTTGGTAATTATATACTACAAGTTTTAATTAACTAAAGCTCTGGAAATCATAATGCCTTATTAAAATGCAATTAATCCTTTGATTAAAAAAACAAAACAAAAAAAAACACAAGTATGTACAACAAAAACACAAGTAGAATAATTACAAATATCATGTAGCAGTTTCTTTTATTTGGGTGTCGGATATAACATTGAATATTCGTTCATTAATTCAGACACACATTATCTCAAATCCACAGCAGACTAAGCGTTGGTGGCCACCAAACACGCAGGACTATATCCTATTGATTTCTGCAAATCCCCAACAATACCGTTTGCATGCTTGTTTCTGAAATAATAAAGATATGCCATTCAGAATTAAAGCATCGCCCGGGCTAGTGGCAACTAATTGTGTTGTGTGTAATGAGTACAATTTCAAATTGATATAACCCTCAGCTTTTCTTGCCGTACGCACTAAGTACTTTCAAGTCTTTGTAGGGAAATAATTGATTTTTTTTTGTGCTATGGGCACAAGAAAATTATTATGATCTTTTGTATAATGGCAGAGAAAGGGCCGTGGACGATTTAAATTGCGAAGAATATATGAAGACGGCTTCATGTAACATCTAGATTAGGAAATTTTAAGGAATTGGCTTATAGAAATCTGGTAAAACAGAAAATATCTGTGTGTGTTTACGGATTAAATATTCGATGGAGGATCCTAATGGAATTTGAAAGTAACACATCTCAGAAACTCTTCTTACAGCCTTACAGCAGGAATACATAGATCCTTATCCATATAGGCAACTTTAATTGGGAAGTGAAGGATATATTATAATTAGTACAAGGATATATACAGTACATGTGTATTGAAAGTGAAGGATATATTATAATTAGTACAAGGATATATACATATATATTGAAAGTGTAGGATATATTATAATTAGTACAATGATATATACATATATAGTGAACGGTGGATATCTTTAAATTAGTACAATGAATATCTATTTGAAGGGTATATTAGTCAATGATAACATATAATATTATTGCCGGTATATTATTTAGTCAAGGATCTATACGTACCTGTGTATTGAGTGAGATCTTTTACTTAGTAACAGGATATATCATGTGTATTGAAGTGAAGGATATTTATAATTAGTACATAATATATATCATATAATTGAAAGTGTAGGATATATATAATTAGTACAATGATATATACATATATATGAAAGTTGTAGGATATATTATAATATACAATGATATATACATGAGTATTGAAAGTGAAGGATAATATTATAATTAGTACAAGGATATATACATTATATTGAAAGTGAGATATATTATAATTAGTACATATATATACATATATATTGAAAGTGAGGATTATTTAATTAGTACCAATGATATATACTTATATTGAAAATGTGGATATATTATAATAAGTACAATGATATATACATATAATGAAAGTGTAGGATAATTATAATTAGTACCATGATATAACATATATATTGAAAGTGTAGGATATATTATAATATTACACATGATATATACATGAGTATTGAAAGTGAAGGATATATTAATAATAGTACAAGGATATATACTATATATATTGAAAGTGAAGGATCATTATAATTAGTACATGATATATACATATATATTGAAAGTGTAGGATATATTATAATTATACATGATATATACATGAGTATTGAAGTGAGGATATATTATATTAGAACAAGGATTATTATATATTGAAAAGTGAAGGATATATTATAATTAGTACAAGGATATATACAGTACATGTGTATTGAAAGTGAAGAATATATTTAATTAGTACAATGATATAACATATTTATTGAAAGTGTAGGATATATTATAATTAGTACATGATATAACATATATATTTAAAGTGCAGGATATATTATAATTAGTACAAGAATTACAGTACATGTGTATTGAAATGAAGATATTTATATTAGTACATGATATAAACATATTTATTGAAAGTGTAGGATTATTATAATTAGTACATGATATATCATTGTATTGAAAGTGTAGGATATATTATATTAGTACAAGGATATATATATATGAAAGTGTAGGATATATTAAATAAGTACATGATATATACATATATATTGAAAGTGTAGGAATATATTAATTAGTACAGGATATTACATATATATTGAAAGTGAAGGATATATTATAATTAGTATAATGTATATATGAAAGTAAAGTATATATGTATTAAATATTTATAGCTAACTATTTGAATGAGTTTTATTTTATTAAATATTTAATAATATACAATGTGAAATATACTGTTTATATATTCTGTCTACACTTATGTGAGTATTTTGATAAGAAATATAAGAGGGGTGATTGCTACCCAGGACTTATTTAAAAACTTGATTTTTTAGTGCTGGGGTATATTTAAGTGGCAAAACGGGAGATTCAATAAGTTCTTATCGTTTTAAAATGGTGCTAATTTTTCCCCACCAATCAGATCTTATTTAAACATTTGAAAGCTAACATCTGATTGGTTGGGGCAAAATTAGCACCATTTTAAACGATAAGAACTTTTATTGAATAACCCTGTAAATGTTTTAATTCCATATCCTACTTCAATTATATTTTTGTGGTATATGTAGACATAAAAATTGTGGAAACTGCTGTATATGTATAATTTATTTATATAGCGCCACTTGGGGTACGCAGCGCTGTACATAATGTACAAATATATTGTCTTCACATCAGCTTCAATGCATTTTGGCACCCATTTAGTTAATGATGATTATAGTGATATACCCCAGACACATTAGGAATGAGATCCCTGTCCCAAAGAGCTTACAACTAAGCGGTTGGGACAACATACAGATACAGTGGGGATATATATAACACATATTTCCCGTCTTTTACTGCGCTTCTCCATATCTTGACCAATCCGAGTCCGAGTCCTATCTATGTTTCGCTAAAACGCTTTATGACATACACAACATACATAACGCTCTTTTTCAGTCCGTTATTATCAGATACACCAGCCCTGTAGAATGAAACAGCAATTTATTTCACTCCATATTCTTAATAATCCTGCAAAATCTTTCTTTAATTCCACATAGAATCCACACACCCCCCTCAACTCTCTTCCAAAGTCTATTTTAAGGAAAGAATTTGTTAATTTGTTGGTCATAACTAAATAGTTCCTAATCTGGAGCAGAGAGTCCGCTGAGAATATTGGACAGTTTAAAGGTTAATCACCGTCGCCTGGTTCCAAGAGTGAGGCAGAACTAATTCCTCCAAAGCAAATGTTTTGCGTTTTATCAGCAGTGCAGATTAGAAGTGTTAATATCCAGAATAGATGGATGCTTAGGGCCAGTTTGGTTGTTTTTTTTTCTCCCTTATCTGCAAACTTTGCAACAGAACTGAGCTACTGCAAACCTCTACCCTTCCCTATAATAGAGCCCTCGTTTTGCCTCTCGAGCAGAACTATCAGACAGTTCTCCGCCAACCTACTGCCACCAAAATTCAGGGTATTACAGACCACGGCTAATTGGAAGATCACTATAATGAAGTGAAAGATAAAAAAAAATAAAAACATTGGCTAGAAGCCTAAAATGTGGATCACCCCCATACTGCAAGCTATCTTGCAATGTCACACTCGGAGAGATTTACATAAACAATATGCTCTAACCAAACACATTGAAAATCATCCCCCGGTTAATGAACATCTTCTAAAACTCTGGAGAAAATAAATTTTTTCTTCTCTTTTTTTTTTTTTTCCTTTAAATTGACATGGGATTGGTCCATAATCCGTATACACAGCTCGGGTGACGAGGCAAACAACAGATATTATAATTGGGGCTCACCACTGAGGAACCTATACCTCAACAACATTTTATCCCGCTGATAGCAATAATTAGAATGTTCATCTTCTGGTGCCAAATAGGAGCGGGGGTTCTATCCTTAAGGAGTTAGATCATTAATCCACAGTCATCATTTTTGGAACATTAATCTATGTCACCGGCCTTCGCAACTCTGTGTAAACCGTAGGCATTGCCTGGATCTATCCTGTTACACTTCAAGTCCAACCCTGGCTTTCCCTTTAGTTAGTCTACCAATGGATAAACAATTTATAGTCTCTCTTATGAAGATAGAGTGCAACCATTGCATGGCCTAATGAAGATCATGCGATCGGTTTAAAATGATAATGTCTGATCTATTTTGACTCAATTTACCCAATCAACTGATATATCACACCAGGTGGTCAATTGGGTCAAAATATCATCCTGGATGTACACAACTTTAACTATTAATAAACAGATTCTTCCATTATCTACCAGTCTACAGTATATCCATAAAAACCATAATAAACTCTCATTATATATTTTGCAATTCACAATTCTACAGAAGGTTCCATCATTCGTCCTCCTCAGTGCTATCAAGTTATATTTCTGATGCTATAGTTTGTTGCTATGACGATTGCTGTGCGGTTCGGCTAAAAATGTCCCCATTGATGGATAGTTTCTCCTAAGAACAATAAAGATGTTTTGTTTAAGGCCACATATTAAAGGTAAAGAGATTAACCTTCCATAGACACAATTATTAAAGGTTATTTCGAATCTAAACGATATTGAACTATGATAATATATTTTAATGTCATTTACCTGTAAAAACACCCACACTGATTTATTTGCCAAGCTGCTCTTAATATATATGTTTGATGTCTACATTTCTATCTTCTATCTCCCACTTGCTGTCTTGTTTAAGTCAAGATAATAACATTCTCTTCTCCGGGATATTCATTAGTGCTAATTATCATTTCGATCCATGGTTCATTGTAGAAATTAGCATTATTTAGGCCTATAGGAGGCATTTGTAATAACGAGTTTATCTGCCTTTCTGTTTCTTAATGCATTCAAAGATTTGGACCTGATCATTACCTTCTCTCTGTTTTCTTTCTATAATGACATTTTTTCTAAGTGTCCACGTTTTCTTGTAGGAAATGATGGTTGAATAATTGCATTTGGATCCCATCCTTACATTTGTTTCAGACGACTGGTTATCCACATAAAGCAAGTAAATACAATTGTGACATCTGTTAAAACTTACAAACTTGCCCCAACCAATCAGATCTTTTTTTTTTTGAAAGCTAACATCGATTGGTTGGGGCAAAATTAGCACCATTTTAAACGATAAGAACTTTTATTGAATCTCCCTGTTAGTATTTTATTTATAATAATGCCGTGTTTATAATAAAGATTTTATTCCAAAGTCAATTCCATCTCTTATACAGACCCCCCACTCACCTGCCTCCTCTCGCCTTAAACCTTTTTCTCTTGTGGCCCCCGTCCTCTGGAATTCTATTCCCCTCTCTCTACGTCAAGAAACCTCAATAACACAAATTTAAATCTAACCTGTCATCCTATCTCTCTGAGCACAGTACAGCATAGGACTATTGACACTGCACCAGTTTATTACTATGGCACTCTATACCCTTTCCTATGTATCTGTATGTTACCAACCTAATTAGATTGTAAGCTCTACGGGGCAGGGACCCCTTTCCTAATGTTATATGATTCAAGCACTTGTATATTAATGATGAATATCTTCCAGCTCCTTCGCACTCCGTTTCTAATCACATGCCCGATGCTACCGTTAATTCATAATATCAAATGCATATTCAAGTCGGAGCACTCCTATGGACCAATGAGCCGAAACACATATGAAACAAACCTAGAGTAACGCCTAATAAAGTATTTTTTTTGAAGTCCATAGGATTGCTCCGACTTGAATATGCATTTGATATTAGAATTAACGGTAGCATCCGGGCATGTGATTAGGAACGGAGTGCGAAGGAGCTGGAAACCTGTATTTATATATTTATGTATTTTTTTTTTATTGCCCCCTTGTACGGCTTTTTGTATTTTAATATTGTACAGCGCTGCGTCTCCAGGTGGCGCTTTATAAATAACATATACATACATACTGTATAATTTGTATTGTTATAATGTACAGCGCTGTGTACCCTAGTGGCGCTATATAAATAACATATACATACATACTGTATATCTGTATTGTTATAATGTATAGCGCTGTGTACCCAAGTGGCGCTATATAAATAAACATATACATACATACTGTATAATCTGTATTGTTATAATGTACAGCGCTGTGTACCCAAGTGGCCCATATAAATAAACATATACATACATACTGTATAACTGTATTTTATAATGTACAGCGCTGTGTCCCCAAGTGGCGCTATATAAACATATACATACATACTGTAATATCTGTATTGTTATAATGTACAGTGATGTGTACCCAAGTGCGCTATATAAACTATACATACTACTGTATAATCTGTATTGTTATTATGTACAGCGCTGTGTCCCAAGTGGTGCTAATAAATAAACATATACATACATCTGTATAATCTGTATTGTTATTATGTACAGCGCTGTGTACCCATGGTGCTATATAAAATAACATATACATACATACTGTATAATCTGTATTGTTATTATGTACAGCGCTGTGTCCCCAAGTGGTGCTATATAAATAAACATATACTACATACTGTATAATCGTGTATTGTTATTATGTACACGCTGTGTACCCAGTGGCGCTATATAAAAACATATACATACATATACTGTAAATCTGTTTTGTTATAATGTCAGCGCTGTGTACCCAAGTGGCGCTATTAAATAACATATACATACATACCGTATAATCTGTATTGTTATAATGTACACGCTGTGTCCCCAAGTGGCGTTATATAAATAAACATATTACCTACTGTATAATCTGTATTGTTATAATGTACAGCGCTGTGTACCCAAGTGGCGCTATATAAATAAACATTACATACATACTGTATAATCTGTATTGTTATAATGTACAGCGCTGTGTACCCAAGTGGCGCTATATAAATAAACATATACATACATACTGTATAATCTGTATTGTTATAATGTCATGCTGTGTACCCAAGTGGCGCTATATAAATAACATATACAAACATATACTGTATAATCTGTATTGTATATGTACAGCACTGTGTACCCCAAGTGGCGCTATATAAATAACATATACATACATACTGTATAATCTGTATTGTTATTATGTACAGCGCTGTGTACCCAAGTGGCGCTATATAAATAACATATACATACATACTGTATAATCTGTATTGTTATTATGTACCGCGCTGTGTCCCCAAGTGGCGCATATAAATAAACATATCATACATACTTTATAATCTTACTGTTATAATGTCAGCGCTGTGTACCCAAGTGGCGCTATATAAATAAACATATACATACTGTTAATCTGTATTGTTATAATGTGCAGCCTGCGTCTCCAGGTGGCGCTATAAATAAACATATACATATATACTGTATATCTGTATTGTTATATGTCAGTGCTGCGTACCCAAGTGGCGCTATATAAATAAACATATACATACATACTGTTAATCTGTATTGTTAAATTACAGCGCTGTGTCCCCATGGCGCTATATATAAACATATACATACATACTGTATAATCTGTATTGTTATAATGTACAGCGCTGTGTACCCAAGTGGTGCTATATAAATAAACATATACATACATACTGTATAATCTGTATTGTTATAATGTGCAGCGCTGCGTCTCCAGGTGGCGCTATATAAATAAACATATACATATATACTGTATAATCTGTATTGTTATAATGTACAGTGCTGTGTACCCAAGTGGCGCTATATAAATAAACATATACATACATACTGTATAATCTGTATTGTTATAATGTACAGCACTGTGTCCCCAATCGCTGGTATAAATAAACATATACATACATACTGTATAATCTGTATTGTTATAATGACAGCGCTGTGTACCCAGTGGCGCTATATAAATAAACATATACATCATACTGTATAATCTGTATTGTTAAAATGTCAGCGCTGTGGTCCCCAATGGCGCTATATAAATACATATACATACATACTGTATAATCTGTATTGTTATAATGTACAGCGCTGTGTACCCAAGTGGCGCTATATAAAAAAACATATACATACATACTGTATAATCTGTATTGTTATATGTACAGCGCTGCGTACCAAGTGGCGCTATATAAATAACATATACATCATACTGTATGATCTGTATTGTTATAATGTACAGCGCTGTGTACCCAAGTGGCGCTATATAAATAAACATATACATACATACTCTTTAATCTGTATTGTTATATTGTACAGCACTGTGTACCCAAGTGGCGCTATATAAATAAACATATACATACATACTGTATAATCGTGATTGTATAATGTACAGTGCTGTGTACCAAGTGGCGCTATATAAATAAACATATACGTACATACTGTATAATCTGTATTGTTATAATGTACAGAGCTGTGTACCTAAGTGGCGCTATATAATAACATATACTTACATACTGTATAATCTGTACTGTTATAATGTACAGCGCTGTTGTACCCAGTGGCGCTATATAAATAAACATATACATACATGCCGTATAATCTGTATTGTTATAATGTACATCGCTGTGTCCCCAGTGGCGTTATTAAATAAACATATACATACCTACTGTAATCTGTATTGTTATAATGTACAGCGCTGTACCCAAGTGGCGCTATTAAATAAACATATACATACATACTGTATAATCTGTATTGTTATAATGTACAGTGCTGTGTACCCAAGTGGCGCTATAACAATACAGATTATACATACATACTGTATAATCTGTATTGTTATAATGTACAGCGCTGTGTACCCAAGTGGCGCTATATAAATAAACATATACATACATACTGTATAATCTGTATTGTTATTATGTACAGCGCTGTGTACCCAAGTGGCGCTATATAAATAAACATATACATACATGCTGTATAATCTGTATTGTTATTGTGTACAGCGCTGTGTACCCAAGTGGCGCTATATAAATAAACATATACATACATACTGTTAACTGTTTGTTATTATGTACAGCGCTGTGTACCCAAGTGGCGCTATATAAATAAACATATACATACATACTGTATAATCTGTATTGTTATTATTACGCTGTACTCTTTAAAAAGCGCTGTGTACCCGTGGCGCTATATAAATAACATATACTACATCTGTATCTGTATTGTTATAGTACAGCGCTGTGTACCCAAGTGGCGCTATATAAATAAATATACTACATACTGTATGATCTGTATTGTTATATGTACAGTCTGTGTACCAAGTGGCGCTTTTAAATAAACATATACATACATACTGTATATCTGTATTGTTATAATGTACAGCGCTGTGTACCCAAGTGGCGCTATATAAATAAACTTACATACATACTGTATAATCTGTATTTTATAGTACAGCGCTGTGTACCCAAGTGGCGCTAATAAATAAACATATCATACATACTGTATATCTGTATTGTTATAATGTACAGCGCTGTGTCCCCAAGTGGCGCTATATAATAAACATATACATATCTGTTGTATTCAATTAGATCACGGACTTGAAATGTAGTTCTTGAAGACGTTTCGCTAGTCATCGCCTGGCTTTCTCAATTCAGAATGACTTGTCAAGAATCTGTGGCTATTATGTACCCTGGAAAATCCCAATTAGCATATCACACCAGGTGTTAAGGGTGTGATTAGATAGTGGCTAAGAGTTGTTATAGGAACGCCCAGAGTAAGGTGTAAAACAGCATTGTACATGGCAGACAGTTGGTGTCGAACCCCCCCCCTCTATTTAGGCTTGGTTTCTTTATTTTCACATAAATGGCCTCCTTAACACCTCTCTTGAACCAGTCCGTTCCTTCGCCAGTATGTTAACATTACAATCTTCAAAGGTATTATAAATAAACATATACATACATACAGTACCAATCAAAGCATTTAATTAAAGCAATCTCTCAGAAATAAAATACTATTAGATCTATCAATGCTATTCTCCACAGAATGTGTAGTAGAATCTGCTGAACCCGTAGAAACTAAAGACCTATTGTGATGCAAATCATTTTTCTTTAGAATCCTAATTGTTTATTAATTCTTTTTCTAACTAAATATGACTATAGTGTGTTCGGAACGGTCGTTTTAACTACCACCTACGCTCAGTGCATGGCAATTGGTCAGGCCTTGTTGATGATCTGATGTCTATACACAAAATGGGAGCTAAAATGAAACTATACAAAATACAGGACACCCCCAAACCTCTAAATGGTAAAAGTTTAACCTGAAATCCTGCACAATGTCCTGTTTCCTCTTTCTGCTTCCTGGTTCTTCCGTTATAACTGTCATTTATGGATTTGACAGTTGACATCACCAGCCAATGACCGAACGCTAATCCCCTGTCTGCCTCTTCTGAGCATGCCCAGGCTCAGTACAGGCTCAGTACAGGTTTCTAAATTGCTCAGTTTCCATGAGGCATCCAGAAGCATAGCAGGTATACAGTAATGAATTCATAGGACAAACTATGTATATCACAATATTTTAGAGACCATTTCTTTCTTAAGATGTTCTTATGAGGGTGGAGTTGTCCTTTAATGTTGTCTAATTATCATTTACAGCCCTGGTCTGGTATTGGGGAAGTTTTGGGGGCATTTCTTTATTTTGTTGCGTTATTGGACGTAAGTATTATTTTAAGCAGGGATGATCACTGCGAAGTCCACAATAGAAAAATGGTGGTATAAGTCTATAAATAAACAATAGTCTTTGGAGCAACGTTATAGTTTTGGAGGAATTAAAGAAAGCAGCAATGGTAAAATCCTGTGTTAAAGTCACACTGACTTTATGTGCAGTTTTAAACTTAAAAAATGGAGTGTGTACGTTCAAGACAGGAGTTACGGCGCTGTTGGGTTTTAAGAATATTAACCACGTTGCCACTGAAAGTGACTTATAAGTGCAATTTCCACACCAGACAATAACACTTAAACCACCCTATAACATAGACCATGTACTGAGAACTCTCAGTATATTCCACTGCTATAATAATATATATACTTCTTATAACACACCACAGCTCTTTTTTCAAACTTCTGCCAGCTTCGTTGTCCTCATTGGAAAAAAAACTTGCCACATGATATGAAACCTCCTTTCTTCTGATCTTAAGAGAAGCCAATGGTCCTCATATTTCCTCTGAAGGCTCTACTGCTATCAGCCCAGCAGAGAGCTTAACCTAAGGCCGGTGCAATGTGCTCCTACATCCTGGCATCCTAGCAGGTGCCATTTTTTTCCATTTTGAGTACAAACTTATTTAGCATTATTTGATAGCGCCTTTATTATCCCCTTATATTAATAACTGAACCTTCCACTGAATGTTGATTGAAAGGCATGTCCACCCCTTAACTTGATATAACTTACTGTCCAAGGACCCCAAACACATTTTTAACTATACCTTACAAATATTTTGCTAACCATCATTACTACAGCTTACTACACAGCACAATCTCTCACTGCATCTCCTTCTTCTCTTCTGCAGCTTCCAGGTCTGTCCTCAGACAAAGTCATGATGCTAACCAATGGCCCGAGCTGAAGATGCCTCATCTGCTGCTGTGCGGCATGTAGATTAACATACAATAGCACAGGAAGTGTCTTCCATCAGCAAGGATCGGGCTGTGTAAGTAAGGTTAGAAGCTTAAGGAGGGGCAATAATAACAAAATGTAAAAGGGCGCATATTACCTTTTAATGTCATAAATATTAAAGGATAACTATACTTCAAAAATGTACTTTTTAAAAAAAAAAAAAACATGAGCAAGAGGGTCGGATTGATTATTCCAACCACACAATATTATTTTGTTGAGGAGCTACAGCAAACTTTATACACACTATAGTTGTCCTTAAGTACCGATGTAGGGCCAATGTATAAATTCTTCCCCCAAAGTTTCAATACTTGATATATATGAGTTTTTTGTGTTATTATTTCAGATATGGTCTATATGTACAGTAGTATCTACATTTTCCAGATCCATGTTTTAGTAACAAAAACATTAAACCTCCTAAAAGGCCTATACCATGTTTTGCATTTACAAAAAGCATCATTGGTAACCACCATAGGCAGCAATTCAGATCAAAATTTAGCTTTGAGTATGGCTCCATCTGACTCTGTCCCTGAAACCCATCTTGTTTAATAACAGAAGCAGTAAAAATAGACCACCAAGCCTAGAAATGACAGATAATAGGAAGCTTCTCAAAAAGACCAGTGCACATGCATAGGTTTCCAATTCACACCAGCTTTGCCCAAGGAGTCCCCCATTGTCCCCAATATCCTATAATCCTCCTATTTTCTCTCAAACATTCTTACCACTAATTGTTTTGGTGTGTTACGTCTCTGTATATTTTTGTAAATCCATTTCCAATGCATGAACTCAACCGGCAATTGTAAAGCATTATAGAACATAAACATATGCAGGTCAATTACTGGGGATATTACGGCCAATTATAGAGTTCATTAAGAAATTAAATGATACATCACAATGCATGGTTTGACATAGCAGATTTTTTAGAATGGTTATAGCCATATATAAGACTGTTATTTACAAATACATGTTCTGAGTGTTTTATTAAGAAAAACTAAGCCCTTGTATCAATACCACTCAACAATAGCCCCGAAGAGGCTTTTTACCAATGGATACTAATAAACCCACAAATATCATTCCCCTTATAACATTAAACGGTGCACAATAATTCAGGTTCTGACAATATACATGTATATGTAATTACATAGTTATGCCATGTAGAAATATTGGCAGAATAGAGATGGTCCAGTGCACTTGCCCCAGACCCTTCGCTAAAACTTTAGAAACTCGTGCTGTAATTCACAATATAAACGCTGGGTGGCCCATGCCCCTCGCTATGTCCACCACTTCAGGTAGCACAAGACACACAATAGATAGGTCACACGCGCACACTGGATCACGTCCACATCAGTCAGTTACCATGAATAAAATGATCTTTATTAATCACATAACCACAGCAAATATGTTCACCGGTCCCGCCTTACGCGTTTCGAGCCACAAGGCTCATAGAAACAATTTCATGGAAAACAATTTCTGCAGAGAACCAGCTAAATCTGTATGAAACTAAAAGCACAGGAGTCATCCAGGAACCTTTATTGGGTGATAAGCAGGAACTAATGATACTTATTTCAGTTACCTATCAACATTATGCCAGCCATAATCATTAGAGATGAATGAAACTGGCGATTTTCTTCCTATAGTGGTTTCACACGGCAATTGAATCAATTTTTCCCATCATGTTCGATTGAACTTTTGTCCAATTTGAATTTCAACTTCGTCAACCGAATTCATGGGAAACAGCCAATTGGGGCGAATACTGGACCATGTGTACCAGGCCTAAGAGGGGTGTTTCCTATAGTTGAGGGTGACTATTACCACTAGAACAACGTGTTAGAGGTCTATAGGGGTTTCTATTAAAATGTTCTAAGGCTATAAGTTTGATTGCAGAGTTTTGATGACATAAAATTAGGAGTTATTTCTGTTTTGTTACCATAATAATACATGAATGAAGGGCATGATAGTTTGACTATTCCCTATTCCAGGTATCATTTGCGCCCAGGGAAAAGGCTGATTGTGTTGTATACTTAAGTTTATTTTTATTTCCTGCTCATGTTAATTTCATTCTTATCTCCCAACGCACACAGTAAGAGGTTCTATGCCCTGTACGTCCACACAATGTCATTGAAGTGGTTTTGTTATATTTCTCTTACCGTTCAATGCCCATGGCGTCCAAACGATCTATTATCTTTTTTTTATCCCCGTTTTTTATATGAAAAATGCATTGAGTTTTGTTACCCCGGGGTAAGTGACAATACAGTTACACAATCTCCGACTGTCTTCATTCATTACAAGAGAGAAAGCATAGCTGGGAAATTGCATCTTTTAACTTTAACATTAGCAGTCACTTGGTAACATTGGAAGCCGCCTCTCTACCCTTGGATTCCTCAAGCACATTTATCTACATATTTCTTTAGAGTGTAGCCTAAAATGATTTCTGTTTAAGGGGAAGGGGCATTATCCATTATTAAATGATATTTATCTTTCAACAGGAAGAGCTTAATGAAATTTTCTGCCAGTGTAAATTTGAAATTTTATTGTGTTTGGTCAATTGATTTGAATTGCTTGGAAGTCGTATATCTGCTCTCAATGGAACATTATATTATATACACACGTATAATGCTCATGCAGACATTGTATTAAGCACTCGGACACCTTATGCAATTTGTGTAACGTTTTATAACATGACAGTTTAGCATGATATCCTGGTGCTGGAAATATTATACCCAGGGGAATTACTATTGTTTAAATTGAATTGTGTGGTGTAATTGTGGATCCACATGGGAATTTGTGTTTGCATTTATAGTTACAACTAGTCGTGGACCCGAACCCTAGTTTCGGCCGAACTTTATGAGTTGAACAAACTCAAACTATGGAACGAGTTCTGGTTAAAACTAGTTCTTTTCCGAACTCAATAACTTATTTCCGATAATTGTCGAAAATTCATAATTAGTGATATGACGTTCAAATTCGGTAACCCTCAAATATAATGTTCGGCAACCCTCAAATGTAATGTTGATTTTGGATATCCCTCAAATTGTCTTTCTCTTTCAGTAACCCTTGAATGTAGTCTTCGATTTCAGTTACCCTCGTAATAAGCTGCCGATTTCGGTAACCCTCGAATGTAGCCTTCGTTTTGGTATTTCTCGAATGTACCTTGAACCAATGTTCGATTTCCGATAACCCTCGATGTAGCCTTTGAATTCGATAATACTTGAACGCAATGTTCGATTTGCGATACCCTCTAAGGCCTGTTGTTGATTACACACCTGAATGTGACGTTCAATTCGATAACCCAAATGTATCGTTCGAACTCTCGAATGTGCATGCGGAAACCCGAGAATTGGCCCAATTGTGAGGGAAAGAAGTTATTAAACAAATTTTGATGCGTGACGTTCCCCAGACCATTTCCCAGGGGCCACAGCCATTTACAGTAAGTTACCAGGCTAGTTACATGTAGTTTTTTCCGAATCAGTTATGTCTCAATGACTTTAATGGCTTAGTTTCCAAACTCTGAACGTCTGAAGTTTTACTGAAGTTCGGATGTTCGTAAACGAACCAAACTTCAGTAAGTTCAGCCATTCTGGTTTCCAAGAATTAAGAAAATGGTAACACCCAGATACAAGATGGAGTGGATTTTTCCCTCTCTAGTATGTTTATGACTAAGGATATAAACTCATTAATTCACGGTGAGGAATTAACAATTTTTCAGGTCGAAATATCATTGGTCATGGCCCAATGGCATCCAATTGGAAAAAGGTTTGTTTACATCAGTTGGTCCCAGGAAAAACACACTTTCGGTTGAAATATCCGTGTGTACCCAACCTATCAAAGTTCCAAGGTACAATGGCACACCGCTTTGGCTCATTAGCCAGACAAGTTGGTAGGTGCAATCCTCTCAGCCCCCTACTCCCGCTTCATAATCCAAGCAAGGCAAAGAGTAGAGGAGCCCACTACTTCAGTGAAAATTTCTTTATTTGTGCAAAAACCCAGCATACAACGTTTCGGGACTCTAGGCCCTTCCTCAGGTATGGATACCTGAGGAAGGGGCCTGAGAAGAGGCCTAGAGTCCCGAAACGTTGTATGCTGTTGTTTTTGCACAAATAAAGAAATATTCACTAATATGGTGCTCCCTACTCTTTGCCTTGCTTGTGTACCACACCTAACATCATCCAACCGAATGGCACACACATACAATTATTGGCCTTAATGCCCACTGATCGTCTGCTCGTTCGTAGTACGCTGGGTCTGGAATCAAGCATGCTATGGGGCTTCAGTCTCCAGTAGATAGAATTAATGTGAAGAGGCATTGCTCTGTTTGCTAATTGTTAATAAATTACACATTAATCAACAGATATAAGTTATTTTCCAGATAAGCCCTATTTATTGGCTAGTGTGTATGTAGGCCTTGTTCTCCCTTTCAGTGTCACATCATGTTGAGATAAAGTGTCCATGTGACATCTACCTATAGGGAAGGCACAGGCATTCTATTGTCCCCATTATTGTTTTGAGATAAGCCTTTAGTTCAGCAATTTAGCAGAGTGTAAACGACAACAATAGTGAACAAGCGTAACAAGAGAGCCATTACCAATAGAATGAAAGGGCATTATCTAGCCATTTCTATAGAGAAAAAGGACAAATGCAAAAATCTGAGCCCTTGTTTAAAAATAAGTCAAGTGAGCTCATAAATGTCGTATTAACTGGTCGCTTGCTTTAATTAGAAATCTAAATGCACCATTCTAGTTATATTATTTTTCCTCTCTTACTTTATCTGTTACCAACTCATTGGGAATCTAAGGCTGGGTACAGCCGCGACCGAGCGCTCGCGCTTGATCGAACACTCGTCGGGATAAAATAGTCCCCTCGTGTGTACCCTCCCTAAAATTTTAGAGGAAGATTTTATATTGCAGATTTTGTCTTGCTGCCTGCACCGATGGACATGGATGATATTATCACGGGATGTATGAAGGGTTAAAAATGGTGCTAATTTTGCATCAACCAATCAGATGTTAGCTTTCAAATGGTAAATAACATCTGATTGTGGGGGAAAATTAGCACACGACCAACAACAATAAGTTTTTATTACATCTCCCTGTGTCTGTTTAAATTTGCACAATTTCTTTTTCAATGTTAGTGTAGAATTTAAGGGTCTATTTGGGTGAAAAAAAAATTTAAACCCTCATTATTGGAAAGTACAAAGAACAGTAGTGACGGGTATGAGGCCACTATGGCAAATAGTATTTCTCCCAGTAACATAGAATTAACCTATAGATTTCTTGGTAACTGTCGGTGCCACCATGTTATTTCATTTCCAGCATGTGAGCCACATTCTTAATCTCAGTCACATGATTTTCTGTTCTGTACTAGACTGTGATTGGCTAGAGGCTTTTGGTGAGCGGTGACCTGATCATAGCTAGGCATTTGGAACACAACATCAATGACTAAATCAGTGGGTGTTTCTGTTACACACTGGAATGCTGGAAATAAGGCACATGCTAACATGGTAATAAGGTACACAGGTGATTTTTTTTTATTTTTAATATTGCTTCTGGGTGATTCACTGTTGGTCCTTAAATAAACGTGTTATGTGTGTTCATGTATGCCTAATCTATTGCAACATATAACATGAATTATATTAAAAACATTTTTGAAAAAGATCAGAATAATGATCAGCCAATCCAGTCAAGTCAAGATGTGTTTTTTTGGTTTGTTTTTTTAAGTTAGGTGCACATGGGTATTTAAAGTAAACTAAAATTAACCTAAATTAATTCCTAAAAAACTCAGCAGCAAATTGCTATAATTCTGTATATTTATGGAATTTCTGCTTTCTGCCACATTCCTTAATAGTGAGTAACATTGTTTTCTGTCTGCTTGCCCTTTGTGAAAGGTCCCAAGTAGGTCATATTCGGTAGTTACTTGACAGCTCTAGTGGTGGGAAGGTGGCCAGTCACATTCAATGAGTATGTGCTTTAACTACACACCTGGTATGGTATATACATGCTTCATTTCTATTGGTCCGATCCCTGTGCACCAATCATCAGACCATATGCGTGGGGCTGATATTCGCCCATTTTTCTGATATTGCTCTCATGGAGCAGCAGCATGGTAATAAGCTGCCAGCAAGGAGGGAGACCGGTTAACCTGCTTGGAGGATAACATTTGGTTTGTCTATTAGGGTTGAGGCTTTGGCACATGTGGAGCAGTAGGAAAAAGTTTAAATTCATAAATTCATGTTATATAGGCCTCCAACTTACCCCTTGTAAACTTATAATGGATCGAAATGCATATCACATATTGCACAATATCTAATGAGAGGTATTGTACCATAGAAGGACACGGTGAATTTTCCAGCCAGAACCCTGATCGGCTTTGGCTCTCGGGTCCAACGAGAAAAAATTTACATATGTGTGGCTTTTAGAAGGGTCCAACACACAGTCCTGTTAATTATTTTCATATTGTTTGTTCGGGGGCCTAAAACTGACAAAGTCCGTACCTTTTAACGCTTGTCATTCATTGGAAGTGTGCGACACTAGCGTGCTTTACATGACACTTTCACTAATTATTTTACATTGATGTGGGGGTGAGAAAGTGTCAGGATCAAATTCCGGATTCTTTTTCAATGAGCGATAATGAGTATTTGTTGCTTTAAAAACAAAAAGACAATGGAATTCGCCGAGAGCGCAAGTAATCTACCTGGGATGCTTTACTTCCTAGTATGAGTGTAAATTAGACAAGTGTCGGCTGATTTGTACAGCTGTCAACCCCCGCCCCAGTCCTTACCATCCATACAGCAGCTCAGTACACTAGAGCATTGGTATGTACTACTTGTCTGCATTTAACCTGTGTTAGCACCACCCCAATATCCCAAAGAAAAATATAGCATGGACACCTGGAGAGCGTCCCGAGGGAGGCATTGTTGAAAACAACATGAGGCTAAGATCTTTTATTGTGTTACAACAGTAATTACCAAACTAATAATGCAAACTGTTTTGCAATGGATAAGTGAATGCCCCTAGGGGAAATCTAAAGATGTCAGCTTATATTGATGCTCAATCAAGGGTAGAGTTGTCTGCTACAGACATTTAAAAACAGCTTAGGACCCTTTGTCAGTCTTTCTCATTTCTTTTCTTCTCTTTCATTGCAGATCCCTGGATGACAACAGAGACTTTTCAAGGCAACTATTTATTTTTTAACATATCCGCATCGACACGTTAAACAAACCAGACTGGGATCACTTTCCCTTTGTATTGTTTAATGTTGTGTATTATTATTGGTATGACAACCGGAAGATTCAGCTTCTATTGAAATGAGAAATCCCTTCTAATTATTAGCGCTAATCAAAATATATCTTGAGAAAGGAAAGAGAGATTTTGTGTGCACTGTATTTTAATTAGTGGGGGGGGTTGACTTTTGTTGGTTTCTGTACACGATGCAGAAAAAGATTTACCTTCCCTCCGACATGTATTATATATACCATAGAGACAAAATGCCTTTGTGACAGTAAGCGTAGTAGGAACACTAACCTAGAGAAAAAATATCATAGTCATGCATTCAGGGGATCGATTTTTCGTTCAAATCTTGAAAAATCAATGGAAGGTTTATTTGATCACCCACTAACAAGATATCGGGCAGTCTTTAATGAAAAGGCAATTGGATCTGATGGATCATTTGACACCTAGCCCATCTTCCAGTACACATCATTAGAAGTTTTGAGCTGAAATCTGCTGAAGATCGATGGGCAATTTGATTGATTCTTCCCGATTGAAAACTCAATTGATAAAAATCATTGAAACACTTTCGGCTTCTTTCTGTTGGTGGCATTTATGAGTTCTATAGCCAACCTCAGCAAAAGTAACAGGTAGAAGCGTTTACGATTGTTGGAAACAGCCATACAGGCAATTAGTATTGACCCCAGACCAAGCGCTGTCTGATGGTCAAGCAATCACTCCAGACCATGTATGATGATATTCCATGGGAAGAGACAAGTTTGGACATTTCTGTTGCACAGAGTTGCTGGCGGAAATTTTAATTACCCGCTGTCATTGACTGACAAATCTCGTGACCATATTTTAACCAGATTGATTGATTGTAAGAATGTTGACATGTGTGTACCTAACCCTAGTCACGAGTTATAACGCTTTAGTTTATTTTCAAATAAAACCATGGCATGGATACCTCTGGCACCATGGGCAGAAAACTGATTTATCTGTACTCCAATGTGCAATACAAATAAAACACAATATATTTGGGTTACATAGTAACACAGTAATTGTAGTTAAAAAGACATACGTCCATCTAGTCCAATTCTTATACTCACCTCTTTACCCTACCTAACAGGTGATCCAGAGAAAGGCAAAAAAACCAGCTAAACTGGGGACAATTGGAAAGTATTGCCCCCATATTTGTACAAAGTTCCAATCCCCACGCAAATGTTCTTATCCAATGTAATAGCCCTAACTTGTCTAATCTGCCTGCTAGTCAAACCCTCCATTCCCTTATTAGTTTAGTTGCCCTTCTCTAAACCCCTCCATTTCCAAGATGTCCCTTTTGTATATGGGATTCCAAAACTGCACACGCCATTCAATGAGGCCTTACCAGTGCCTTGTAAAGAGGGAAAATAATATTTTTCTCCCTTGAATCTTTTCCCCTGTTACCTACCAGACCCCCACAGTCTTTTTCCATCGAGATTCACTTAGCACAGAGTTATTTATGGTGTAGGTGGCACCAGGATTGTTAAACCCCAAATGCATCACCTTACATTATCAACTTGAATCTCATCTGCCATTCTGCTGCCCATTTTAATAATCTTTCTAGGTCTGCTTTGCAACACTTGCTCAAAAGTTTCTAAGTTCTTCATAGTTTAGTGTCACACTGTGTTTAGGGCCTAGTCACACCAAGTTTATTAGAAGCTTAAAAATACTTTGCACATTTAAGCATTAAGAACTTTGTTTGTTTGCACTCTGTGTTGTAGTCTCCTCCCACTGTGGAGGGGTCTAGCTGTATTGAAAGAGAATGGGGTATTGTATGTTACACCTGATGAAGGGGACATAGGGTGCCCTGAAATGTTGTTGTGATTCACGATATAAGCATTCAGCAGATATATGTTAGTGTGCATTTCACTTCACTTTGGACAATAGTTTAGTGTCATCAGCAATACAGAGACCTTGCTCTCAATGCCCCTTCTAAGTCATTTATAACAGATTAAACAGAAGCGCCGCCAGTACAGAACCCTGAGGCACCCACTTAGAACTTTAGCCACATAGATGTAGCTCCATTACCACCACTCTCTGTTTGCAATCTAATAAACGTTTCCTATCCATGAACAAATGTTTTCTTCAAGGCCAAGTCCTCAGTTTATACATTAGTCGCCTATGTGGCACAGTATCAAAAGCTTTTCCAAATCCAATATATACCACATCCACTGCTGTGTGCTGAATCTAACTCTTACTCGCTTCTTCTAAAAAAAACCAATTAAATTTGTCTGGCATGATCTATTCTCATAAATCCATGCTGACTACTACTAATAAGATGAGTCACCAGCACCTTCCCTACCACTGATGTTAGGCTTACAGGTCTATAGATAATAACACTAGGCTAGATTACACCTGTACTCCCTTTGTGGGTCTCAACTACCCTCTGCCCCAATCCCAGCAGCATTTAAGCAATCAAACGAATAGGAAGTTAGTAGTGGTTAACTGCAAAAATTCTTCATTTATTTCAATGCTTTAGTGCAATATGTTTTGGATCGGCCAAGATCCTAACATAAATAGCACATCACCAGAAAAGGGAATCTATAAAGATAATAACAAATGGTATAGTTAAAACTGGACTAAGCTCTCTCTTAAGATCCGTGGATGTTTCCATCCAGTCCTGGGGCTTAATTGATATTAACCATGTCTAATTGTTTCTGTACCATATCCTCTGTTCCTCATTTATATCCCTTCATATTATCAGTCCCTGCTAGCAATGTGTTCCTAGTATTATAACTTTTGATTTGCTGCTCCTACATTCGAGGTTATCACGAATTCGAGAGTTACCGAATGCTGTATTCAAGTTGTTATGGCCAAATTTGAGGGTAACAACAGCGATAATCCCTCAAATGTAGCGTTCGATAACCCGCGAATTCACATTAGCCCTCAAATGCGGTGTTCAGTAATGTTCAAATGCGTTGATAACCCTCAATGTAGCTGTTTGGTAACCCTCAAATTGCCGACAATCCTAGAAAGTAGCATTTGCTACCCCTCGAACTTGGACATAACCCTCAAAAGTGGCATTCGGTAGCCCTCAAATTCAGCGATAACCCTCAATGTGGTGATCGATTTCAGTAACCTCTAAAATTCATGTCGAAGCCCTTCACTTGCCTGATCGTGAGGAAAGACACAAAATGTACCCAGACCATTCCCTGTCTCAGAGCATTTACAGTAAGTTGCCATTGCTATTTCAAACTTATTTTACTAGAACTTTTCAAACTTTAATGGTTCTATTTCTGAATTTTTACTGAAGTTCTATAGTTCTAAAACAAACCGAACTTTAAGAAGTTTGTCCCATCTCTAGTGAATCCTGAGGGGGAAAAAAATGGTTTAAATTTAACACATTAGCCTCCTCTGCATCCTTTCTAACTATCTTAGCCCCATTATTTAATGGTCCAACATCACAGTCCTCATCTTTTTACTATGATATTTTTTTTTAAAAAATTGGGGTTAAACCTACTTTGTTCTGCTATCTGTATTTCATTTCTATTTTATCTAATTTAATTGCTTTTTTGCACTCCTTATTGCAGCTTTATACTTTTATAAGACTGTTCTGTTCCCTCTGATTAAAATTTGAAAAAACATTTTAAGAGATGCATTTTGCCACTTTATAGTTTTTTTTATTATTAAATGCAAGAGGAATATTGTTATTAATATTTAAAGTTTATTTAAAATTTTAATATCTAAAAATAAGTTTTCTCTCCCTAGATCAACGACTTTTCCTATGGGATTTGAAAGACACCTCTATAAAGGCATTTAAATTGTCAGGCCATATTTTTACTTTCCAGTTTTCCACCCCCTTTACTGACCTCTGTCCGTTCCCAAAATAAAAGTAAAACTTAACGTCTAAAAGGGAAACGCTGTACTTTTAAGCCATCCAGTAAGAGAGCACTTCCAACAGAGAACAGAACAACTTTAAAACCTTTTTTTGAATGTCATTTCTAACTTCCCCCAAATATAATTAATGATTGACAAGAGAATGTCGAGTTACCAAGTTTCACTTATGGGCATCTAATGGCTTGTTGACCCCATGTTGGGTAATAGTGGAGAGAAAAAATATGTGTGGTTCTATCTACAGCTCTCTTTGAGGTTTTGTCCTTTTGGCCAGCTTTTGACAAGGTGTTTCCAAAAGAGTTTTGACTTCATTTTTCTCTTGACAAACCTTTATGTTATTTGAAGATCAAATCTTATAAAGAAATATTTAAGGAAGAATGAAAGTCTTAAAGTAAAAAAAATTCTTTCCGGGTTAATGGGAATTCACCTAATTAGAGTTTAACAATCGTAATATTGGAACAACCCATCACCATAGTTTCCTTCCTATATTTTATCGCTGTATAGAGCAATCTAATGCAAGTCTGTATAATCCAGATGTCGGGTGGTATTTTAGGTTTGATGAAAATGCAGAGCAGTACACATTTCAATTATCAATCATTAATCTGTAGATTCAGATCTAGAAATTATCGTATTCCGGATCTCGAAATTATCGTATTCCCGGATCACAGATTATCAGTGTTCATTGGCTATTTTCGACATTATCGTAATGCCTCAAACATTCGATAATCCTGCAAAATTACAATCGGAGACTATCTTTCGAGTTTGCCAATCATATTTTCTCAATATTCAAGGCATATTTCCGCTAATCCTCGAATGTTTCGATAATCTAGAAGAATAGTTTCCGAAATCTTGAAATACCTGCATGATCTGTCCGGATTCGGACGCATCTTCGGATTTCGGAACCGAGGTAACATAGTAACATAGTAACTTAGTAATTAAGGTTGAATAAAGACATTCGTCCATCAAGTCCAACCTATTCCCTTTTTTTTTTTTTTTTTAACCCTACCTAACAGTTGATCCAGAGAAGGCAAAAACCCCACTAAAAAGGGGGAAAAAATTCCTTCCTGACTCAAACGGCAATCGGAAAGTATGCCTGGATCAACCAGATCTATATGCATTAATACCAGTAATTCTCATATTTTTTTAGTTTATTTTAGAAACATATCCGGCCTTTTTTAAAGTTATTCAATGAACTTGCCATTACCACCTCTGCTGGAAGACAGTTCCACAGTTTTCACCCGTTCTCACTGTAAAGAAACCTCTCCAAACTTGAAGATGAAACTTCTTTTCTTCCAACCTTAAAGATGTCCACGAGTCCTCTGATATGACCTATTAGTGAACAATGCACCAGAGAGTTTCACTGTATGGGCCTTAATATATTTGTATAAGTTTATCATGTCCCACGCAACCGCCGCTTCTCCAATGTAAACAGCCCCTAACTGTCTAATCTGCCTGCATATTCAGCCCCTCCATTCCCTTATTAATTTAGTGTGCCCTTCTCTGACTGCTTCCATTTCCAAGTGTCCCTTTTGTATATGGGATTCCAAAACTGCACTGCACCGCATACCAAATGAGGCCTTACATGCCTTGTAAAGAGGGGAAATAATATTTTTCTCTCTTGATCTATTCTCCTCTTTATACAAGACAATATCTTGCTAGCTCTAGCTGTTGCTACCCGGCATTGTTTGCTACGGCTAAGTCTGTTATCTCCAGACCAACCCCCAAATCTTTTTCCATTCAGATGCCCCTAGCACAGAGTTATTTATGGTGTAGGTGGCACAAGGATATTAAATCCCAAATGCATCACCTTACATTTACAACATTGAATCTCATCTGCATTCTGCTACCCCATTTTTGATAATCTAATCTAGGTCTTGCTTGCACACTTGCACATCATTGGAAGTTTCCAAAGCTCTGCATAATTTAGTGTCATCACAAACACAGAGACCTTGCTCTCAATGCCCCCTTCTAAGTCATTTAAACAGATTAAACAGAAGCGGCCCAGTACAGAACCCTGAGGAACTCCGCTTAGAACTTTAGCCCACATAATGTAGCTCCATTTAACCACCACTCTCTGTTTGCGGTCCAATAACCAGTTCTCTATCCTGAACAAATTGTTCATGGACAGGGTTTTGTGTCAGACCGGATTCCATCTCTACTGCTGATACTTACCAAATGCTGTTTGATCGTTTTGGTCCAAAATGAAACTACAACAACGCAGACAAAACATCCCACCATTTGCATCAGTCAGTCCTTCCGAGCCAAATTTTTTGGCGGTCTGCTATAGTAAAAGGGAGCTGATATGATTGGCCGCATGTGTGTGCTGCACACCTGATCAATCACTATATGGGCACCTTATGGGCGTCTTAACTCCTGGGAAGGTGTGTCATTTGTGACTATAGGAGATAGGGATGTCAAAACACAGGTGAGTCAGAGGAGGTGCCATCAAGAGCAGAATCTTCTCATGCTGATAAATATGAAATGGCAAAGTAATATTTGTTAGGATTTCGTGCAAGTGGAACTAGAGGATCAGTGATCAATTATTAATTGTCAGTGAATGAGACTTGCGTTACCATAACTACTTGAATGTCTACCACCATAGGCTACTGCTACTTTTTTTAACTGTAATGGAGCCATACTCTGGGCTGACGTTAAGTTCATTTGATGTTTAATCTGACCCAAATGTCCAGGCCAGGAAGCAAATTTACCTGTGTAAGCTTTCTCGGTTGTTCCGATAGTATAATGCATTGTGTTCGAGGTTTTGCTTCTGTAACTTATCACAAAGTTTGGTCCAACACATCACGGGAAGGTCGACAGGTAAGTTTCCCAGTGTGGTGAGCACCTTAACGGTATTAGTCTTTCAATATTCAATTGAACATCACTTTGTACACACTCCACATTATCTTTCCGCAGGGATTAATCTAACACTGTAAGCCAAAACACAATATTGTTGGAAGAGGCAGAGAGGCCGCTAGGACACCTGAAAATAGTTCCATGGCCTATTGTATTATAACCTTTCTGGGTGTATACGCGCTCTGTGTGGAAATATCAACCCCTTTTTTTTCTACTGATTTGTAGATTAAAGTGTCTGTCAATACTAATTTCTAAGTACAGAGAATAGAAGGGACTTTTCCTAGTCTCTACTGCAGTTAGATACTATCTGATTGGTTGCTGCAGATTAATACTGGCCATATATGGGCAGAAGTTCTTCTGACCGGATTTCTGATTGAGTGCAATGACCGAAAATCCAATGGTGGATGGTGTAAGTAGCAATCTATGACCCGTTTGATGTTTTGATTTTAAACATACTTTTTTTTTACCTAATTCTGTTCGTCTTTCAAGTGAAGTCAACGCAAGTCCCACTCCAGTGTTGGACACATTGCAGCTGGCCAAAGTAGAAGTGAGCTGTCACATACCAGCATTGCATCAATAGTCTATTGTACATCACAGGATGGCATCAATACTCTACCGTACATCACAGGATGGCATCAATAGTGCTACTATACAATATCAGGATGGCATCAATAGTCTATTGTACATCACAGGATGGCATCAATAGTCTACCGTACATCGCACGGATGGCATCAAGGCTACTAATACATTACGGATTGCATCACTAGTCTACGGTACATCACAGGAGGCATCATATCTACTGTACCACACAGGAGGGCATCAATCAGTCTAACTGTACAACACAGGAGGGCATCAATAAGTCTACTGTCCATCGCAAGGATGGCATCAATGTCTATTGTCATCTAACAGGAGGGCATCAATAGTACTACTGGACATCACAGGCAGGGCATCAATGTCTACTGTAAATCAACAGGATGGCATCATAGTTCTACTGTACATCACAGGAGGGGCATCAATAGTCTACTGTACATCACGGAGGGCCATCAATAGTCTACTGTCACATCACAGGAGGGCACATATTCTACTGTATCATCACAGGATGGCTCAATAATCTACTGTACATCACAGGAGGAGCAATCATCTACACTGTACTCACAGTGAGGGCATCAATAGTCTACTGTCATCACACAGAATGGCATCATAGTCTACTGTACATCACAGGATAAGACGTCAATCAAATGATCATAGTCTACTGTACATCACAGGATGGCATCTTAATAGTCTCTAACATCACAGGATTGGCATTAATATCACTATACTCCGATGGCTCAGTCTTTGTACATCCAACCGAGGGCATCAATAGTGCTACTGTACTCACAGATGGCATCAATAGTCTACTGTACATCTCAGGATGGCATCAATGTCTACTGTACATCCAGGAGGGCATCAATAGTCTACTGTAAATCCCAGGAGGGCCTCATAGTCTACTGTACATCACATGATTGGGCATCAATAGTCCTACATACATCACAGAGTGGGCATCATAGTTCTACTGTACATCACAGGAGGGCATACAATAGTCATACTGTACATCCACAGGAGGCCATCAATAGTCTAGACTGTAACTCACAGGATGGCATCAATAGCTATATAATCACAGTATGGCACAATATCTACTATACATCACCAGGAGGGCATAAAGATGTCCTACTGTACATCGCAGGATGCATCATAACCTAACGTCACATCACAGATGGCATCAATAGTCACTGTACATACAGGATTACATCAATAGTTTCTGTCCATCACATGGAGGCATCAATAGTCACTGGTACATCACAAGGATGGCATCAATAGTTTACTAACTCACAGGAGGGCACCAATAGTCTCTGTGCATCACAGGATGGATCACTAGTTCTACTGTAACATCACAGGAGGGCATCAATAGTCTATTGTACATTCAAGTATGGCATCAATATTCTAGCTGTACAATCCCAGGAGGGCATCACTACCTAATTGTACATCACAGGAGGGAATCAATAGCTACTGTACCATCACAGGAGGCATCAATAGTCTACTGGTACATCACAGGAGGTAGCATCAATTAGTCACTGTACACCAGTTGACTCACATGAGGGCATCAATAGTTCTCACTGTATCACACAGGAATGGATCATGTCCTACTGTTACATCACAGAGGCACTCAAAGTGCTACTGTACATCACAGATGGCATCATAGTCTACTGTAACATCACAGGAGGGCATCAATAGTCTACTGTACATCCAGGAATGCATCAATGGAGTCTACTTACACCACAGTGATGGCAATCCAATAGTCTACTGTACATCACAGGATGGCATCAATAGTCTACTGTAACATCACAGGTGGCAATAGATTCCCTACTGTACATCACAGGATGGCTCAAAAGTCTATTGTCCCGGATGCAGATCTACTAGTATCATCACTAGGATGCATCTATAGCATACGGTGGCATCACAGCCGACTGGCTCAAGAATGGCCTGCACTGTGTCATCACAGGATGGCAATCAATAGTCTATTGTACTCACAGGGTGGTATTGATAGGTTACTGTAACATCAACACGGATGACATTGTATTAGGTTACTGTACATGACAGGTGGTAAGTGATAGTTTACTGTACATCACAGGATGTATTGATAGGTTTACTGTACATCAGACAGGATGACATTGATAGTTTACTGACATCAACATAGGTGTATTGATAGTGTTACCTGTACATCCAGGATGGTATGGTATTGATAGGTTTACTAATAAACATCACCGGATGGTCAGCATTGATAGGTTACTGTTCATCACAGATGGCAATTGATAGGTTTACTTTCCATCACAGGATGGTATGGTACTTGATAGGTTTACTATACATCACAGGATGCATTGAAAGGGTACTGTACATCACAGGTGGCATTGTAGTTACTGTACATCACAGGATCATTGAACAAGGTTACTGATTACATCACAGGGGGCATTGATAGGTTTACACTGTACATCACAGGATGGCATTGATATGTTACTGTATATCATCAGTGGCCATGACAGGTGTCTATACATATGCAGTGGCATATCGATAGGTTACGATTCATCACGGTGTTGGCATTGATAAGTTACTGTACATCAACGGGTGGCATTGCTTGTTTACTTCTTTATAGGGTGGCAATCCAAAGGTTCTGTATATCACACAGTGGCATTGATGATTACTGTAAAGTCACAGGTGGCATCGATAGAATATTTACATAACGGGTGGCCCCGTAGTTGTAACTAAAGTAATATTTGTACACAGATGTTTGCAGATGAAATTTGGAAAAATGTTCACATAATAGAAAAACATAAAAGGAAACATGTAATGATCCATAAGCTATGGGTTTTTGCAAAAAACTTGAAATCACATAGAACCCTTACATAATAAACCAATTCAGAATAATCATCTATTATCTATCTATCTCATCATCTATCTACTATCTCACCTATCTATCTATACTATCTATCATCTATCTACCTACCTATCCAACTATCTAATTATCATTCTATTGTCTATCGTATTTTTATATCTAGGCTGACTATCATATCTATTATATTTCTATCAGTGCGTACAGGAAACCTGGGCCGCCCCAGCAAAGCTTGATGGTGGGCCCTAACCGTGCTTAATCTGTCTATAAAAAATAAGAAGACGGGCCCCTTTTGGTTCTGGCCCCTCTGCACTTGCTCCCGCCTGCTCCCCTGAAGTTATGCCCCTTCTATCTCCTCTATCTATCTATCTCTCTATCTATTCGATCTATCCTATCTATCTATCTATCTATCTATCATCTATCAATCTCCTACTCAAACAATTATCTTTCTAACTATCAGTATTTATTTTAGTATTATATCTATCCTATCTATCATCTATCTATCTACTCATTCTATCTACCTATCTACTATCTATCGATCTACTAAGTATCTATCTACTAGTATCCTATTACATATCTATCTATCTATCTATCTATCTACTCTATCATTATCTACATCTCTATCTATCTATCCTATCTATCTATCTATCTATCTATCTATGTACAGTATCTTCTATCCTATCTGTCTCTATCCTCTACTCTCTCCTATCTATTTTACCACTCTAAGTTCTAATTTGTCTGATCTTCTGCTTAGACAAACGTGCAGGAAAGAATAGACAACACATTTGCTGCCTCTTATAAAATTTGATTTCAAAGTTACTGATAAAATTAACTAAACCACCATTGTATTATAAATGTAAATTATGTTAGAAGTCAAATGTACAGACCTCTAAATATAGTTTGGATGGTTTGATCCGAGAACTTTAGGATTTTTGCTAAATATGTAAAGTATAGATCTATCTACTAATAAATTATTAAAGAAGCACACAAATCCAAGAAAATTAAGAAAAAATTGGCAGCATTTAATTGCTTCTTCTCTAGAATCATATAATTTGCATCCTGCTTACTAAATCCGCGTATTTTTGCAGAAATTGAATTGATTGAAGAGCAGAAAAGGAAAAATTGTTTTCTAACCTTTAGTAACTATTTAGGTTTTTCGAGAGCCAATCAATGAAAATAACTTCTGATGATGATTGCATATAGTCATTCAATAATAGTTTGCCTTGTAAACTATGAATAACAGTGTTCAGAATCAGTTTTCGATATTGGCAATTTCTTGTTTTGGTCCTTTCTTTTTCTCTTTTATTAGTACATGGTAGCTTCAAACAATACAGAAAAAACGCAAGACATTTAATGATTTAAGTATTCATTTGAAATCATTTAAATATTCTACTCCCCATTGATTAATTATCTCTTTATTAGAGGCTTCTAAAGTTATGTTATTTAAGTATCTATATCAATTTTCACAAATAAGAAAAGAAGCAAGAAATTTTCACTTTCCATGCTATAAAATAATTAAAAAAAAATCTTTTCAAACAACACATCAAGTTAACAATTGGTTTCAACGTGGTGTTCGAAGTTGGCAGTTACCATTTCTGTTTAAATTTTCAAGGATCTAAAAAATTTTAGTATGTTATCCAGTTTAACACTTTGCATAGTTGTGCTGTACTTTGATAAATGAATTATTATTGTTAATTTTTTATATTTACACAATAAACACACCGTGTACAAACGCATAACATACAACCAATTTTTATAATGTGCAATAGAAGAACAAATACGGATACATAAACACTTACAGTATTGATATATTACAATCATGAGGATATATAACGTTTAATGGTTTATTAAGGCACATTGAATGAGAACATTCTATGTTAGTATAACTTTCCAATGATTGACATCCCATTGTAAGTAAGCCATTTTATCTATACCGATCTTGCCAATAATTCTATTGTAACCCTTGTGCTATTTTCTTATTTTCAGTCAAATGATTTTATTATTTCATTGGCAAGTAAGGTGTTAAAAACAGCTGGCATATTGGCCCTGATGTTCCTGATTCAGCCATTGTTATGTGAAGTTTTAAAAATGTGATCTTCAGAAAGAATGCATTGCGTATAACTACAAAGTAACTAGTTCTCTAGCAATAAAGTGATTACTATGCAATGAGGCGGTACTTATACGCAGTTCCAGTTATGCTCCCCCACTTCCCTTTTTCTTTTTTAAAACCAAACGGAAAGAGATAAATTTATAATTCTTTATTGCAGTTGTAAGTTTTTTTGTGCTTGCAGCAACAGACTACTATAGGCTGAAAACGGAACATGATCAATCAATCTCCCCCATTGTCACTATTGTAATAACACTAAATCGCATTTCCTATAAGTGTCAGATCTTACTATAATATTATTATGTTGTTTATTATTGTAGAAATCACAAAAATAAATATTCATTAAGGCACTAGTAGCAAAAACTATGATTGTAAATGATGAATAATAAATGTGATAATCCATCCGAACTCGTAATTATCAATATCAGCAAAGTATATGCATAGGTAGCTTTAAAATTAAACTAAAACTATTAGATAGGGTATAATTAATACAAAAGAGAGTGTATACATTCCTATCGAGAAGGAACATATACGGGATAAACATTAATCATCTGGTGGGTGGCATTAGCGAACCATTAATAAAGATATCAGAGGTGGAAATACTATCCTGCTGTAGGCAAAAAGCTTTCAGAAAATTCCCTTGTACAATTGTATTCCCATCTTCCCCTCTCTTCTATTCTTCGTCTGTATCTATGATAGACTGTCAAAACAATAGAATACAATAGTACACCACAGTAAAAGAATCATCCTGCAATCGCTTCTGTTAGTATCATTGCCTTTTGGTGTTTTACTGCAGGCAATTTTTAATGATTTAAACTGTTGTTTTGGTCAGCTATTCAAAACATAAATCCCAACATAATAGGAATAACAAAATGTGTATGTCAGAGATGTCTGGTGTCTGATCCTTGACAATTTTTTAAAACAGACCTTGTTTAACCCCTTGAGGTCTGGTAGACCAAATCCTATAGACTTAGCCTTCTTTTAAGAAGTAGGTTTTAGAGAAAATCTGGTATGGGAAAAATAGAAAAGAAAAAAAGGAGGGTGTTAAAATCTTCTGTTGAAGCCACTCTTACCTTAATGAATGCAGTCTTCATGGAACAGCTTGCTCTAGATTCAGTGGGTAAGACAAAGGCCATTGGATGATTTAGACTTCATCCACACCTTCCATTCCAACACTGTAGAAATACACAACACAAAGATTTTTTTTGAACCTTGTGAACTGTCAAAAGCCGATAACTATTTTCCTTTTTTAAAAAAAAAAATCTTTATTCACTTAAACTCGTCCCTAAAAGTCTCGTTCCTTGTCAACTGTCTTCTCACGAGCCACCGTTGGCAAGGAACTATGTCTACAATGAATCCTGAAGTGTGTACAATACTGGGGGTGGAAAAAAAGATGCACGTCTTCTCTCTCTTCTTTTTTTAGAGGTGTAAACAATTTGGAATGTGGTGCTTCCCCAATAGACACTCTGCAAAAGAGCCACTTGTGTTGTTTTTAACCACCATTCATTAAGAAGGAGCTCGAGTTAAGCATTGTGTCCCCACGTAAATGATCGCACTCACTAGAAAGAGGGGTTCTTCATTTCTAATTAGGTACGTAACTCCACTCGCTTAGACCTGGAGCAATTGGTGGAATTGGTTCCGAGTCCCACAATGTGAGGTAAGTGGAGTTGTACCTTTGAGAAAGCTGTACTTTCACAAGGAAGTGCTACGGGACCTTTGTATGCTCATGTTTCCGACTTGCTTTTTAAGGAGTTAAGAGCTTAAGGAGTGGAATGGATGGGGCTCAATGGTCTGAAGAAGAATGCTGCGTAATAACCCTCAACCAGGCAGTTAGAAAAGGAGGCCTAATTTTCAGGGCCTGAGAATACAGTGCAACACAAAGGTTCTGTTTAAGCTTATTATACAAGACATTCTTTCCTTCCTTCCGCGATCTTTTCCTTGGCAATGACCAGCTCTCAGAAATAGTGTATCAGATGTGAGCAATAGAAACCTTCAAGGCCCCTTAATGTTATAGTTCTTCTTTACAACCCTTTATATAATGTAGTTGCAAATTAGCATGTGAACAACAGTGAACAAATTTGCCTAAGGAAAGTATTTTAGTAAGACATGAGTTGGAAATAAGAATAGTAATGTGAAGAATATATCGTCTTCACCTAGACTGAAAGCCTTTTACATGTAATGGAACAGAAATGAAATACGTAACTTCCATGAATCTCTCTCTCTTGTTTTTTTTTTTATCCCAACTTCCTTGGAATATTCCCCATAATCGCTACTTTAACCACAAACAAACAAGTTGGGGTACTTTGGGTAGGTTTATTGAACCAAACATGAAACTTAAGCAATAGAACTTTCTAACAAATCACCCTACTGTCCATACCCGCTAGCAATTATAGTTATTCATATTATATAGCCCTTCAAACAATGTGGAAGAAAATCTATAGAGAATATTTCCAAATCTATATCTTAGAATAATTTATTATCAATATGTACATACACCTGAGGACATGTCTTCAAAAGGCAGTTCAATCGCCCCTAATAAACGGACAACGTTTAACCCCACTGCTCCACTTTTCCATTAGATTATCTCTCTTGGCCTTTGCAGTTCTCTAAACTTTCTCCAGCCTCCATCTTTACCACTGCTCAAATCATGTCTGTGGTCACATGATCACATCCCAATGATTTCCTGGGGTTTCCACCTACCACCCTGCACCTACTGGAGCTTGGCTTGCAAGTCTGACAATTGTCCAATTGGCCAATTGCGTGAGTGTGGGGGGTGTTTCAAAGTTGTTGAATGCAAAAGTGGAGAATTTAGGGCCTTCTTTTTGTTAAGTGAAAAGTAAGTACGTTAAGGGGGGGTTTGATAGCCCTTTAACAGAATATACTTTAATCGACCGTTGTATCTACAGTTAAGTAAAATTCTTTCTAATCGAAGGATCTAAGTATAATGTATACCCGCATAGATGCTGAAATAGATTCCATAAATATATACATATATATTGAAAGTGTAGGATATATTATAATTAGTACAAGGATATATACATATATATTGAAAGTGAAGGATATATTATAATTAGTATAAGGATATATATTGAAAGTAAAGTATATATGTATTAAAATATATTATAGCTAACTATTGTAATGAGTTTTATATTTATTAAATATTTAATAATATACAATGTGAAATATACTGTTTATATATATTCTGTCTACACTTATGTGAGTATTTTGATAAGAAATATAAAGGGGGTGATTGCTACCCAGGACTTATTTAAAAACTTGATTTTTTAGTGCTGGGGTATATTTAAGTGGCAAACAGGGAGATTCAATAAAAGTTCTTATCGTTTAAAATGGTGCTAATTTTTCCCCAACCAATCAGATCTTATTTAACATTTGAAAGCTAACATCTGATTGGTTGGGGCAAAATTAGCACCATTTTAAACGATAAGAACTTTTATTGAATAACCCTGTAAATGTTTTAATTCCATATCCTACTTCAATTATATTTTTGTGGTATATGTAGACATAAAAATGTGGAAACTGCTGTATATGTATAATTTATTTATATAGCGCCACTTGGGGTACGCAGCGCTGTACATAATGTACAAATAATTGTCTTCACATCAAGCTTCAATGCATTTTGGCACCCATTTAGTTAATGATGATTATAGTGATAAATACCCCAGACACATTAGGAATGAGATCCCTGTCCCAAAGAGCTTACAATCTAAGCGGTTGGGACAACATACAGATACAAGTGGGGATATATAATAACACATATTTCCCGTCTTTTACTGCGCTTCTCCATATCTTGACCAATCCGAGTCCGAGTCCTATCTATGTTTCGCTAAAACGCTTTATGACATACACAACATACATAACGCTCTTTTTCAGTCCGTTATTATCAGATACACCAGCCCTGTAGAATGAAACAGCAATTTATTTTCACTCCATTCTTAATAATCCTGCAAAATCTTTCTTTAATTCCACATAGAATCCACACACCCCCCTCAACTCTCTTCCCAAAGTCTATTTTAAGGAAAGAATTTTGTTAATTTAGTTGGTCATAACTAAATAGTTCCTAATCTGGAGCAGAGAGTCCGCTGAGAATATTGGACAGTTTAAAGGTTAATCACCGTCGCCTGGTTCCAAGAGTGAGGCAGAACTAATTCCTCCAAAGGCAAATGGTTTGCGTTTTATCAGCAGTGCAGATTAGAAGTGTTAATATCCAGAATAGAATGGATGCTTAAGGGCCAGTTTGGTTGTTTTTTTTTCTCCCTTATCTGCAAACTTTGCAACAGAACTGAGCTACTGCAAAACCTCTACACTTCCCTATAATAAGGCCCTCGTTTTGCCTCTCGAGCAGAACTATCAGACAGTTCTCCGCCAACCTACTGCCACCAGAAATTCAGGGTATTACAGACCACGGCTAATTGGAAGATCACTATAATGAAGTGAAAGATAAAAAAAAAATAAAAACATTGGCTAGAAGCCTAAAATGTGGATCAGCCCCATACTGCAAGCTATCTTGCAATGTCACACTCGGAGAGATTTACATAAACAATATGCTCTAACCAAACACATTGAAAATACATCCCCCGGTTAATGAACATCTTCTAAAACTCTGGAGAAAATAAATTAAGTTTTTCTTCTCTTTTTTTTTTTCCTTTTAAATTGACATGGGATTGGTCCATAATCCGTATACACAGCTCGGGTGACGAGGCAAACAACAGATATTATAATTGGGGCTCACCACTGAGGAACCTATACCTCAACAACATTTTATCCCGCTGATAGCAATAATTAGAATGTTCATCTTCTGGTGCCAAATAAGGAGCGGGGGTTCTAATCCTTTAAGGAGTTAGATCATTAATACACAGTCATCATTTTTGGAACATTAATCTATGTCACCGAGGCCTTCAGCAACTACTGTGTAAACCGTAGGCATTGCCTGGATCTATCCTGTTACACTTCAAGTCCAACCCTGGCTTTCCCTTTAGTTAGTCTACCAATGGATAAAACAATTTATAGTCTCTCTTATGAAGATTAGAGTGCAACCATTGCATGGCCTAATGAAGATCATGCGATCGGTTTAAAATGATAATGTCTGATCTATTTTGTACTCAATTTACCCAATCAACTGATATATCACACCAGGTGGTCAATTGGGTCAAAATATCATCCTGGATGTACACAACTTTAACTATTAATAAACAGATTCTTCCATTATCTACCAGTCTACAGTATATCCATGAAAACCATAAATAAACTCTCATTATAATATTTTGCAATTCACAATTCTACAGAAGGTTCCATCATTCGTCCTCCTCAGTGCTATCAAGTTATATTTCTGATGCTATAGTTTGTTGCTATGACGATTGCTGTGCGGTTCGGCTAAAAATGTCCCCATTGATGGATAGTTCTCCTAAGAACAATAAAGATGTTTTGTTTAAGGCCACATATTAAAGGTAAAGAGATTAACCTTCCATAGACACAATTATTAAAGGTTATTTCGAATCTAAACGATATTGAACATTATGATAATATATTTTAATGTCATTTACCTGTAAAAAACACCCCAACTGATTTATTTGCCAAAGCTGCTCTTAATATATATATGTTTGATGTCTACATATTTCTATCTCCCACTTGCTGTCTTGTTTAAGTCAAGATAATAACATTCTCTTCTCCGGGATATTCATTAGTGCTAATTAATCATTTCGATCCATGGTTCATTGTAGATAATTAGCATTATTTAGGCCTATAGTGAGGCATGTTGTAATAACGAGTATTATCTGCCTTTCTTGTTTCTTAATGCATTCAAAGATTTGGACCTGATCATTACCTTCTCTCTGTTTCTTTCTATAATGACATATTTTTCTAAGTGTCCACGTTTTCTTTGTATGGAAAATGATGGTTGAATAATTGCATTTGGATCCCATCCTTACATTTGTTTCAGACGACTGGTTATCCCAATAAAGCAAGTAAATACAAATTGTGACATCTGTTAAAACTTACAAACTTGCCCCAACCAATCAGATCTTCTTTTTTTTGAAAGCTAACATCTGATTGGTTGGGGCAAAATTAGCACCATTTTAAACGATAAGAACTTTTATTGAATCTCCCTGTTAGTATTTTATTTTATAATAATGCCGTGTTTATAATAAAGATTTTATTCCAAAGTCAATTCCATCTCTTATACAGACCCCCCACTCACACTGCCTCCTCTCGCCTTAAACCTTTTTCTCTTGTGGCCCCCGTCCTCTGGAATTCTATTCCCCTCTCTCTACGTCAAGAAACCTCAATAAACAAATTTAAATCTAACCTGTCATCCTATCTCTCTGAGCACAGTACAGCATAGGACTATTGACACTGCACCAGTTATTACTATGGCACTTCTACCCTTTCCTATGTATCTGTATGTTACCAACCTAATTAGATTGTAAGCTCTACGGGGCAGGGACCCCTTTCCTAATGTTATATGATTCAAGCACTTGTATATTTAATGATGAATATACTTCCAGCTCCTTCGCACTCCGTTTCTAATCACATGCCCGGATGCTACCGTTAATTCATAATATCAAATGCATATTCAAGTCGGAGCACTCCTATGGACCAATGAGCCGAAAACACATATGAACAAAGACCTAGAGTAACGCCTAATAAAGTATTTTATTTGAAGTCCATAGGAGTGCTCCGACTTGAATATGCATTTGATATTATGAATTAACGGTAGCATCCGGGCATGTGATTAGGAACGGAGTGCGAAGGAGCTGGAAACCTGTATTTATATATTTATGTATTTTTTTTATTGTCCCCCTTGTACGGCTTTTTGTATTTTAATATTGTACAGCGCTGCGTCTCCAGGTGGCGCTTTATAAATAAACATATACATACATACTGTATAATTTGTATTGTTATAATGTACAGCGCTGTGTACCCTAGTGGCGCTATATAAATAAACATATACATACATACTGTATAATCTGTATTGTTATAATGTACAGCGCTGTGTACCCAAGTGGCCCTATATAAATAAACATATACATACATACTGTATAAACTGTATTGTTATAATGTACAGCGCTGTGTCCCCAAGTGGCGCTATATAAACATATACATACATACTGTTAATCTGTATGTATAATGTACAGTGTGGTACCAAGTGGCGCTATATAAACTATACACATACATACTGTATATATGTATGTTATTATGTACAGCGCTGTGTCCCAAGTGGGCTATATAAATAAAAAATATACATACATACGTATAATCTGTATTGTTATTATGTACAGCGCTGGTGTACCCAAGTGGGCTATATAAATAAACATATACATACATACTGTATAATCGTATTGTATATGTACAGCGCTGTGTACCCAAGTGGGCTATATAAATAAACATATACATACATACTGTATAATCTGTATTGTTATTATGTACAGCGCTGTGTACCCAAGTGGCGTATATAAAAACATATACATACATACGTATAATCTGTTTGTTATAATGTACAGCGCTGTGGACCCAAGTGGCGCTATAAATAAAAACATATACATACATACCGTATAATCTGTATTGTTATAATGTACAGCGCTGTGTCCCCAAGTGCGTTATATAAATAAACATATACATACATACTGTATAATCTGTATTGTATAATGTACAGCGCTGTGTACCCAAGTGGCGCTATAAAATAAAAATATACATACAACTGTATAATCTGTATTGTTATAATGTACAGCGCTGTGTACCAAGTGGGCGCTATATAAATAAACATATACATACATACTGTATAATCTGTATGTTATAATGTACAGGCTGTGTACCCAAGTGCGCTATATAAATAAACATATACATAATACCGTATAATCTGTATTGTTATAATGTACAGCACTGTGTACCAAGTGGCGCTATATAAATAAAAAATATACATACATACTGTATAATCTGTATTGTTATTATGTACAGCGCTGTGTACCCAAGTGGCGCTATATAAATAAACATATACATACATACTGTATAATCTGTATTGTTATTAGTTACAGCGCTGTGTCCCCAAGTGGCGCTATATAAAAAACATATACATACATACTGTATAATCTGTTATGTATAATGTCAGCGCTGTGTACCCAAGTGGCGCTTATAAAATAAAACTAATACATACTGTATAATCTGTATTGTATAATGTCAGCGCTGCGTCCCAGTGGCGCTATATAAATAAACATATAATAATACTGTTAATCTGTATTGTTATAATGTACAGTGCTGGTACCCAAGTGGCGCTATATAATAAAAACTATACATACATACTGTATAATCTGTATTGTTATAATGTACAGCGCTGTGTCCCAAGTGGCGCTATAAAATAAACATATACATATACTGTATAATCTGTATTGTATAATGTACAGCGCTGTGTACCCAAGTGGTGCTATATAAATAAACATATACATACATACTGTATAATCTGTATGTTATAATGTGAGCGCTGCGTTACAGGTGCGCTATATAAATAAACATATACATATACTGTATAATCTGTATTGTTATAATGTACATGCTGTGTACCCAAGTGGCGCTATATAAATAAACATATACATACATACTGTATAATCTGTATTGTTATATGTACAGCCTGTGACCCAAGTGGCGCGTATAAATAAACATATACATACATACTGTATAATCTGTATTGTTATAATGTACAGCGCTGTGTACCCAAGTGGCGCTATATAAATAAACATAAATCATACTGTAATCTGTATTGTTAAATGTACAGCGCTGTGTCCCCAAGTGGCGCTATATAATAAACATATACATACATACTGTATAATCTGTATTGTTATAATGTACAGCGCTGTGTACCCAAGTGGCGCTATATAAAAAAAACATATACATACATTACGTTATAATCTGTATTGTTATATGTACAGCGCTGCGTACCCAAGTGGCGCTATATAAATAAACATATACATACATACTGTATGATCTGTATTGTTATAATGTACAGCGCTGTGTACCCAAGTGGCGCTATATAAATAAACATATACATACATACTTTTAATCTGTATTGTATATTGTACAGCGTGTACCCAAGTGGCGCTATATAAATAAAATACATACATACTGTATAATCTGTATTGTTATAATGTACAGTGCTGTGACCAAGTGGCGCTATATAAATAAACATATACGTACATACTGTATAATCTGTTGTTTGTTATAATGTACAGAGCTGTGTACCAAGTGGCGCTATATAAATAAACATATACGACATACTGTATAATCTGTACTGTTAAATGTACAGCGCTGTGTACCCAAGTGGCGCTATATAAAAAACATAACTACATTGCCGTAAATCTGTATTGTTATAATGTACATCGCTGTGTCCCAAGTGGCGTTAATAAATAAACATATACATACCTACTGTATAATCTGTATGTTATAATGTACAGCGCGTGTGACCCAAGTGGCGCTATATAAATAAACATATACATACATACTGTATAATCTGTATTGTTATAATGTACAGGGCTGTGTACCCAAGTGGCGCATATTAAATAAACATATCATACATACTGTATAATCTGTATGTTATAATGTACAGCGTGTGTACCCAAGTGGCGCTATATAAATAAACATATACATACATACTGTTATCTGTATTGTTTATTATGTACAGCGCTGTGTACCCAAGTGGCGCTATATAAATAAACATATACATACATGCTGTATAATCTGTATTGTTATCATGTACAGCGCTGTGTCTCCAAGTGATGCTATATAAATAAACATATACATACATACTGTATAATCTGTATTGTTATAATGTATAGCGCTGTGTATCCAAGTGGCACTATATAAATAAACATATACATACATACTGTACAATCTGCATTGTTATAATGTACAGCGCTGTGTATCCAAGTTGCACTATATAAATAAACATATACATACATACTGTATAATCTGTATTGTTATAATGTACAGCGCTGTGTCTCCAAGTGATGCTATATAAATAAACATATACATACATACTGTATAATCTGTATTGTTATCATGTACAGCGCTGTGTACCCAAGTGGCGCTATATAAAAAAACATATACATACATACTGTATAATCTGTATTGTTATAATGTACAGCGCTGTGCTCCAAGTGGCGCTATATAAATAAACATATACATATACGTATAATCTGTATTGTTATAATGTACAGGCTGTGTCACAAGTGGCGTTATATAAATAAACATATACATACCTACTGTATAACTGTATTGTTATAATGTACAGCGCTGTGTACCCAAGTGGCGCTATATAAATAAACATATACATACATACTGTAAATCTGTATTGTTATAATGTACAGCGCTGTGTACCCAAGTGGCGCTATATAAATAAACATATACATACATACTGTATAATCTGTATGTTATAATGTACAGTGCTGTGTACCAAGTGGCGCTATATAATAAACATATACATACATAATGTATAATCTGTATTGTATAATGTACAGCACTGTGTACCCAAGTGGCGCTATAAATAAACATATATACATACATACTGTAATCTGTATGTTATTATGTACAGCGCTGTGTACCCAAGTGGCGCTATATAAATAAACAATACATACATACTGATAAATCTGTATGTTATTATGTACCGCGCTGTGTCCCCAAGTGGCGCTATTAAATAACATATACATACATACTGTATAATCTGTTGTTATAATGTACAGCGCTGTGTACCCAAGTGGCGCTATATAAATAAACATATAACATACTGTATAATCGTATTGTTATAATGTGCAGCGCTGGTCTCCAGGTGGCGCTATAAAATAAACATATACATATATACTGTATAATCTGTATTGTTATAATGTACAGTGCTGCGTACCCAAGTGGCGCTATATAAATAAACTATACATACATACTGTATAATCTGTATTGTTATAATGTACAGCGCTGTGTCCCCAAGTGGCGCTATATAAATAAACATAACATACTGTATATATGTATTGTTATAATGTACAGCGCTGTGTACCCAGTGGGCTATATAAAAAAACATATACATACATACTGTAATCTGTATTGTTAAATGTCAGCGCTGCGTTCCCGGTGGCGCTATATAAATAAACATATAACATATACTGTATAATCTGTATTGTTATAAGTACAGTGCTGTGTACCCAAGTGGCGCTATTAAATAAACATATACATACATACTGTATAATCTGTATTGTTATAATGTACAGCACTGTGTTCCAAGTGGCGCTGTATAAATAAACATATACATACATACTGTATAATCTGTATTGTTATAATGTACAGCGCTGTGTACCCAAGTGGCGCTATATAAATAAACATATACATACATACTGTATAATCTGTATTGTTATAATGTACAGCGCTGTGTCCCCAAGTGGCGCTATATAATAAAAATATACATACATACTGTATAATCTGTATTGTTATAAGTACAGCGCTGTGTACCCAAGTGGCGCTATATAAAAAATAACATATACATACAACTGTATAATCTGTATTGTTATATTGTACAGCGCTGCGTACCAAGTGGCGCTATATAAATAAACTATACATACATACTGTATATCTGTATTGGTATAATGTACAGCGCTGTGTACCCAAGTGGCGCTATATAAATAAACATATACATAATACTCTTAATCTGTATTGTTATATGTACAGCTGTGTACCAAGTGGCGCTATATAAATAAACATATAAATACATACTGTATAATCTGTATTGTTATAATGTACAGTGCTGTGTACCCAAGTGGCGCTATATAAATAAACATATACGTACATACTGTATAATCTGATTGTTATAATGTACAGAGCTGTGTACCTCAAGTGGGCTATATAAATAAACATATACTACATACTGTATAATCTGTATGTTATAATGTACAGCGCTGTGTACCCAAGTGGCGCTAATAAATAAACATTTACATACATGAGTATAATTGTATGTTATAATGTACACGCTGTGTACCCAAGTGGCGTTATAAATAAACATATACATACATACTGTATAATCTGTATTGTTATAATGTACAGCGCTGTGTACCCAAGTGGCGCTATATAAATAAACATATACATACATACTGTATAATCTGTATTGTTATAATGTACAGGTCTATGTCCCCAAGTGGCGCTATATAAATAAACATATACATACATACTGTTTAATCTGTATTGTTATATGTACAGCGCTGTGTACCCAAGTGGCGCTATATAATAAACATATACATACATACTGTATAATCTGTATTGTTATTATGTAACGCTGTGTACCAAGTGGCCCTAATAAAATAAAAATATACATACATCTGTATAATCTGTATGTTGTGTACAGCGCTGTGTACCCAAGTGGCGCTATATAAATAAACATATACATACATACTGTATAATCTGTATTGTTATATGTACAGCGCTGTGTACCCAAGTGGCGCTATTATAATAAACATATACATACATAATGTATATCTGTATTGTTATATGTACAGCGCTGTGTACCAAGTGGCGCTATATAAATAAACATATACCTACATACTGTATAATCTGTATTGTTATTATGTACAGCGCTGTGTACCCAAGTGGCGCTATATAATAAAACATAACATACATACTGTATGATCTGTATTGTATAATGTACAGTGCTGTTGTACAAGTGGTGCTTTATAAATAAAATTATACATACATACTGTATAATCTGTATTGTTATAATGTACAGCGCTGTGTACCCAAGTGGCGCTATATAAATAAACATATACATACATTACCGTATAATCTGTATTGTTATAATGTACAGCGCTGTGTCCCCAAGTGGCGCTATATAAATAAACATATACATACCTACTGTATAATCTGTATTGTTATAATGTACAGCGCTGTGTACCCAAGTGGCGCTATATAAATAAACATATACATACATACTGTATAATCTGTATTGTTATAATGTACAGCGGTGTGTACCCAAGTGGCGCTATATAATAAAACATATACTACATACTGTATAATCTGTATTGTTATAATGTACAGTGCTGTGTACCCAAGTGGCGCATATAATAAAAACATATACATACATACTGTATAATCTGTATTGTTATAATGTACAGCACTGTGTACCCAAGTGGCGCTATATAAATAAACATATACATACATACTGTATAATCTGTATTGTTATTATGTACAGCGCTGTGTACCCAAGTGGCGCTATATAAATAAACATATACATACATACTGTATAATCTGTATTGTTATAATGTACAGCGCTGTGTCCCCAAGTGGGCTATATAAATAAACATATACATACATACTGTATAATCTGTATGTTATAATGTACAGCGCTGTTTACCCAAGTGGCGCTATATAAATAAACATAACATACTGTATAATCTGTATTGTTTAATGTGCAGCGCTGGTCTCCAGGTGGCGCTATATAAATAAACATAACATAATACTGTATAATCTGTATTGTTATAATGTACACGTGCTGCGTACCCAGTGGCGCTATATAAATAAACATATACATACATACTGTATATATGTATTGTTATAATGTACAGGCTGTGTCCCAAGTGGCGCTATATAAATAAACATATACATACATACTAATCTGTATTGTTATAATGTACAGCGCTGTGTACCCAAGTGGTGCTATATAAATAAACATATACATACATACTGTATAATTGTGTTATAATGTGCACGCGCTGCGTCCCAGTGGCGCTATATAAATAAACATTACATTATACTGTATAATCTGTATTGTTATAATGTACAGTGCTGTGTACCCAAGTGGCGCTATATAAATAAACATACATACATACTGTATATTCTGTATTGTTATAATGTACAGCGCTGTGTCCCCAAGTGGCGCGTATAAATAAACATATACATACATACTGTATAATCTGTATTGTTATAATGTACAGCGCTGTGTACCCAAGTGGCGCTATATAAATAAACATATACATACATACTGTATAATCTGTATTGTTATAATGTACAGCGCTGTGTCCCCAAGTGGCGCTATATAAATAAACAATACATACATACTGTATAATCTGTATTGTTATAATGTACAGCGCTGTGTACCCAAGTGGCGCTATATAAAAAAACATATACATACATACTGTATAATCTGTATTGTTATATTGTACAGCGCTGCGTACCCAAGTGGCGCTATATAAATAAACATATACATACATACTGTATGATCTGTATTGTTATAATGTACAGCGCTGTGTACCCAAGTGGCGCTATATAAATAAAAACATATACATAAATACTCTTAATCTGTATTGTTATAGTTACAGCATGTGTACCCAAGTGGCGCTATATAAATAAACATATACATACATACGTATAATCTGTATTGTTATAAGTACAGTGCGTGTACCCAAGTGGCGCTATATAAATAAACATATACGTACATACTGTTATTGTATTGTTAAGTACAGAGCTGTGTACTAAGTGGCGCTATATAAATAAACATATACGTACATACTGTATAATCTGTACTGTTATAATGTACAGCGCTGTGTACCAAGTGGCGCTATATAAATAAACATATACTACATGCCGTATAATCTGTATTGTTATAATGTACATGCTGTGTCCCAAGTGGGTTATATAAATAAACATATACATACTACTGTATAATCTGTATTGTTATAATGTACAGCGCTGTGTACCCAAGTGGCGCTATATAATAAACATATACATAAATACTGTATAATCGTATTGTTATAATGTACAGGCTGTGTACCCAAGTGGCGCTATATAATAAAAATATACATACTATACTGTAAATCTGGATTGTATAATGTACAGCGCCGTGTACCCAAGTGGCGCTATATAAATAAACATATACATACATACTGTATAATCGTATTGTTATATGTACAGCGTGTGTACCCAAGTGGCGCTATATAAATAAACATATACTACATCTGTATAATCTGTATTGTTATGTACAGCGTGTGTACCCAAGTGGCGCTATATAAATAAACATATACATACATACTGTATAATCTGTATTGTTATTATGTACAGCGCTGTGTACCCAAGTGGCGCTATATAAATAAACATATACATAATACTGATAATCTGTATTGTTATTTGTACAGCGCTGTGTACCCAAGTGGCGCTATATAAATAAACATATACATACATACTGTATAATCTGTATTGTTATAATGTACAGCGCTGTGTACCCAAGTGGGGCTATATAAATAAACATATACTACATACTGTATATCTGTATTGTTATAATGTACAGGCGTGTGTACCCAAGTGGCGCTTATAAATAAACCTATACATACATACGTTAATCTGTATTGTTATAATGTACAGCGCTGTGTACCCAAGTGGCGCTATATAAATAAACATATACATACATACTGTATAATCTGTTTGTATATAATGTACAGCGCTGTGTACCAAGTGGCGCTATAAAAAAAACTATACATACATACTGTATAATCTGTATTGTTATAATGTACAGCGCTGTGTCCCCAAGTGGCGCTATATAAATAAACATATACATATCTGTTGTATTCAATTAGATCAACTGGACTTGAAATGTAGTTCTTGAAGACGTTTCGCTAGTCATCCGACTGGCTTTCTCAATTCAGAATGACTTGTACAAGAATCTGTGGCTATTATGTACCCTGGAAAATCCCAATTAGCATATCACAGCCAGGTGTTAAGGGTGTGATTAGATAGTGGCTAAGAGGTGTTATAGGAACGCCCAGAGTAAGGTGTAAAACAGCATTGTACATGGCAGACAGTTGGTGTCGAACCCCCCCACCTCTATTTAGGCTTGGTTTCTTTATTTTCACATAAATGGCCTCCTTAACACCTCTCTTGAACCAGTCACGTTCCTTCGCCAGTATGTTAACATTACAATCTTCAAAGGTATTATAAATAAACATATACATACATACAGTACAATCAAAGCATTTAATTAAAGCAATCTCTCAGAAATAAAATATCTATTAGATCTATCAATGCTATTCTCCACAGAATGTGTAGTAGAATCTGCTGAAACCAGTAGAAAGCTAAAGACCTATGTGATGCAAATCATTTTTCTTTAGAATCCTAAGTTGTTTATTAATTCTTTTTCTAACTAAATATGACTATGAGTGTGTTCTGAACGGTCGTTTTAACTACCACTACAGCTCAGTGCATGGGCAATTGGTCAGGCCTTGTTGATGATCTGATGTCTATACACAAAATGGGAGCTAAAATGAAAACTATACAGGAAAATCACCCCCCAAAACTCTAAATGGTAAAAGTTTAACCTGAAATCCTGCACAATGTCCTGTTTCCTCTGTTTCTGCTTCCTGGTTCTTCCAGTTAGTAACTGTCAGTTATGGATTTGACAGTTGACATCACAGCCAATGACCGAACGCTAATCCCCTGTCTGCCTCTTCTGAGCATGCCCAGGCTCAGTACAGGCTCAGTACAGGTTTCTAAATTGCTCAGTTTCCATGAGGCATCCAGAAGCATAGCAGGTATACAGTAATGAATTCATAGGACAAACTATGATATATCAACATATTTTAGAGAGGCCATTCTTTCTTAAAGATGTTCTTATGAGGGTGGAGTTGTCCTTTAATGTTGTCTAATTATCAGTTACAGCCCTGGTCTGGTATTGGGGGAAGTTTTGGGGGCATTTCTTTATTTTGTTGCGTTATTGGACGTAAAGTAATGATTTTAAGCAGGGATGATCACTGCGAAGTCCACTAATAGAAAAATGGTGGTATAAGTCTATAAATATAACAATAGTCTTTGGAGCAACGTTATAGTTTTGGAGGAATTAAAGAAAGCAGCAATGGTAAAATCCTGTGTTAAAGTCACACTGACCTTTATGTGGCAGTTTAAACTTAAAAATGGGTAGCGTGTTCAAGACAGGAGTTACGGCGGCTGTGTGGGTTTTAAGAATATTAACCACGGTGCCACTGAAAGTGACTTATAAGTGGCAATTTCCACACCAGACAAATAACACTTAAAACCACCCTATAACATAGACCATGTACTGAGAACTCTCAGTATATTCCACTGCTAATATAATAATATTATAATAACTTCTTATAACACACCAAGCTCTTTTTTCAAACTTCTGCCAGCTTCGTTGTCCTCATTGGAAAAAAAACATTTGCCACATGATGATGAAACCTCCTTTCTTCTGATCTTAAGAGAAGCCAATAGGTCCTCATATTTCCTCTGAGAGGCTCTACTGCTGATCAGCCCAGCAGAGAGCTTAACCTAAGGCCGGTGCAATGTGCTCCTACATCCTGGCATCCTAGCAGGTGCCATTTTTTTCCATTGTGAGTACAAACTTATTTAGCATTATTTGATAGCGCCTTTATTATCCCCTTATATTAATTTAACTGAACCTTCCACTGAATGTTGATTGAAAGGCATGTCCACCCTCTTAACTTGATATTACTTACTGTCCAAGGACCCCAAACACATTTTTAACTATACCTTACCAAATATTTTGCTAACCATCATTACTACAGCCTTACTACACAGCACAATCTCTCACTGCATCTCCTTCTTCTCTTCTGCAGCTTCCAGGTCTGTCCGTCAGACAAAGTCATGATGCTAACCAATGGCCCGAGCTGAAGATGCCTCATCTGCTGCTGTGCGGCATGTAGATTATACATACAATAGCACAGGAAGTGTCTTCCATCAGCAAGGGATCGGGCTGTGTAAGTAAGGTTAGAAGCTTAAGGAGGGGCATAATAAGCAAAATGTAAAAGGGCGCATATTACCTTTTAATGTCATAAATATTAAAGGATAACTATACTTCAAAAATGTACTTTTTAAAAAAAGAAAAAACATGGAGCAAGAGGGTCGGATTGATTATTCCAACCACACAATATTATTTTGTTGAGGAGCTACAGCAAACTTTATACACACTATAGTTGTCCTTTAAGTACCGATGTAGGGCCAATGTATAAATTCTTCCCCCAATAGTTTCAATACTTGATATATATGATGTTTTTTGTGTATAATTATTTCAGATATGGTCTATATGTACAGTAGTATCTACATTTTCCAGATCCATGTTTTAGTAACAAAAACATTAAACCTCCAGTAAAAAGGCCTATACCATGTTTTGCATTTACAAAAAGCATCATTGGTAACCACCATAGGCAGCAATTCAGATCAAAATTTAGCTTTGAGTATTGGCTCTCATCTGACTCTGTCCTCTGAAACCCATCTTGTTTAATAACAGAAGCAGTAAAAATAGACCAACCAAGCCTAGAAATGACAGATAATAGGAAGCTTCTCCAAAAAGACCAGTGCACATGCATAGGTTTCCAATTCACACCAGCTTTGCCCAAGGGAGTCCCCCATTGTCCCTCAATATCCTATAATCCTCCTTATTTTCTCTCAAACCATTCTTACCACTAATTGTTTTGGTGTGTTACGTCTCTGTATATTTTTGTAAATCCATTTCCAATGCATGAATCTCAACCGGGCAATTGTAAAGCATTATAGAACATAAACATATGCAGGTCAATTACTGGGGATATTACAGGCCAATTATAGAGTTCATTAAGAAATTAAATGATACATCACAATGCATGGTTGACATAGCAGATGTTTTAGAATGGTTATAGCCATATATAAGACTGTTATTTACAAATACAATGTTCTGAGTGTTAATTTAAAGAAAAACTATAGCCCTTGTATCAATAAACACTCAACAATAGCCCCGAAGAGGCTTTTTTACCAATGGATACTAATAAACCACAAATATCATTCCCCTTATAACATTAAAACGGTGCACAATAATTCAGGTTCTGACAATATACATGTATATGTAATTACATAGTTATGCCATGTAGAAATATTGGCAGAATAGAGATGGTCCAGGTGCACTTGCCCCAGACCCTTCGCTAAAACGTTAGAAACTCGTGCTGTAATATCACAATATAAACGCTGGGTGGCCCATGCCCCTCGCTATGTCCACCACTTCAGGTAAGCACAAGACACACAATAGATAGGTCACAGCGCACACTGGATCACGTCCACATCAGTCAGTTACCATGAATAAAATGATCTTTATTAATCACATAACCACAGCAAATATGTTCACCGGTCCGCCTTACGCGTTTCGAGCCACAAGGCTCATAGGAAAACAATTTCATAGGAAAACAATTTCTGCAGAGAACCAGCTAAATCTGTATGAAACTAAAAGCACAGGAGTCATCCAGGAACCTTTTATTGGGTGATAAGCAGGAACTAATGATACTTTATTTCAGTTACCTATCAACATTATGGCAGCCATAATCATTAGAGATGAATGAAACTGGCGAGTTTTCTTCCTATAGTGGTTCACACGGCAATTGAATCAGAATTTTCCCATCATGTTCGATTGAACTTTTGTCCAATTTGAATTTCAACTTCGTCAACCGAAATATCATGGGAAACAGCCAATTGGGGCGAAATACTGGACCATGTGTACCAGGCCTAAGAGGGGGTGTTTCTATAGTTGAGGGTGACTATTTACCACTAGAACACACGTGTTAGAGGTCTATAGGGGTTTCTATTAAAATGTTCTAATGCTATAAGTTTGATTGCAGAGTTTTGATGACATAAGAATTAGGATGTATTTCTGTTTTGTTACCATAATAAATACATGAAATGAAGGGCATGATAGTTTGACTATTCCCTATTCCAGGTATCATTTGCGCCCAGGGAAAAGGCTGATTGTGTTGTATACTTAAGTTTATTTTTATTTCCTGCTCATGTTAATTTCATTCTTATCTCCCAACGCACACAGTAAGAGGTTCTATGCCCTGTACGTCCACCAAATGTCATTGAAGTGGTTTTGTTATATCTTTCTCTTACCGTTCAATGCCCATGGCGTCCAAACATGATCATATTATCTTTTTTTTATCCCCGTTTTTTTATATGAAAAATGCATTGAGTTTTGTTAACCCCGGGGTAAGTGACAATACAGTTACACAATCTCCGACTGTCTTCATTCATTACAAAGAGAGAAAGGCATAGCTGGGAAATTGCATTCTTTTAACTTTAACATTAGCAGTCACTTGGTAAACATTGGAAGCCGCCTCTACCCTTGGATTCCTCAAGGCACATTTATCTACATATTTCTTTAGAGTGTAGCCTAAAATGATATTCTGTTTTAAAGGGGAAGGGGCATTATCCATTATTAAATGATATTTATCTTTCAACAGGGAAGAGCTTAATGAAATTTTCTGCTTCAGTGTAAATTTGAAATTTTATTGTGTTTGGTCAATTTGATTTGAATTGCTTGGAAGTCGTATATCTGCTCATCAATGGAACATTATATATTATATACACACGTATAATGCTCAGTGCAGACATTGTATTAAGCACTCGGACACCTTATGCAATTTGTGTAACGTTTATTAACATGACAGGTTTAGCATGATATCCTGGTGCTGGAAATATTATACCCAAGAGGGAATTACTATTGTTTAAATATGAATGTGTGTGTGTAATTGTGGATCCACATGGGAATTTGTGTTTGCATTTATAGTTACAACTAGTCGTGGACCCGAACCCTAGTTCGGGCCGAACTTTATGAGTTTGAACAAACTCAAACTATTGGAACGAGTTCTGGTTAAAACTAGTTCAGTTTTCCGAACTCAATAACTTATTTCCGATAATTGTCGAAAATTCAATAATTAGTGAATGTAACGTTCAAATTCGGTAACCCTCAAATATAATGTTCGGCAACCCTCAAATGTAATGTTGGATTTTTGATATCCCTCAAATGTGTCTTTCTCTTTCAGTAACCCTTGAATGTAGTCTTCGATTTCAGTTACCCTCGAATAAAGCTGCCGATTTCGGTAACCCTCGAATGTAGCCTTCGATTTTGGTATTTCTCGAATGTAGCCTTGAACGCAATGTTCGATTTCCGATAACCCTCGAATGTAGCCTTTGAATTCGATAATACTTGAACGCAATGTTCGATTTGCGATACCCCTCTAATGTAGCCTTCGAATTAGATAACCCTCGAATGTGACGTTCAATTTTTCGATAACTCTCAAATGTATCGTTCGAACTCTCGAATGTAGCATGCGGAAACCCGAGAATTGCCCAATTGTGAGGGAAAGAAGTATTTAAACAAATTTTGATGATCGTGACGTTCCCCAGACCATTTCCCAGGTGCCACAGCCATTTACAGTAAGTTACCATTGCTAGTTAAACTGTAGTTTTTCCGACATCAGTTATGTCTCAATGACTTTAATGGCTTAGTTTCCAAACTTCTGAACGTCTGAAGTTTTACTGAAGTTCGGATGTTCGTAAACGAACCAAACTTCAGTAAGTTCAGCCATTTCTGGTTTCCAAGAATTAAGAAAATGGTAACACCCAGATACAAGATGGAGTGGATTTTTCCCTCTCTAGTATGTTTATGGACTAAGGATATAAACTCATTAATTCACGGTGAGGAATTAACAATTTTTCAGGTCGAAATATCATTGGTCATGGCCCAATGGCATCCAATTTGGAAAAAGGTTTGTTTGACATCAGTTGGTCCCAGTGAAAAACACACTTTCGGTTGAAATATTATCCGTGTGTACCCAACCTATCAAAAGTTCCAAATGTACAATGGCACACCGCTGTTGGCTCATTAGCCAGACAAGTTGGTAGGTGCAATCCTCTCAGCCCCCTACTCCCAGGGCTTCAATATCCAAGCAAGGCAAAGAGTAGAGGAGCACACTACTTCAGTGAAAATTTCTTTATTTGTGCAAAAACAACAGCATACAACGTTTCGGGACTCTAGGCCCCTTCCTCAGGTATGGATACCTGAGGAAGGGGCCTGAGGAAGAGGCCTAGAGTCCCGAAACGTTGTATGCTGTTGTTTTTGCACAAATAAAGAAATATTCACTGAAGTAGTGTGCTCCTCTACTCTTTGCCTTGCTTGTGTACCCAACCTAACATCATCCAACCGAATGGGCACACACATACAATTATTGGCCTTAATGCCCACTGATCGTCTGCTCGTTCGTAGTACGCTGGGTCTGGAATCAAGCATGCATATGGGGCTTCAGTCTCCAGTAGATAGAATTAATGTGAAGAGGCATTGCTCTGTTTGCTAATTGTTAATAAATTACACATTTAATCAACAGATATAAGTTATTTTCCAGATAAGCCCTATTTATTGAGCTAGTGGTGTATGTAGGCCCTTGTTCTCCCTTTCAGTGTCACATCATGTTGAGATAAAGTGTCCATGTGACATCTACTCTATAGGGAAGGCACAGGCATTCTATTGTCCCCATTATTGTTGTGAGATAAGCCATTTAGTTCAGCAATTTAGCAGAGTGTAAACGACAACAATAGTGAACAAGCGTAACAAGAGAGCATTACTCAATAGAATGAAAGGGCATTATCTAGCCATTTCATATAGAGAAAAAGGACAAATGCAAAAATCTGAGCCCTTGTTTAATAAATAAGTCAAGTGAGCTCATAAAATGTCGTATTAACTGGTCGCTTGCTTTAATTAGAAATCTAAATGCACCCTTCTAGTTATATTATATTTTCCTCTCTTACTTTATCTGTTACCGAACTCATTGGGAATCTAAGGCTGGGTACAGCCGCGACCGAGCGCTCGCTTGTATCGAACACTCGGTCGGGATAAATAGTCCCCTCGTGTGTACCCTCCCTAAAATTTTAGAGGAAGATTTTATATTGCAGATTTTGTCTTGCTGCACCGATGGACATGGATGGATATTATCACGGGATGTAATGAAAGGTTAAAAATGGTGCTAATTTTGCATCAACCAATCAGATGTTAGCTTTCAAATGGTAAATAACATCTGATTGGTTGGGGCAAAATTAGCACACGACCAACAACAATAAGAATTTTTATTACATCTCCCTGTGTCTGTTTAAATTTGCACAATTTCTTTTTCAATGTTAGTGTAGAATTTAAGGGTCTATTTTGGGTGAAAAAAAAAATTTAAACCCTCATTATTGGAAAGTACAAAGAACAGTAGTGACGGGTATGAGGCCACTATGGCAAATAGTATTTCTCCCAGTACATAGAATTAACCTATAGATTTCTTTAGGTAACTGTCGGTGCCACCATGTTATTTCATTTCCAGCATGTTGAGCCACAATTCTTAATCTCAGTCACATGATTTTCTGTTCTGTACTAGACTGTGATTGGCTAGAGGCTTTTGGTGAGCGGTGACCTGATCATAGCTAGGCATTTGGAACACAACATTCAATGACTAAATCAGTGGGTGTGTCTGTTACACTGGAATGCTGGGAAATAAGGCACATGACTAACATGGTAATAAGGTAAACACAGGTGATTTTTTTTTATTTTTTAAATAGTGCTTCTGGGTGATTCACTGTTGGTCCTTAAATAAACGTGTTATGTGTGTTCATGTATGCCTAATCTATTGCAACATATTAACATGAATTATATTAAAAACATTTTTAGAAAAAGATCAGAATAATGATCAGACAATCCAGTCAAGTCAAAGATGTGCTTTTTTTGGTTTGTTTTTTTAAGTTTAGGTGCACATGGGTATTTAAAGTAAAACTAAAATTAACCTAAATTAATTCCATAAAAAACTCAGCAGCAAATTGCTATAATTCTGTATATTTATGGAATTTCCTGCTTTCTGCCACATTCCTTAATAGTGAGTAACAATTGTTTTTCTGTCTGCTTGCCCTTTGTGAAAGGTCACAAGTAGGTCATATCTGGTAGTTACTTGACAGCTCTAGTGGTGGGAAGGTGGCCAGTCATTTCAATGAGTATGTGCTTTAACTACACACCTGGTATGGTATATACATGCTTCATTTCTATTGGTCCGATCCCTGTGCACCAATCATCAGGACCATATGCAGATTGGGCTGATATTCTGCCCATTTTCTGATATTGCTCTCATGGAGCAGCAGGCATGGTAATAAGCTGCCAGCAAGGAGGGAGACCGGTTAACCTGCTTGGATGGATAACATTTTGTCTTGTCTATTAGGGTTGAGGCTTTGGCACATGTGAGCAGTAGGAAAAAGTTAAATTCATAAATTCATGTTATATAGGCCTCCAACTTACCCCTTGTAACATTATAATGGATCGAAATGCATATCACATATTGCACAATAGTCTAATGAGAGTTTGTATTGTACCATAGAAGGACACGGTGAATTTTCCAGCCAGAACCCTTGATCGGCTTTGGCTCTCGGGGGTCCAACAGAGAAAAAATTTACCATATGTGTGGCTTTTAGAAGGGTCCAACACACAGTCCTGTTATTATTTTCATATTTTGTTGTTCGGGGGCCTAAAACTGACAAAGTCCGTACCTTTATACGCTTGTCATTCATTGGGAAGTGTGCGACACTAGCGTGCTTTACATGACACTTTCACTAAATTATTTTTACATTGATGTGGGGGTGAGAAAGTGTCAGGATCAAATTCCGGATTCTTTTTCAATGAGCGATAAATGAGTATTTGTTGCTTTAAAAACAAAAAGACAATGGAATTCGCCGAGAGGCAAGTAATCTACCTGGGATGCTTTACTTCCTAGTATGAGTGTAAATTAGAACAAGTGTCGGCTGATTTGTACAGCTGTCAACCCCCGCCCCAGTCCTTACCATCCATTACAGCAGCTCAGTAACTAGAGCATTGGTATGCTACTTGTCTGCATTTAACCTGTGTTAGCACCACCCCAATATACCCAAAGAAAAATATAGCATGGACACCTGGAGAGCGTCCTCGAGGGAGGCGATTGTTGAAAACAACATGAGGCTAAGATCTTTATTGTGTTACAACAGTAATTACCAAACTAATAATGCAAACTGTTTTGCAAATGGATAAGTGAATGCCCCTAGGGGAAATCTAAAGATGTCAGGCTTATATTGATGCTCAATCAAGGGTAGAGTTGTCTGCTACAGACATTTAAAAACAGCTTAGGCCCTTTGTCAGTCTTTCTCATTTCTTCTTCTTCATTGCAGATCCCTGGATGACAACAGAGACTTTTCAAGGCAACTATTTATTTTTTAAGCATATCCGCATCGACACGTTAAACAAACCAGACTGGGATCACTTTCCCTTTGTATTGTTTAATGTTGTGTATTATTATTGGTATGACAACCGGAAGATTCAGCTTCTATTGAAAATGAGAAATCCCTTCTAATTATTAGCGCTAATCAAAAAGATAATCTTGAGAAAGGAAAGAGGAGATATTTGTGTGCACTGTATTATTAATTAGTGGGGGGGGGTTGACTTTTGTTGGTTTCTGTACACGATGCAGAAAAAGAGTTACCTTCCCTCCGACATGTATGTATATATACCATAGAGACAAAATGCCTTTGTGACAGTAAGCGTAGTAGGAACAGCTAACCTAGAGAAAAAATAATCATAGTCATGCCATTCAGGGGATCGATTTTTCGTTCAAATCTTGAAAAATCAATGGAAGGTTATTTTGATCACCCACTACAAGATATCGGGCAGTCTTTAATGAAAAGGCAATTGGATCTGATGGATCATTTGACACCTAGCCCATCTTCCAGTACACATCATTAGAAGATTTTGAGCTGAAATCTGCTGAAGATCGATGGGGCAATTTGATTGATTCTTCCCGATTGAAAACTCAATTGATAAAAATCTATTGAAAACACTTTCTGGCTTCTTTCTGTTGGTGGCATTTATGAGTTCTATTAGCCAACCTCAGCAAAAGTAAACAGGTAGAGCGTTTACGATTGTTTGGAAACAGCCATACAGGCAATTAGTATTGACCCCAGAACCAAGCGCTGTCTGATGGTCAAGCAATCAACTCCAGACCATGTATGATGATAATTCCATGGGAAGAGACAAGTTTGGACATTTCTGTTGCACAGAGTTGCTGGCGGAAATTTTAATTACCCGCTGTCATTGACTGACAAAATCTCTGACCATATTTTAACCAGATGATTGATTGGTAAGAATGTTGACATGTGTGTACCTAACCCTAGTCACAGAGTTATAACGCTTTAGTTTATTTTCAAATAAAACCATGGCATGGATACCTCTGGCACCATGGGCAGAAAACTGATTTATCTGTACTCCAATGTGCAATACAAATAAAACACAATAATATTTGGGTTTACATAGTAACACAGTAATTGTAGTTAAAAAAAGACATACGTCCATCTAGTCCAATTCTTATACTCACCTCTTTAACCCTACCTAACAGGTGATCCAGAGAAAGGCAAAAAAAACCAGCTAAACATGGGGACAATTGGAAAGTATTGCCCCCATATTTGTACAAAGTTATCCAATCCCCACGCAAATGTTTCTTATCCAATGTAAATAGCCCTAACTTGTCTAATCTGCCTGCATAGTCAAACCCCTCCATTCCCCTTATTAGTTTAGTTGCCCTTCTCTAAACTCCCTCCATTTCCAAGATGTCCCTTTTGTATATGGGATTCCAAAACTGCACCGCACATTCCAAATGAGGCCTTACCAGTGCCTTGTAAAGAGGGAAAATAATATTTTTCTCCCTTGAATCTTTTCCCCTGTTACCTACCAGAACCCCCAAGTCTTTTTCCAGTCGAGATTCACTTAGCACAGAGTTATTTATGGTGTAGGTGGCACCAGGATTGTTAAACCCCAAATGCATCACCTTACATTTATCAACATTGAATCTCATCTGCCATTCTGCTGCCCATTTTAATAATCTTTCTAGGTCTGCTTGCAACACTTGCTCAAAAGTTTCTAAAGTTCTTCATAGTTTAGTGTCACTGGTTGTAGGGGCCTAGTCACACCAAGTTTATTAGAAGCTTAAAAATACTTTGCACATTTAAGCATTAAGAACTTTGTATTGTTTGCACTCTGTGTTGTAGTCTCCTCCCACTGTGGGAGGGGTCTAGCTGTATTGAAAGAGTATGGGGTATTGTATGTTACACCTGATGAAGGGGACATAGTGTTCCCTGAAATGTTGTGTGTGATTCACGAATAAAAGCATTCAGCAGATATATGTAGTGTGCATTTCACTATCACTTTTGGACAATAGTTTAGTGTCATCAGCAAATACAGAGACCTTGCTCTCAATGCCCCTTCTAAGTCATTTATAAACAGATTAAACAGAAGCGGCCCCAGTACAGAACCCTGAGGCACTCCACTTAGAACTTTAGCCCACATAGATGTAGCTCCATTAACCACCACTCTCTGTTTGCAATCTAATAAACAGTTCTCTATCCATGAACAAATGTTTTCTTCAAGGCCAACAGTCCTCAGTTTATACATTAGTCGCCTATGTGGCACAGTATCAAAAGCTTTTCGCAAAATCCAAATATACCACATCCACTGCTGTGCCTGAATCTAACTTCTTACTCGCTTCTTCATAAAAACCAATTAAATTTGTCTGGCATGATCTATTTCTCATAAATCCATGCTGACTACTACTAATAAGATGAGTCACCAGCACCTTCCCTACCACTGATGTTAGGCTTACAGGTCTATAGATAATAACACTAGGCTAGGATTACACCTGTAACTCCCTTTTGTTGGGTCTCAACTACCCTCTGCCCCAATCCCAGCAGCAATTTAAGCAATCAAACCGAATAGGAAGTTAGTAGTGGTTAACTGCAAAAATTCTTCATTTATTTCAATGCTTTAGTGCAATATGTTTTGGATCGGCCAAGATCCTTAAGCATAAATGAGCACATCACCAGAGAAAGGGAATCTATAAAGATAATAAACAATGGTATAGTTAAAACTGGACTAAGCTCTCTTAAGATCCGTGGATGTATTCCATCCAGTCCTGGGGCTTAATTGATATTAACCATGTCTAATTGTTTCTGTACCATATCCTCTGTTCCTCATTTATATCCTTCATATTATTACAGTCCCTGCTAGCAATGTGTTCCTAGTATTATAACCTTTGAATTTGCTGCTCCTACATTCGAGGTTTATCGACGAATTCGAGAGTTACCGAATGCTGTATTCAAGTGTTATGGCCAAATTTGAGGGTAAGCGAACAGCGATATCCCTCAAATGTAGCGTTCGATAACCCTCGAATTCAGCCATAGCCCTCAAATGCGGTGTTCAGTAATGTTCAAATGCGTTGATAACCCTCGAATGTAGCGTTTGGTAACCCTCAAATTTGCCGACAATCCTAGAAAGTAGCATTTGCTACCCCTCGAACTTGGACATAACCCTCAAAAGTGGCATTCGGTAGCCCTCAAATTCAGCGATAACCCTCAAATGTGGTGATCGATTTCAGTAACCCTCTAAAATTCAATGCGGAAGCCCGTCACTTGCCTGATCGTGAGGAAAGACACAAAATGTACCCAGACCATTTCCCTGGTCTCAGAGCCATTTACAGTAAGTTGCCATTGCTATTTCAACCTTATTTTACTAGAACTTTTCAAACTTTAATGGTTCTATTTCTGAATTTTTACTGAAGTTCTATAGTTCTAAAACAAACCGAACTTTAAGAAGTTTGCCCATCTCTAGTGAATACTGAGGGGGAAAAAATGGTTTAAATTTAGCACATTAGCCTCCTCTGCATCCTTTCTAACTATCTTAGCCCCATTATTTAATGGTCCCACATTCACAGTCCTCATCTTTTTACTATTGATATTTTTTTTTTAAAAAATTGGGGTTAAACCTACTTTGTTCTGCTATCTGTATTTCATTTTCTATTTTATCTAATTTAATTGCTTTTTTGCACTCCTTATTGCAGCTTTTATACTTTTATAAGACTGTTCTGTTCCCTCTGATTTAAAAATTTGAAAAAAACATTTTTAAGAGATGGCATTTTGCCACTTTATATTGTTTTTATTTATTAAATGGCAAGAGGAATATTGTTATTAATAATTTAAAGTTTTATTTAAAATTTTAATATCTAAAAATAAGTTTTCTCCCTAGATCAACGACTTTTTCTATGGGATTTGAAAGACACCTCTATAAAGGCATTTTAAATTGTCAGGCCATATTTTTACTTTCCAAGTTTTTCCACCCCCTTTACTGACCTCTGTCCGTTCCCAAAATAAAAAGTAAAACTTAACGTACTAAAAGGGAAACGCTGTACTTTTAAGCCATCCAGTAAGAGAGCACTCCAACAGAGACAGAACAACTTTAAAACCTTTTTTTGAAATGTCATATTTCTAACTTTCCCCAAATATAATTAATGATTGACAAAGAAATGTCGAGTTACACAAGTTTCACTTATGGGCAGGCTAATGGCTTGTTGACCCCATGTTGGGTAATAGTGGAGAGAAAAAATATGTGTGGTTCTATCTACAGCTGCTCTTTGAGGTATTTGTCCTTTTGCCAGCTTTTGACAAGGTTGTTCCAAAAAGAGTTTTGCATTCATTTTTCTCTTGACAAACCTTTATGTTATATTGAAGATCAAATCTTTATAAAAGAAATTATTTAAGGAAGAATGAAAGTCTTAAAGTAAAAAAAATTCCTTTCCGGGTTATATGGGAATTCACCTAATTAGAGTTTAACAATCGTAATATTGGAACAACCCATCAATCCATAGTTTCCTTCCTATATTTTATCGCTGTATAGAGCAAATCTAATGCAAGTCTGATATATCCAGATGTCGGGTGGTAATTTTTAGGTTTGATGGAAAATGCAGAGCAGTACAAATTTAATTATCAATCAGTTAATCTGTAGATTCAGATCTAGAATTATCGTATTCCCGGATCTCGAATTATCGTATTCCCGGATCACAGATTATCAGATGTTCATGGCTATTTTCGAGCATTATCGTAAATAGCCTCAAACATTCGATAATCCTCGAAAATACAATCGGAGACTACTTTCGAGTTTCCAATCATATTTTATCAAATATTCAAGGCTATTTCCGCTAATCCTCGAATGTTCGATAATCATAGAAAATAGGTTCCGAAATCCTTGAAATCCGCATGATCTGTCCGGATTCGGACGCATCATTCGGATTTCGGAACCGAGGTAACATAGTAACATAGTAACATAGTAATTAAGGTTGAATAAAGACATTCGTCCATCAAGTCCAACCTATTCCCTTTTTTTTTTTTTTTTTTTTAACCCTACCTAACAGTTGATCCAGAGGAAGGCAAAAAACCCCAGCTAAAAAAGGGGGGAAAAAATTCCTTCCTGACTCCAAACGGCAATCGGAAAGTATGCCTGGATCAACCAGATCTATATGCATTAATACCAGTAATTCTCAATATTTTTTAGTTTAGTTTTAGAAACATATCCAGGCCTTTTTTAAAGTTATTCAATGAACTTGCCATTACCACCTCTGCTGGAAGACAGTTCCACAGTTTCACCGTTCTCACTGTAAAGAAACCTCTCCTAACTTGAAGATGAAACTTCTTTTCTTCCAACCTTAAAGCATGTCCACGAGTCCTCTGATATGACCTATTAGTGAACAATGCACCAGAGAGTTCACTGTATGGGCCATTAATATATTTGTATAAGGTTATCATGTCCCCACGCAACCGCCGCTTCTCCAATGTAAACAGCCCTAACTTGTCTAATCTGCCTGCATATTCAAGCCCCTCCATTCCCCTTATTAATTTAGTTGCCCTTCTCTGGACTGCTTCCATTTCCAAGATGTCCCTTTTGTATATGGGATTCCAAAACTGCACCGCATATTCCAAATGAGGCCTTACCAGTGCCTTGTAAAGAGGGAGAATAATATTTTTCTCTCTTGAATCTATTCTCCTCTTTATACAAGACAATATCTTGCTAGCTCTAGCTGTTGCTACCTGGCATTGTTTGCTACAGCTAAGTCTGTTATCTACCAGAACCCCCAAATCTTTTTCCATTTCAGATGCACCTAGCACAGAGTTATTTATGGTGTAGGTGGCACAGGGATTATTAAATCCCAAATGCATCACCTTACATTTATCAACATTGAATCTCATCTGCCATTCTGCTACCCATTTTGATAATCTATCTAGGTCTGCTTGCAGCACTTGCACATCATTGGAAGTTTCCAAAGCTCTGCATAATTTAGTGTCATCAGCAAACACAGAGACCTTGCTCTCAATGCCCCCTTCTAAGTCATTTATAAACAGATTAAACAGAAGCGGCCCCAGTACAGAACCCTGAGGAACTCCGCTTAGAACTTTAGCCCACATAGATGTAGCTCCATTAACCACCACTCTCTGTTTGCGGTCCAATAACCAGTTCTCTATCCATGAACAAATGTTCATGGACAGGTGTTCTGTGTCAGACCCGGAATTCCATCTCTACTTGCTGATACTTACCAAATGCTGTTTGATCCGTTTTGGGTCCAAAAATGAACTACAACAACGCAGACAAACATCCACCATTTGCATCAGTCAGTCCTTCCGAGCCAAATTTTTTTGGCGGTCTGCTATAGTAAAGGGAGCTGATATGATTGGCCGCATGTGTGGCTGCACACCTGATCAATCACTATATGGGCACCTTATGGGCGTCTTAACTCCTGGGAAGGTGTGTCATTTGTGACTATGATGGAGATAGGGATGTGTCAAACAACACAGGTGAGTCAGAGGGAGGTGCCATCAGAGCAGAATCTTCTCATGCTGATAAATATGAATGGAAAGTAATATTTGTTAGGAATTCGTGCAAGTGGAACTAGATGATCAGTGATCAGATTAATTAATTGTCAGGTGAATGGAGACTTGCGTTTACCATAAAGCTACTTGAATGTCTACCACCATAGGCTAGCTGCTACTTTTTTAACTGTAATGGAGCCATACTCTGGGCTGACGTTAAGTTCATTTGATGTTTAATCTGACCCAAATGTCAGGCCAGGAAGCAAATTCTTACCTTGTAAGCTTTCTCGGTTGTTCCCGATAGATAATGCATTGTGTTCGATGTTGCTTCTGTAACTTTGATCACAAAGTAATTGGTCCAAGCACATCACGGGAAGGTCGACAGGTAAGTTTCCAGTGTGTGAGCACCTTAACGGTATTAGTCTTTCAATATTCAATTGAACATCACTTTGTAACACAGCTCCACATTATCTTTCCGCAGGGATTAATCTAACACTGTAAAGCCAGAAACACAATATTGTTGGAAGAGGCAGAGAGGCAGCTAGGACACCTGAAAATAGTTCCATGGCCTATTGTATATAACCTTCTGGGTGTATACGTCTCTGTGTGTGGAAATATCAACCCCTTTTTTTCTACTGATTTGTAGATTAAAGTGTCATGTCAATACTAAGTTTCTAAGTACAGAGAATAGAAGGGACTTTTTCCTAGTCTACTGCAGTTAGATACTATCTGATTGGTTGCTGCAGATTAATACTGGCCATATATGGGCAGAAGTTCTTCTGACCGGATTTCTGATTGAGTGCAATGACCGAAAATCCAATGGTGGATGGGGTAAGGTAGCAATCTATGACCCAGTATTGATGTTTTATTTTAAACATAACTTTTTTTTACCTAATTCTGTTGCTTTCAAGTGAAGTCAACGCAAGTCCCACTTCCAGTGTTGGACACATTGCAGCTGGCCAAAGGAGAAGGTGAGCTGCACATAACCAGCATTGCATCAATAGTCTATTGTACATCACAGGATGGCATCAATACTCTACCGTACATCACAGGATGGCATCAATAGTCTACTATACATTACAGGATGGCATCAATAAATAATGCAACTGTTTTGCAAATGGATAAGTAATGCCCCTAGGGGAAATCTAAAGATGTCAGGCTTATATTGATGCTCAATCAAGGGTAGAGTTGTCTGCTACAGACATTTAAAAACAGCTTAGGCCCTTTGTCAGTCTTTCTCATTTTCTCTTCTTCATTGCAGATCCCTGGATGACAACAGAGACTTTTCAAGGCAACTATTTATTTTTTAAGCATATCCGCCATCGACACGTTAAACAAACCACTGGGATCACTTCTCCCTTTGTAGTTTAATGTTGTGTATTATTATGGTATGACAACCGAAGATTCAGCTTCTATTGAAAATGAGAAATCCCTTCTAATTATTAGCGCTAATCAAGATAATCTTGAGAAAGGAAAGAGGAGATATTTGTGTGCACTGTTTATTAATTAGTGGGGGGGGGTTGACTTTTTTGGTTTCTGTAAACGATGCAGAAAAAGAGTTACCTTCCCTCCGACATGTATGTATATATACCATAGAGACAAAATGCCTTTGTGACAGTAAGCGTAGTAGGAACAGCTAACCTAGAGAAAAAATAATCATAGTCATGCCATTCAGGGGATCGATTTTTCGTTCAAATCTTGAAAAATCAATGGAAGGTTATTTTGATCACCCACATACAATATATCGGGCAGTCTTTAATGAAAAGGCAATTGGATCTGATGGATCATTTGACACCTAGCCCATCTTCCAGTACACATCATTAGAAGATTTTGAGCGAAATCTGCTGAATCGATGGGGCAATTTGTTGATTCTTCCCGATTGAAAACCAATTGATAAAAATCTATTGAAAACACTTTCTGGCTTCTTTCTTGGTGGCATTTGAGTTCTATAGCCAACCTCAGCAAAAGTAAACAGGTAGAGCGTTTGATTGTTTGGAAACAGCCATACAGGCAATTAGTATTGACCCCAGAACCAAGCGCTGTCTGATGGTCAAGCAATCAACTCCAGACCATGTATGATGATATTCCATGGGAAGAGACAAGTTTGGACATTCTGTTGCACAGAGTTGCTGGCGGAAATTTTAATTACCCGCTGTCATTGACTGACAAAATCTGACCATATTTTAACCAGATGATTGATTGGTAAGAATGTTGACATGTGTGTACCTAACCCTAGTCACAGAGTTATAACCTTTAGTTTATTTTCAAATAAACCATGGCATGGATACCTCTGGCACCATGGGCAGAAAACTGATTTATCTGTACTCCAATGTGCAATACAAAATAAAACACAATAATATTGGGTTTACAATGTAACACAGTAATTGTAGTTAAAAAAGACATACGTCCATCTAGTCCAATTCTTAACTCACCTCTTTAACCCTACCTAACAGGTGATCCAGAGAAAGGCAAAAAAAACCAGCTAAACATGGGGACAATTGGAAAGTATTGCCCCCATATTTGTACAAAGTTATCCAATCCCCACGCAAATGTTTCTTATCCAATGTAAATAGCCCTAACTTGTCTAATCTGCCTGCATAGTCAAACCCCTCCATTCCCCTTATTAGTTTAGTTGCCCTTCTCTAAACTCCCTCCATTTCCAAGATGTCCCTTTTGTATATGGGATTCCAAACTGCACCGCACATTCCAAATGAGGCCTTACCAGTGCCTTGTAAAGAGGGAAAATAATATTTTTCTCCCTTGAATCTTTTCCCTGTTACCTACCAGAACCCCCAAGTCTTTTTCCAGTCGAGATTCACTTAGCACAGAGTTATTTATGGTGTAGGTGGCACCAGGATTGTTAAACCCCAAATGCATCACACTACATTTATCAACATTGAATCTCATCTGCCATTCTGCTGCCCATTTTAATAATCTTTCTAGGTCTGCTTTGCAACACTTGCTCAAAAGTTTCTAAAGTTCTTCATAGTTTAGTGTCACTGGTTGTAGGGGCCTAGTCACACCAAGTTTATTAGAAGCTTAAAAATACTTTGCACATTTAAGCATTAAGAACTTTGTATTGTTTGCACTCTGTGTTGTATCTCCTCCCACTGTGGGAGGGGTCTAGCTGTATTGAAAGAGTATGGGGTATTGTATGTTACACCTGATGAAGGGGACATAGTGTTCCCTGAAATGTTGTGTGTGATTCACAATAAAAGCATTCAGCAGATATATGTAGTGTGCATTTCACTATCACTTTTGGACAATAGTTTAGTGTCATCAGCAAATACAGAGACCTTGCTCTCAATGCCCCTTCTAAGTCATTTATAAACAGATTAACAGAAGCGGCCCCAGTACAGAACCCTGAGGCACTCCACTTAGAACTTTAGCCCACATAGATGTAGCTCCATTAACCACCACTCTCTTGTTTGCAATCTAATAAACAGTTCTCTATCCATGAACAAATGTTTTTCTCAAGGCCAACAGTCCTCAGTTTTATACATAGTCGCCTATGTGGCACAGTATCAAAAGCTTTCGCAAAATCCAAATATACCACATCCACTGCTGTGCCTGAATCTAACTTCTTACTCGCTTCTTCATAAAAACCAATTAAATTTGTCTGGCATGACTCTTTTCTATAATCCATGCTGACTACTACTAATAAGATGAGTCACCAGCACCTTCCCTACCACTGATGTTAGGCTTACAGGTCTTAGATAATAACACTAGGCTAGGATTACACCTGTAACTCCCTTTTGTTGGGTCTCAACTACCCACCCTGCCCCAATCCCAGCAGCAATTTAAGCATCAAACCGAATAGAAGTTGTAGTGGTAACTGCAAAAATTCTTCATTTATTTCAATGCTTTAGTGCAATAGTTTTTGGATCGGCCAAGATCCTTAAGCAAAATGAGCACATCACCAGAGAAAGGGAATCTATAAAGATAATAAACAATGGTATAGTTAAAACTGGACTAAGCTTCTCTAAGATCCTGATGTATTCCATCCAGTCCTGGGGCTTATTGATATTAACCATGTCTAATTGTTTCTGTACCATATCCTCTGTTCCTCATTTATATCCTTCATATTATTACAGTCCCTGCTAGCAATGTGTTCCTAGTATTATAACCTTTGAATTTGCTGCTCCTACATTCGAGGTTTATCGACGAATTCGAGAGTTACCGAATGCTGTATTCAAGTGTTATGGCCAAATTTGAGGGTAACGAACAGCGATATCCCTCAAATGTAGCGTTCGATAACCCTCGATTCAGCCATAGCCCTCAAATGCGGTGTTCAGTAATGTTCAAATGCGTTGATAACCCTCGAATGTAGCGTTTGGTAACCCTCAAATTTGCCGACAATCCTAGAAAGTAGCATTTGCTACCCCTCGAACTTGGACATAACCCTCAAAGTGGCATTCGTAGCCCTCAAATTCAGCGATACCCTCAAATGTGGTGATCGATTTCAGTAACCCTCTAAAATTCAATGCGGAAGCCCGTCACTTGCCTGATCGTGAGGAAAGACACAAAATGTACCCAGACCATTTCCCTGGTCTCAGAGCCATTTACAGTAAGTTGCCTTGCTATTTCAACTTATTTTACTAGAACTTTTCAAACTTTAATGGTTCTATTTCTGATTTTTACTGAAGTTCTATAGTTCTAAAAACAAACCGAACTTTAAGATTTGCCCATCTCTAGTGATACTGAGGGGGAAAAAATGGTTTAAATTTAGCACATTAGCCTCCTCTGCATCCTTTCTAACTATCTTAGCCCCATTATTTAATGGTCCCACATTCACAGTCCTCATCTTTTTACTATTGATATTTTTTTTTTAAAAAATTGGGGTTAACCTACTTTGTTCTGCTATCTGTATTTCTTTCTATTTTATCTAATTTAATTGCTTTTTTGCACTCCTTATTGCAGCTTTATACTTTTATAAACTGTTCTGTCCCTCTGATTTAAAATTTGAAAAAAACATTTTTAAGAGATGGCATTTTGCCACTTTATATTGTTTTTATTATTAAATGGCAAGAGGAATATTGTTATTAATAATTTAAAGTTTATTTAAAATTTAAATCTAAAAATAAGTTTTCTCCCTAGATCAACGACTTTTTCTATGGGATTGAAGACACCTCTATAAAGGCATTTTAATTGTCAGGCCATATTTTTACTTTCCAAGTTTTTCCACCCCCTTTACTGACCTCTGTCCTTCCCAAAATAAAAAGTAAAACTTAACGTACAAAAGGGAAACGCTGTACTTTTAAGCCATCCAGTAAGAGAGCACTCCAACGAGACAGAACAACTTAAAAACCTTTTTTGAAATGTCATATTTCTAACTTTCCCCAAATATAATTAATGATTGACAAAGAAATGTCGAGTTACACAAGTTTCACTTATGGGCAGGCTAATGGCTTGTTACCCCATGTTGGGTAATAGTGGAGAAAAATATGTGTGGTTCTATCTACAGCTGCTCTTTGAGGTATTTGTCCTTTTGCCAGCTTTTGACAAGGTTGTTCCAAAAAGAGTTTTGCATTCATTTTTCTCTTGACAAACCTTTTGTTATATTGAAGTCAAATCTTTAATAAAGAAATTATTTAAGGAAGAATGAAAGTCTTAAAGTAAAAAAAATTCCTTTCCGGTTATATGGGAATTCACCTAATTAAAGTTTAACAATCGTAATATTGGAACAACCCATCAATCCATAGTTTCCTTCCTATATTTTATCGCTGTATAGAGCAAATCTAATGCAAGTCTGATATATCCAGATGTCGGGTGGTAATTTTTAGGTTTTGGAAAATGCAGAGCAGTACAAATTTAATTATCAATCAGTTAATCTGTAGATTCAGATCTAGAATTATCGTATTCCCGGATCTCGAATTATCGTATTCCCGGATCACAGATTATCAGATGTCATGGCTATTTTCGAGCATTATCGTAAATAGCCTCAAACATCGATAATCCTCGAAAATACAATCGGAGACTATCTTCGAGTTTCCAATCATATTTTATCAAATATTCAAGGCTATTTCCGCTAATCCTCGAATGTTCGATAATCATAGAAATAGGTTCCGAAATCCTTGAAATCCGCATGATCTGTCCGGATTCGGACGCATCATTCGGATTTCGGAACCGAGGTAAACATAACATAGTAACATAGTAATTAAGGTTGAATAAAGACATTCGTCCATCAAGTCCAACCTATTCCCTTTTTTTTTTTTTTTTTTTTTAACCCTACCTAACAGTTGATCCAGAGGAAGGCAAAAAACCCCAGCTAAAAAAGGAAAAAATTCCTTCCTGACCCAAACGGCAATCGAAAGTATGCCTGGATCAACCAGATCTATATGCATTAATACCAGTAATTCTCAATATTTTTTAGTTTAGTTTTAGAAACAACCAGGCCTTTTTTAAAGTTATTCAATGAACTTCCATTACCACCTCTGCTGGAAGACAGTTCCACAGTTTCACCCCGTTCTCACTGTAAAGAACCTCTCCTAACTTGAAGATGAAACTTCTTTTCTTCCAACCTTAAAGGATGTCCACGAGTCCTCTGATATGACCTATAGTGAACAATGCACCAGAGAGTTCACTGTATGCCATAATATATTTGTATAAGGTTTCATGTCCCCACGCAACCGCCGCTTCTCCAATGTAAACAGCCCTAACTTGTCTAATCTGCCTGCATATTCAAGCCCCTCCATTCCCCTTATTAATTTAGTTGCCCTTCTCTGGACTGCTTCCATTTCCAGATGTCCCTTTTGTATATGGGATTCCAAAACTGCACCGCATATCCAATGGAGCCTTACCAGTGCCTTGTAAGAGGGAGAATAATATTTTCTCTCTTGAATCTATTCTCCTCTTTATACAAGACAATATCTTGCTAGCTCTAGCTGTTGCTACCTGGCATTGTTTGCTACAGCTAAGTCTGTTATCTACCAGAACCCCCAAATCTTTTTCCATTTCAGATGCACCTAGCACAGAGTTATTTATGGTGTAGGTGGCACAGGGATTATTAAATCCCAAATGCATCACCTTACATTTATCAACATTGAATCTCATCTGCCATTCTGCTACCCATTTTGATAATCTATCTAGGTCTGCTTGCAGCACTTGCACCATCATTGGAAGTTTCCAAAGCTCTGCATTTAGTGTCATCAGCAAACACCAGAGACCTTGCTCTCAATGCCCCCTTCTAAGTCATTTATAAACAGATTAAACAGAAGCGGCCCCAGTACAGAACCCTGGAACTCCGCTTAGAACTTTACCCCCATAGATGTAGCTCCATAACCACCACTCTCTGTTTGCGGTCCAATAACCAGTTCTCTACCATGAACAAATGTTCATGGACAGGTGTTCTGGTCAGACCCGGAATTCCATCTCTACTTGCTGATACTTACCAAATGCTTTTTGATCCGTTTTGGGTCAAAAATGAACTACAACAACGCAGACAACTCCACCATTTGCATCAGTCAGTCCTTCCGAGCCAAATTTTTTGGCGGTCTGCTATAGTAAAGGGAGCTGATATGATTGGCCGCATGTGTGGCTGCACACCTGATCAATCACTATGGGCACCTTATGGGCGTCTTAACTCCTGGGAAGGTGTGTCATTTGTGACTATGATGGAGTAGGGATGTGTCAAACAACACAGGTGAGTCAGAGGGAGGTGCCATCAGAGCAGAATCTTCTCATGCTGATAAATATGAATGGAAAGTAATATTTTTTAGGAATTCGTGCAATTGGAACTAGATGATCAGTGATCAGATTAATTAATTGTCAGGTGAATGGAGACTTGCGTTTACCATAAAGCTACTTGAATGTCTACCACCATAGGCTAGCTGCTACTTTTTTAACTGTAATGACCATACTCTGGGCTGACGTTAAGTTCTTTGATGTTTAATCTGACCCAAATGCAGGCCAGGAAGCAAATTCTTACCTTGTAAGCTTTCTCGGTTGTTCCCGATAGATAATGCTTGTTTTCGATGTTGCTTCTGTAACTTTGATCACAAAGTAATTGGTCCAAGCACATCACGGAAGGTCGACAGGTAAGTTCCAGTGTGTGAGCACCTTAACGGTATTAGTCTTTCAATATTCAATGAACATCACTTTGTAACACAGCTCCACATTATCTTTCCGCAGGGATTAATCTAACACTGTAAAGCCAGAAACACAATATGTTTGGAAGAGGCAGAGAGGCAGCTAGGACACCTAAAATAGTTCCATGGCCTATTGTATATAACCTTCTGGGTGTATACGTCTCTGTGTGTGGAAATATCAACCCCTTTTTTTCTACTGATTTGTAGATTAAAGTGTCATGTCAATACTAAGTTTCTAAGTACAAGAATAGAAGACTTTTTCCTAGTCTACTGCAGTTAGATACTATCTGATTGGTTGCTGCAGATTAATACTGGCCATATATGGGCAGAAGTTCTTCTGACCGGATTTCTGATGGAGTGCATGACCGAAAATCCAATGGGGGATGGGGTAAGGTAGCAATCTATGACCCAGTATTGATGTTTTATTTTAAACATAACTTTTTTTTACCTATTCTGTTGCTTTCAAGTGAAGTCACACGCAAGTCCACTTCCAGTGTGGACACATTGCAGCTGGCCAAAGGAGAGGGTGAGCTGCACATAACCAGCATTGCATCAATAGTCTATTGTACATCACAGGATGGCATCAATACCTACCCGTACATCACAGGAGGCATCAATAGTCTACTATAACATTACAGGATGGCATCAATAGTCTATTGTACATCACAGGATGGCATCAATAGTCTCGTACATCGCAGGATGGCATCAATAGTCTACTATCATCAGGATGGCATCAAAGTCTACGGTACATCACAGGAGGGCATCAATAGTCTACTGACATCACAGGAGGGCATCAATAGTCTACTGTACATCACAGGAGGCATCAATAGTCTACTGTACATCGCAGGATGGCATCATAGTCTATTGTACATCACAGGAGGGCATCAATAGTCTACTGTACATCACAGAGGGCATCAATAGTCTACTGTATATCACAGGATGGCATCAATAGTCTCTGTACATCCAGGAGGCATCAATAGTCTACTGTACATCACAGGAGGGCATCAATATTGTCTACTGTACATCACAGGAGGGCATCAATAGTCTACTGTACATCACAGATGGCATCAATATCTACTGTACATCACAGGAGGGCATCAATAGTCTACTGTACATCACAGGAGGGCATCAATAGTCTACTGTACATCACAGAATGGCATCAATAGTCTACTGTACATCACAGGATGGCATCAATAGTCTACTGTACATCACAGGATGGCATCAATAGTCTACTGTACATCACAGGATGGCATTAATAGTCTACTATACATCACAGGATGGCATCAATAGTCTACTGTACATCACAGGAGGGCATCAATAGTCTACTGTACATCACAGGAGGGCATCAATAGTCTACTGTACATCTCAGGATGGCATCAATAGTCTACTGTACATCACAGGAGGGCATCAATAGTCTACTGTAAATCACAGGAGGGCATCAATAGTCTACTGTACATCACAGGATGGCATCAATAGTCTACTATACATCACAGGAGGGCATCAATAGTCTACTGTACATCACATAGGGCATCAATAGTCTACTGTACATCACAGGATGGCTCAATAGTCTACTGTACATCACAGGATGGCATCAATAGTCTACTATACTACAGGATGGCACCAATAGTCTACTATACATCACAGGAGGGCATAAATAGTCTACTGTACATCACAGGATGGCATCAATAGTCTACATCACAGGATGGCATCAAAGTCTACTGTACATCACAGGATGGCATCAATAGTCTACTGTACATCACAGGATGACATCAATAGTTTACTGTACATCACAGGAGGGCATCAATAGTCTACTGTACATCACAGGATGGCATCAATAGTTTACTGTACATCACAGGAGGGCACCAATAGTCTACTGTGCATCACAGGATGGCATCAATAGTCTACTGTACATCACAGGAGGGCATCAATAGTCTATCTGACATCACAGGATGACATCAAATCGTTTACTGTACATCACAGGAGGCATCAATAGTCTACTGTACATCACAGGATGGCATCAATAGTTTACTGACATCACAGGAGGGCACAAGTCTACTGTGCATCACTCACAGGATGGCATCAATAGTCCTACTGTACAATCACAGGAGGGCATCAATAGTCTATTGTACATCAGAGGATGGCATCATATTCTACTGTACATCCCAGGAGGCATCAATAGTCTATGTACATCACAGGAGGGCATCAATAGTCTACTGTACATCACGGATGGCATCAATAGTCTACTGTACATCACAGGAGGGCATCAATATGTCTGTACACAATTGTACATCACAGGAGGGCATCAATAGTCTACTGTACATCACAAGGATGAATCAATAGTCCTACGTACATCACAGGATGCATCAATAGTCTACTGTTACATCACAGGAGGGCATCAATAGTCTACTGTACATCACAGGAGGGCACAATAGTCTACTGCCATCACGGATGGCATCAAAGTCTACTGTACATCACAGATGGCATCAATAGTCTACTGTACATCACAGGATGGCATCAATAGTCTACTGTGTCTTCACAGGATGGCTCAATAGTCTATACTGTACATCACAGGATGGCATCAAAGTTCTATGTACTCACAGGATGGCATCATAGTCTACTGACTACACACAGGATGGCATCAATAGCCTACTGGCATCACAGGATGGCATCATAGCCTCTGTGCCACAGGAGTGCTCAATAGTCTATTGTACATCACAGGGTGGTATTGATGGTTACTGTACATCACAGGATGACATTGATAGGTTACTGTACATGACAGGGTGGTATTGATTAGGTTACTGTACACTCACAGGATGGTATTGATAGGTTACTGTCATCACAGGATGACATTGATAGGTTACTGTACATCACATGGTGGATTGATAGGTTACTGTACATCACAGGATGGTATGGTATTGATAGGTTACTATACATCACAGATGGCATAAGGTTACTGTTCATCACAGGATGGCATTGATAGGTTACTGTACATCACGGATGGTATGGTATTGATGGTTACTATACATCACGATGGCATTGAAAGGTTCCTGTACATCACAGTGGCATTGTAGTTACTGTACATCACAGGATCCATGAAAGGTTACTGTCATCACAGGGTGGCATTGATAGGTTACTGTACATCACAGGATGCATTGATGTTTGTATATCATGCAGTGGCATTGACAGGTTGTACTATCATATGCAGTGGCATTGATAGGTTACGATTCATCACAGGTTGGCATTGATAAGTTACTGTACATCACAGGGTGGCATTGCTTGTTTACTGTTCTTTATAGGGTGGCATCAAAAGGTTACTGTATATCACACTGGCATTGATAGATACTGTAAAGCACAGGTGGCATCGATAGATAATTTTAATACTAACGGGTGGCCCCTATAGGTTAACTAAAGCTAAAGTTGTCACAGTATTTTGCAGATGAAATTTGAAAAATGTTCACTAAATAGAAAACATAAAGGAAAAAATGTAATGGATCCATAAGCTATGGGTTTTGCAAAAAAAAACTTGAAATCAATAGAACCCTTACTATAACCAGATTCAGATATCTATCTATTATCTATTCTATCTATCTATCTATCTTCTACTATCTATCTATCTATCATCTATCTATCTACCTACCTATCCAACTATCATTATCATATCTATTTATCTATCGTATTTTTTATATCTGCTAGCTATCATATCTTTATATTTCTTCAGTGACGTAACTAGGAAACACTGGTGCCCCCAGCAAGCTATGATGGGGGCCCTAACCGTGCTATATCTGTCATATAAAAAATAGGAAGACGGGCCCCCTTTGTCTGCCCCCTCTGCACTTGCCCCCCTGCTCCCCTGAAGTTATGCCCCTCTATCCCTCTATCTATCTATCTATCTATCTATCGATCTATCTATCTATCTATCTATCTTCTATCTTCAATCTCCTATCAAACAATTTCTTCTAACTATCAGTATTTTTGTATTATCTATATTTATCTATCTATCTATCTATCTATCTATCTATCTATCTATCTATCTATCTATCTATCTACAGTATCTATCTATATATCTATGTACAGTATCTATCTATCATCTATCTATCTATCTATCTATCTATCTATCATCTATCTATCTATCTATCTATCTATCTATCTATCTATCTATTATGATTACAGTATCTCTATCTATCTGTCATCTACTATCTATCTATCTATCTATTTACCTCTAAGTCTAATTTGTCTGATCTGTCTGCTTAGACAAACGTGCAGAAAGATAGACACACAATTTGCTGCCTCTTATAAGATTTAGTTCAAAGTTACTGATAAATTAACTAAAACACCAATTGTATTATAATGAAATTATGTAGAAGTAAATGTAAAGACCTCTAATATAGTTTTGATGTTTGATCCTGAACATTTAGGAATTTTGCTAAATAATTTAAATATAGATCTTATATATAATAATAATTAAAAGAAGCAGCACAAATCCAGAAAATTAAGAAAAATTGCAGCATTTAATTGTTCATTCTCTAGAATCATATAATTGCATCCTTTACATAAGGTTATTTATTGGAGAATTAATTGATTGAAGAGCAGAAAAGGAAAAATTGTTTTCTAAACATTTGTAACTTTTAGGTTTTCTAGAGCAATCAATGAAATAACTTCTGAATAGATGATTATTATAGTTCATTCAATAATGTTTCCTGTAAACTTGAATAACATGTGTAATCAATGTTTCTATATGGCAATTTCTGTTGTCATTTACTTTTTCTCTTTTATTATACATGGTAGCTTTCAACAAAGTAAGAAAAATAACGAAGACATATTATGATTTAAATTTCATTTACATCTTAAATATTCTACTCCCCATTGATTAATTCTTCTTTTATTAGAGAGCATTCTAAGGTTATTTTTTTAATGATCTATACAATTTCAAAATAAGAAGAAGAAAGCAAGGAAAATTTCACTTTCCTATGGCTATAAAATAATTTAAAAGAAAATATTTTCAAAACACATCAGTTAACAATTGGTTCAACTGTGTTCGAATTGCAGTTACCATTTCCTGTTCAAATTTTCAAGATCTAAAATTTTAGTATGTTATCCAGTTAATCACTTTGGCTAGTTGGCTGTACTTTGATTAAATGATTATTATTTTATTTTTTATATTTACACAAATAAACACACACGTGTACAGAACAGCATAACTATACAAAAAATATTTAATAATGTGCAATAGAAGAGCAAATAGCGGATACAAAACACTTACATAATTGATATATTACATCATGAGGATATATAAACGTTAATGGTTATTAAGGCACATTGAATAGAAACAATTCTATTATTATAAACTTTCCAATATTGAATCCCATTGTAAGTAAGCCATTTTATAATAATAACGATCTTGCCAATTAATTCGTATTGTAACCTTGTGATATTTTCTTAATTTTAGTCAAGATTTATTATTGTCATTGGCAAGTATTTATAAAACAATGGCATATTTGGCCCTGATGTCCCTGATTCAGCCATTGTTATGTGAGTTTTAAAAATGTGATCATTCAAAAGATGCGATTTGCGTATAAATACAAAGTAACTAATGTGCTCTAGCAATAAATGATTAATATGCAAATGAGCGAGTACTTACCAGTGCAGTTATGCTCCCCCTTCCTTTTTCTTTTTTTTAAAACCAAACGGAAAGGAGATAATTATAAATTCTTTTTTGCAGTTGTATTTTTTGTGCTTGCAGCAACAGACTAATATAGGCTGAAAAACGTAAAAATCAATCAATCTCGCCCCATGGTCACTAATGGATAAATAACATAAATCGCATTTCCTATAAGTGTCATATTACTATAATATTTTATGTTGTTTATTATGTAGAAATCACCAAAAAATAAATATTCATTAAGGGCACTAGTAGCAAAAACTATGATTGTAAATGATGAAATAATAAATTGGATAATCCAAGCCGAACTCGTAATGTATCAAATATCAGCAAAGTATATGAAATAGAGTAGCTTAAATGAACTAAAACTATTAGATAGGGTATAATTAATAAAAAAGAGGTGTATACATTCCTATCGAAGAACATATACGGGATAAAACTATCATCTGTGGGTGGCATTAGCGAACCATTAAAGAATATCACAGGTGGAAATAATATCCTGTGGCAAAAAGCTTCTAGAAAATTCCACTTGTACAATTTATTTCCCATCTTCCCCTCTCTTCTATTCTCTCTGTTATATGATAGACTGCAAACAAATAGAGATATCAATATTACACCCAAGCAGTAAAAAGAATCATCCGGCATCTGCTCTGTTAGTATCATTGCCTTTGGGTGTTACATGCGGCAATTTTAATGATGTACATGTTGTTTTGGTCAAGCTATTCAAAACATATCCCAAACATAATAGGAATAACAAAATGTGTGTATGTCAGAGATGTCTGCTGTCTTGATCCTTGACAAGTATTTTAGAAAACAAGACATTGTTAACCCCTTGAGGGCTGGATAGACCAAATCAAGACTTAGCCTTCTTTTAAAGAATAGGTTTTAGAGAAAATCTGGTATGGGAAAAATAGAAAAGAAAAAAAGTGTTAAAATCATTTGAAGCCACATCTTACCTTAATGAATGCAGTCTTTCATGGAACAGCTTGCTCTAGATTTCAGTGGGTAAACAAAGGCCATTGGATGATATTAGACTTCATCCATCACCTTCCTTCCAAACAGCTGTAGAAATGACACAACAAAGATTTTTTTGAACCTTGTGAAACTGTCAAAGCGATAAATATTTTCTTTTTTAAAAAAAATCTTTATTCACTTAAACTCTCCCTAAGAAAGTCTCTTCCATTGTCAACTGTCATTCCCGAGCCCAGTGGGCAAGGAACTATTGTCTACAATGATCCTGAAGTGTGAACAATACTGGGGGGTGAAAAAAAAATGCAGGTCTCTCTCTCTCTTTTTTTTTAGAGGGTGTAACAATTTGGAATGTGTGCTTCCCCAATAGACAACTCTGCCAAAAGAGCACTTTTGTTTTTAACACCATTCTTTAAGAAGGATGCTCGAGTTAAGGCATTGTGTCCCCACCGTAAATAGATGCACTCACTAGAATAGAGCTTCTTCTTCTCATTCTATTAGGAAGTAACTCCACTCGCTTAGACCTGGAGCATGTTGGAATTGTCCGAGTCCCCACATGGGGTAATTGGAGTTGTACCTTTAGAAAGCTGCTACTTTCACATAGGAAGTGCTAACGGACCTTTGTATGCTCATGTTTTCCTACTTGCTTTTTAAGGAAGTTACAGAGCTTTAAGGTTGGGAATGGATGGGGCCAATGGTCTGAAGAAGGAAGCTGCAGTAATGAACCACTTCAACCAGCAGTTAGAAAAAGGAGCCTAATTTTCAGGCCTGAGAATACAGGCAAACAAAAGGTTCTGTTTAAGCTTATTATACAAGACATTCTTCCTTCCTCCTCCGCAGCTTTCCTTGCAATGACCCTCTCAAAATAAGTGTATCAGATTTGAGCAAATAGAAACACATTTCAGGCTTAATGTTATAGTTTTCTTTACAAAGCCATTTATAATGTAAGTTGCAATTAGCATGAAGCACAGTAACAAGATTTGCCTAAGGAAAGTATTTAAACAATGAGTTGGAAATAAGAATAGATAGGAAGAATATATCGTCTTCACATAACTGAAAAGGCTTTTACAGTGAATGGAACAGAAATGAAATACAGTAACTCCATTGAAATCTCTCTCTCTTGTTTTTTTTTTTATCCCAACATTCCTTGGATATCCCCAGAAATCGCACATTTACCCACAAAAAACAAAGTTGGGTACGTTTGGGGGTTTATTGGAACCAAACCATGAAACTGTAAGCAAATGAACTTTCTAAAAATCACCCGACTGTCCATCCCGCTAGCAATTAGGTTTTCATATTATATATCCCTTCTCAAACAAATTGGGAAAAATAATAGAGAATATTTCAAATCTATCATATCTTAGATTTTATTATAAATATGTACTACACCTGAGGACGAATGCTTAAAAGGCATGTCAATCCCCTAATAAAGGACATACTTTAACCCCAAACTGCTCCACTTTTCCATTAGATATCTCTCTTGGCCTGTTGCAGTTCTCTAAACTTCTCCAGCCTCCATCTTTACCACTGCCAATCATGTTGTGGTGCTGACATCACAGCCAATGATTTACTGGGGTTTCCTAGCCTACCACCCTGCACCTACTGGAGCTTGGCTGCAAGTCTGACAATGGTCCAATTGGTCCAATTGCGTGAGTGTGGGGGGTGTTAAAAGTATGTTGAAATGCAAAAGTGGAGAATTAGGGCTTCTTTTGTTAAGGAAAAGGTAAGTACTTTAAGGGGGGTTGATATGCCCTTTAACAGAATATACTTTTCCCGTGTATCTACAGTTAAGGTAATAATTCTTTCTAATCTGAAGGATCTAAGTATAATGTATACACACGCATAGATGCTGATATAGTTCCATTAAACCAAAATAGCTAGAGATCAAATCCTTGTTTATGAAGAGCAAATGGCTTCCTGTTCAAACCATCCAAGTAGCAGTCAAAAAGTAGCTTTTCACAGTGATTCCTTCAGCTTACTAATTGACTTCTTTTATTTTTATTTAATTCCAAGTTACTGCAGACAATGCCAGTTAAGTGTTCACGCAGCCTATTGTGTCTCCTATGCAACGTTTGAAAATATGGTAAGAGTTAATCCTCAACCTTCCAAAACGTTTTTCATCAAAGAAAATTAAAAACAAACAAGAGAAAACACCCTAATTTGTTACAAAGTTTAAAAATAAGTCGCAGCCAATAAAGTTTAAAAAAAAAATTTGCACAAAGTGTAACTAAGTTTTTCCAATTGGTTATTTTTAAAAGAGCAAAACTTTTAGAGCAAACGGGGCCACCTTGATTGAGGAGAATACACACACCTCGCAAAATATCTATCATTTTCATGACTTATTTATTTTGCTTTTCTTTTTTTTTCTTCTCTAGGAACAATTGATCTATTTCAGACAAAAAAATCCATGTCAAAAAGAGGCCGTTGCCAGTATTATGGAACTAACTTGTATTGACAGAACTGCCTAGACCTCCAAAAGTTACTCCAATTTCCGTTGCTTCTTTGTCTTTCGGTGCCCTATTTGAAAAGCCCAGTTAGGTATTGTTGCAAAAAAAAAAGAGAGAGAAAGAAAAGTCGCGTCCACATTATTCCCCTCTAATTCATACTCAGCATTGTAAGTTTTCCTATTCACAATTGATTAGGCACTAAAGAATGGACAAGTGATTAGTCTCCCAGCATGGGCCTGGATTGTGGGTAAAACCTAAGGATAGGGCTTGAATTCACTCTGGTATTTGGCTTCCTGAGACTCCTTCTGGTTCTTGATATTTTATGCATCCTTGACTGCAGGTAATACATTCCTACATACCAGGAGACTGAATCCTTATAATTAGTCTGCACAGTTGTTACAAACTCCCACTCATTCCCTGCCTGCTAAACTAAAAGCAGAAGTCCCGTACCCCCTAGAAGCAATTCCATTGAGATATTCTTGCCTGACCCCTGATCGGTGCATGAAGGAATAGAAATCTATTTATGTTCAATGTATCTAGCAGATTCATTGTCTTAGGTTCTTGTTTTGTTTGTTTTCCAGCCATAAAATTTTTGCTTGAACGCCCACTTCCAAGCATTCTACCCAGAGATTGAATTCTTCATTGAATGGAATTCGATGAGCCTAATGCCTCCAGCACACTGGAGATTACAAGATTTTTTTAGCATTAAAATATCAAGTGTGTCTAGTCAGGTCACAGGGTTATTTGCAGTTTATGACATGGCACACAAACTATACATCTAGCCCATTATAAATGGGGAGGGGTTTAACATTTTGGGGCAAAATTCATGTCTTATAGTCCCCACCTTAAATATAACGTGACATCATTAATAAATAGACTGACATCATTATAAATAGACGTGACATCTTGTTTATGTCTTTGTAATATTTATAAGCGTTATATAGTATAATATATATATAATAATAATATTTTTGAGTGTATAAGGCCATGACATTTTACATATAATAACTGTAGTAAGAGATGGACTAGATTTTCGATATTTTCGGACTTTCGATAATATTCGAATGTTCGACCTTTCAAATGTGCGAGTAAAATGCCTATTATACCTATACGCGAGTATCGACTGCGTTAATCATGGTACCTAGGCGCAAACGCGTCCTGGATATTCAACATGTTCCCCAGACCATTCCCAGGTCCCACAGCCATTTACATTAAGTTACCATTGATATTTTAATTGTAGTTCATTAGAAATTTTCGAACTATTTGACACCCATTGACTTTATGGGTCCGTACTTTCCATATAGTTCGAAAGTTCGAAAACGGACAAACGTTCAAAGGTTCCCCATCTCTAATTGTAGTTGGTTCCACGTATAGATAAACTTCACTTTAATTCCAACTATTAAAAAGAACTTACAGCATGCAAAGAAACGCTGTGCCATGTAGATAGGTAGGGAAGGTAACAGAGGCAGAGTACCTTACCGCTACGCTTTCGTGAGCTATGTGGATTTTACAGTGTTTGTGCCTGTATTTATCTTGGTATGACCAATTGACTCTAATCTGGCTGTACAGAGTATCTTCTGGCCTGGTGTGCTTAGCTCAAGCACCAATTTGTTAAGTGAGATAAGACCTAGGCCCATTAGATATATTGAATGGAAATGATGTAGGTGTGAACAGACATTCATTTAACTGTTTATGGACAAAACATTAAACAAATACATTTTGACAGACCTGACTCAACATTAAACTCCTAAAGGGAATCTACAAGCAGATAAAGCTTCAGCAAGTTTCATTCAACTTTATTCCATCAAATCACAAGTGACTGGGAAATAAAATATGTTTGTATGTTTGTTTAGTGATATACACAAAACTGTCAATTGGGATTATTAATTATATGTTTAAAGTAACCTGGTGTACATCACTTTGTACTTTAACTCTTTAATTAATGGGAGCTGCCTTTACATGCTGTTGAACTCTCACTCATTGGGTTAACGAACATTACTTGAAGAAATGTAGAGACCAATTATTATTGGTTATGGTAATTACTAAGGGAAACAGCATGTCACGTGGGTCATTTGGCTGCAGAATGGGCTTAGAAATGTGGCTTTGAATTGTGGGATACAGATTTCTCAAAGTACCTTTTCTTTGTGGGATGGGGCCATCATTTTCCCTTGCGTTGTCTTAGCATTTTATCCATTTCAGATGATATTATTATTCCCGCTATACTAGTTATTTCACAAAGAATCGTCTATTGGTAATAAAGCACATTCAGGGTTATTCAATAAAAGTTCTATTGTTTAAAATGGTGCTAATTTTGCCCAACCAATCAGATGTTAGCTTTCAAATGTTAAATAAGATCTGATTGGTTGAGGTAAAATTAGCACCATTTTAAACAATAAGAACTTTTATTGAATAACCCTAATATTTTATTTATATACATTTAATGTAGGCTAATTACCTAGAGGAGCAAATCAATTCACATCTTAAAACCACCTCTAAACCTTAATAAAGGCTTTTGCAGCAAGACGGCTCTGTGGGTTTTTGGAAATGTGACACCTTACAAGCAGAATTAATAATTCATTTTTGGGGGTTTTTAACCAATAAGATGACACTGTATTGATCCAGAGTCTAGTGAGGATAATAAATGCTATGGCTATGGGGGAAAGAAGTCCATTAAATAGCCCCAATGTGTTATTTGTCAGTATTGGAATATCCCACCTATCAACAGAATAATAAATGGACTACAAATTCAGTCATTGGAATACATGAAATTAAACCTATTATTAAACACACTGGGGGAGATTTACCCAGAGCCGCTATCACTCCGGGCAAATCTCCCTTCCACGATTCGATATCACATTACCGCACGTGGTAAATTCCCAAAGGAATTTACCTGCAGTGTGATTTTCATGAAATAATGCGCTAAAAGTAGTACAAATGCGATATTAAATTGCGAGCGTAACCCGCGCATCTGGCGCTAATATGGGTTAACTGATAGCAACCTGTTAGCGCGGCATTCTCCTTTCTTACTTCTATAGTCCAGCACAGTTCGATGGGAAGACAGGCCCTTCAAGAAGCACACTCTTCCCATTGGACAGTCTGGAAAGATTCGTGGTCTACACTATGAGCACAACTTTGAAGAACTGGTATGGGGGATATAGGGCGACCCTGCGGCCTTGGAGAGATTGTTTCCCCACAGATCCAGCGTCGGTAGTGAGAGGACCGGACTGTTCCGGAGTGTGGACCCTTGCGGTGAAGGTAGACAGGCCAGACTCCTTTCCCTGTCAGCTTGTGCGGCACTAGTGAGAGAGATACTGAGGTGAGAAACCGGGTTCATTTTTCGGGGGCATTGTGAGTTACCTGACCTGCTCGCTCCACGGGAGAGGGGCTTCTGTTGGTGCGGACTTCAGCCTTGCTTTGTTGTGCGTGGGTCTATGTGGTCTACTTGTTCTGGTGGTCAGTTGTTTGGACAGGTAGAAGTACAACTACTTTGGACTGATACACTATATATATATTTTTACTACCTAATAACTGTTTGATTATTTTATGTATGTGATATCGTACCCTATATGTGAGGTTTATTTATAAGGGAACATTCCTTTATCACTGCTATTTTATTGTGATTGGATACAGGACAAACACTGATTATGTCCTAACCCTGCATACTTTGTGGGCACTAATAATTGCCCTTGAACAGCTGCACTATTTACCTTCTGTGACACAGATAGTTGGCTTTACAAATATGTCTCCATTATTTTGTGTAATCATCAGTGTCGCAATGTTCCTGTAAGGGGAACACTTTCCTTCTGCAGTTGTCCTGGTAACAATGAGGGCGAATGCAAGTGATTGAAGATCACCCAACTGGTTGAAATATACCAACTTATTATTGTTCAATTGGAAGACAATTTGAGGTCAGTAGTCAATCTGAATATCCCTATCTAATGTTTTAACGGGTCCTGTGTGTACCGGGCCTGAGGCATTTCCTAGATTAGGGAAATATTTCCAGACATTAACCTTTCCACTACTGTGGCAGCGCATATTGATATCATTGAGGAGCCCCTTAAACTGGGTACACATGATGCAATAATTCGGCGGCGTCGGGCGGGCCGAATTATTATATGGCAGCTTTTTGCGCCCGTGACTGTTCGGTGAACATCGGACAGTCGGAAATCACAACCGATCGTGCGGTCCTCTATAGACCACACGATTGTTTGCGCCTAACTGTCAGACGTGGCTGCTTTTGCCGTGACCGTCAGTTCCTTCCTTCTGGCCGACCGGTCGAAAGCCTTGAACCGTCAGTCAGAGGAGAGATTGTATAGTGTGTACCTAGTTTTATGGGCTGTGATACGACCATTCGGTGGGGGGCAGTTAAATAATATTTAAATTGCTCTGACTGTGTCATCGGCTTCAGTATCACTACATTGGCTGAGTGCAACAATCCAAATAACGGATAGAGTGGGTTATCTCTCATTTGGTGATGTGAACCCTTCATAAGGATTAAGTAGAAATCTAAAGATATTCTTGGAAATAAAAGAATTATTTAGACAAAGCCCTGTCTTCTTGAATTCTCAGCTTAAGTTCAGCTTTCTCTGCCCCGTCTGTGACAGAAAATTCCATAAATTAAACTGAAAATCCCTCTTCTCCAGAGCCCAGTTTATCTCTTCGTGTGCCTGCAGCTCTGATTTAGAATAGGACCCTGTTGTTTACTATTTTAATTAATGCTCCTTTCAGCAAGAGACAGGAGAAAGGGGAGGGCTATGGACTGACTTGATAAACAGGTGTAGCTGTTATTGTGTTATATTTGGGATCATTCAAGTCTTGCATGGTCTCCGAGGATGGCATCAATAGCCTACTGTGCATCACAGGATGGCATCAATAGTCTATTGTACATCACAGGGTGGTATTGATAGGTTACTGTACATCACAGGATGACATTGATAGGTTAAATAATGCAACTGTTTTGCAAATGGATAAGTGAATGCCCCTAGGGGAAATCTAAAGATGTCAGGCTTATATTGATGCTCAATCAAGGGTAGAGTTGTCTGCTACAGACATTTAAAAACAGCTTAGGCCCTTTGTCAGTCTTTCTCATTTTCTCTTCTTCATTGCAGATCCCTGGATGACAACAGAGACTTTTCAAGGCAACTATTTATTTTTTAAGCATATCCGCCATCGACACGTTAAACAAACCAACTGGGATCACTTTCCCTTTGTAGTTTAATGTTGTGTATTATTATGGTATGACAACCGAAGATTCAGCTTCTATTGAAAATGAGAAATCCCTTCTAATTATTAGCTCTAATCAAGATAATCTTGAGAAAGGAAAGAGGAGATATTTGTGTGCACTGTTTATTAATTAGTGGGGGGGGGTTGACTTTTTTGGTTTCTGTACAACGATGCAGAAAAAGAGTTACCTTCCCTCCGACATGTATGTATATATACCATAGAGACAAAATGCCTTTGTGACAGTAAGCGTAGTAGGAACAGCTAACCTAGAGAAAAAATAATCATAGTCATGCCATTCAGGGGATCGATTTTTCGTTCAAATCTTGAAAAATCAATGGAAGGTTATTTTGATCACCCACATACAATATATCGGGCAGTCTTTAATGAAAAGGCAATTGGATCTGATGGATCATTTGACACCTAGCCCATCTTCCAGTACACATCATTAGAAGATTTTGAGCGAAATCTGCTGAATCGATGGGGCAATTTGTTGATTCTTCCCGATTGAAAACCAATTGATAAAAATCTATTGAAAACACTTTCTGGCTTCTTTCTTGGTGGCATTTGAGTTCTATAGCCAACCTCAGCAAAAGTAAACAGGTAGAGCGTTTGATTGTTTGGAAACAGCCATACAGGCAATTAGTATTGACCCCAGAACCAAGCGCTGTCTGATGGTCAAGCAATCAACTCCAGACCATGTATGATGATATTCCATGGGAAGAGACAAGTTTGGACATTCTGTTGCACAGAGTTGCTGGCGGAAATTTTAATTACCCGCTGTCATTGACTGACAAAATCTGACCATATTTTAACCAGATGATTGATTGGTAAGAATGTTGACATGTGTGTACCTAACCCTAGTCACAGAGTTATAACGCTTTAGTTTATTTTCAAATAAACCATGGCATGGATACCTCTGGCACCATGGGCAGAAAACTGATTTATCTGTACTCCAATGTGCAATACAAAATAAAACACAATAATATTGGGTTTACAATGTAACACAGTAATTGTAGTTAAAAAAGACATACGTCCATCTAGTCCAATTCTTAACTCACCTCTTTAACCCTACCTAACAGGTGATCCAGAGAAAGGCAAAAAAAACCAGCTAAACATGGGGACAATTGGAAAGTATTGCCCCCATATTTGTACAAAGTTATCCAATCCCCACGCAAATGTTTCTTATCCAATGTAAATAGCCCTAACTTGTCTAATCTGCCTGCATAGTCAAACCCCTCCATTCCCCTTATTAGTTTAGTTGCCCTTCTCTAAACTCCCTCCATTTCCAAGATGTCCCTTTTGTATATGGGATTCCAAACTGCACCGCACATTCCAAATGAGGCCTTACCAGTGCCTTGTAAAGAGGGAAAATAATATTTTTCTCCCTTGAATCTTTTCCCTGTTACCTACCAGAACCCCCAAGTCTTTTTCCAGTCGAGATTCACTTAGCACAGAGTTATTTATGGTGTAGGTGGCACCAGGATTGTTAAACCCCAAATGCATCACACCTACATTTATCAACATTGAATCTCATCTGCCATTCTGCTGCCCATTTTAATAATCTTTCTAGGTCTGCTTGCAACACTTGCTCAAAAGTTTCTAAAGTTCTTCATAGTTTAGTGTCACTGGTTGTAGGGGCCTAGTCACACCAAGTTTATTAGAAGCTTAAAAATACTTTGCACATTTAAGCATTAAGAACTTTGTATTGTTTGCACTCTGTGTTGTATCTCCTCCCACTGTGGGAGGGGTCTAGCTGTATTGAAAGAGTATGGGGTATTGTATGTTACACCTGATGAAGGGGACATAGTGTTCCCTGAAATGTTGTGTGTGATTCACAATAAAAGCATTCAGCAGATATATGTAGTGTGCATTTCACTATCACTTTTGGACAATAGTTTAGTGTCATCAGCAAATACAGAGACCTTGCTCTCAATGCCCCTTCTAAGTCATTTATAAACAGATTACAGAAGCGGCCCCAGTACAGAACCCTGAGGCACTCCACTTAGAACTTAGCCCACATAGATGTAGCTCCATTAACCACCACTCTCTTGTTTCAATCTAATAAACAGTTCTCTATCCATGAACAAATGTTTTTCTCAAGGCCAACAGTCCTCAGTTTATACATAGTCGCCTATGTGGCACAGTATCAAAAGCTTTCGCAAAATCCAAATATACCACATCCACTGCTGTGCCTGAATCTAACTTCTTACTCGCTTCTTCATAAAAACCAATTAAATTTGTCTGGCATGACTCTTTTCTATAATCCATGCTGACTACTACTAATAAGATGAGTCACCAGCACCTTCCCTACCACTGATGTTAGGCTTACAGGTCTTAGATAATAACACTAGGCTAGGATTACACCTGTAACTCCCTTTTGTTGGGTCTCAACTACCCACCCTGCCCCAATCCCAGCAGCAATTTAAGCATCAAACCGAATAGAAGTTGTAGTGGTAACTGCAAAAATTCTTCATTTATTTCAATGCTTTAGTGCAATAGTTTTTGGATCGGCCAAGATCCTTAAGCAAAATGAGCACATCACCAGAGAAAGGGAATCTATAAAGATAATAAACAATGGTATAGTTAAACTGGACTAAGCTTCTCTAAGATCCTGATGTATTCCATCCAGTCCTGGGGCTTATTGATATTAACCATGTCTAATTGTTTCTGTACCATATCCTCTGTTCCTCATTTATATCCTTCATATTATTACAGTCCCTGCTAGCAATGTGTTCCTAGTATTATAACCTTTGAATTTGCTGCTCCTACATTCGAGGTTTATCGACGAATTCGAGAGTTACCGAATGCTGTATTCAAGTGTTATGGCCAAATTTGAGGGTAACGAACAGCGATATCCCTCAAATGTAGCGTTCGATAACCCTCGATTCAGCCATAGCCCTCAAATGCGGTGTTCAGTAATGTTCAAATGCGTTGATAACCCTCGAATGTAGCGTTTGGTAACCCTCAAATTTGCCGACAATCCTAGAAAGTAGCATTTGCTACCCCTCGAACTTGGACATAACCCTCAAAGTGGCATTCGTAGCCCTCAAATTCAGCGATACCCTCAAATGTGGTGATCGATTTCAGTAACCCTCTAAAATTCAATGCGGAAGCCCGTCACTTGCCTGATCGTGAGGAAAGACACAAAATGTACCCAGACCATTTCCCTGGTCTCAGAGCCATTTACAGTAAGTTGCCTTGCTATTTCAACTTATTTTACTAGAACTTTTCAAACTTTAATGGTTCTATTTCTGATTTTTACTGAAGTTCTATAGTTCTAAAAACAAACCGAACTTTAAGATTTGCCCATCTCTAGTGATACTGAGGGGGAAAAAATGGTTTAAATTTAGCACATTAGCCTCCTCTGCATCCTTTCTAACTATCTTAGCCCCATTATTTAATGGTCCCACATTCACAGTCCTCATCTTTTTACTATTGATATTTTTTTTTTAAAAAATTGGGGTTAACCTACTTTGTTCTGCTATCTGTATTTCTTTCTATTTTATCTAATTTAATTGCTTTTTTGCACTCCTTATTGCAGCTTTATACTTTTATAAACTGTTCTGTCCCTCTGATTTAAAATTTGAAAAAAACATTTTTAAGAGATGGCATTTTGCCACTTTATATTGTTTTTATTATTAAATGGCAAGAGGAATATTGTTATTAATAATTTAAAGTTTATTTAAAATTTAAATCTAAAAATAAGTTTTCTCCCTAGATCAACGACTTTTTCTATGGGATTGAAGACACCTCTATAAAGGCATTTTAATTGTCAGGCCATATTTTTACTTTCCAAGTTTTTCCACCCCCTTTACTGACCTCTGTCCTTCCCAAAATAAAAAGTAAAACTTAACGTACAAAAGGGAAACGCTGTACTTTTAAGCCATCCAGTAAGAGAGCACTCCAACGAGACAGAACAACTTAAAAACCTTTTTTGAAATGTCATATTTCTAACTTTCCCCAAATATAATTAATGATTGACAAAGAAATGTCGAGTTACACAAGTTTCACTTATGGGCAGGCTAATGGCTTGTTACCCCATGTTGGGTAATAGTGGAGAAAAAATATGTGTGGTTCTATCTACAGCTGCTCTTTGAGGTATTTGTCCTTTTGCCAGCTTTTGACAAGGTTGTTCCAAAAAGAGTTTTGCATTCATTTTTCTCTTGACAAACCTTTATGTTATATTGAAGTCAAATCTTTAATAAAGAAATTATTTAAGGAAGAATGAAAGTCTTAAAGTAAAAAAAATTCCTTTCCGGTTTATATGGGAATTCACCTAATTAAGTTTAACAATCGTAATATTGGAACAACCCATCAATCCATAGTTTCCTTCCTATATTTTATCGCTGTATAGACAAATCTAATGCAAGTCTGATATATCCAGATGTCGGGTGGTAATTTTTAGGTTTTGGAAAATGCAGAGCAGTACAAATTTAATTATCAATCAGTTAATCTGTAGATTCAGATCTAGAATTATCGTATTCCCGGATCTCGAATTATCGTATTCCCGGATCACAGATTATCAGATGTCATGGCTATTTTCGAGCATTATCGTAAATAGCCTCAAACATCGATAATCCTCGAAAATACAATCGGAGACTATCTTTCGAGTTTCCAATCATATTTTATCAAATATTCAAGGCTATTTCCGCTAATCCTCGAATGTTCGATAATCATAGAAATAGGTTCCGAAATCCTTGAAATCCGCATGATCTGTCCGGATTCGGACGCATCATTCGGATTTCGGAACCGAGGTAAACATGAACATAGTAACATAGTAATTAAGGTTGAATAAAGACATTCGTCCATCAAGTCCAACCTATTCCCTTTTTTTTTTTTTTTTTTTTTAACCCTACCTAACAGTTGATCCAGAGGAAGGCAAAAAACCCCAGCTAAAAAAGGAAAAAATTCCTTCCTGACCCAAACGGCAATCGAAAGTATGCCTGGATCAACCAGATCTATATGCATTAATACCAGTAATTCTCAATATTTTTTAGTTTAGTTTTAGAAACAACCAGGCCTTTTTTAAAGTTATTCAATGAACTTCCATTACCACCTCTGCTGGAAGACAGTTCCACATTTCATCTCCCGTTCTCACTGTAAAGAACCTCTCCTAACTTGAAGATGAAACTTCTTTTCTTCCAACCTTAAAGGATGTCCACGAGTCCTCTGATATGACCTATAGTGAACAATGCACCAGAGAGTTCACTGTATGCCATAATATATTTGTATAAGGTTTCATGTCCCCACGCAACCGCCGCTTCTCCAATGTAAACAGCCCTAACTTGTCTAATCTGCCTGCATATTCAAGCCCCTCCATTCCCCTTATTAATTTAGTTGCCCTTCTCTGGACTGCTTCCATTTCCAGATGTCCCTTTTGTATATGGGATTCCAAAACTGCACCGCATATCCAATGGACCTTACCAGTGCCTTGTAAGAGGGAGAATAATATTTTCTCTCTTGAATCTATTCTCCTCTTTATACAAGACAATATCTTGCTAGCTCTAGCTGTTGCTACCTGGCATTGTTTGCTACAGCTAAGTTGTTATCTACCAGAACCCCCAAATCTTTTTCCATTTCAGATGCACCTAGCACAGAGTTATTTATGGTGTAGGTGGCACAGGGATTATTAAATCCCAAATGCATCACCTTACATTTATCAACATTGAATCTCATCTGCCATTCTGCTACCCATTTTGATAATCTATCTAGGTCTGCTTGCAGCACTTGCACCATCATTGGAAGTTTCCAAAGCTCTGCATTTATGTCATCAGCAAACCAGAGACCTTGCTCTCAATGCCCCCTTCTAAGTCATTTATAAACAGATTAAACAGAAGCGGCCCCAGTACAGAACCCTGGAACTCCGCTTAGAACTTTACCCCCATAGATGTAGCTCCATAACCACCACTCTCTGTTTGCGGTCCAATAACCAGTTCTCTACCATGAACAAATGTTCATGGACAGGTGTTCTGGTCAGACCCGGAATTCCATCTCTACTTGCTGATACTTACCAAATGCTTTTTGATCCGTTTTGGGTCAAAAAATGAACACAACAACGCAGACAACTCCACCATTTGCATCAGTCAGTCCTTCCGAGCCAAATTTTTTGGCGGTCTGCTATAGTAAAGGGAGCTGATATGATTGGCCGCATGTGTGGCTGCACACCTGATCAATCACTATGGGCACCTTATGGGCGTCTTAACTCCTGGGAAGGTGTGTCATTTGTGACTATGATGGAGTAGGGATGTGTCAAACAACACAGGTGAGTCAGAGGGAGGTGCCATCAGAGCAGAATCTTCTCATGCTGATAAATATGAATGGAAAGTAATATTTTTAGGAATTCGTGCAATTGGAACTAGATGATCAGTGATCAGATTAATTAATTGTCAGGTGAATGGAGACTTGCGTTTACCATAAAGCTACTTGAATGTCTACCACCATAGGCTAGCTGCTACTTTTTTAACTGTAATGAGCCATACTCTGGGCTGACGTTAAGTTCTTTGATGTTTAATCTGACCCAAATGTCAGGCCAGGAAGCAAATTCTTACCTTGTAAGCTTTCTCGGTTGTTCCCGATAGATAATGCTTGTTTCGATGTTGCTTCTGTAACTTTGATCACAAAGTAATTGGTCCAAGCACATCACGGAAGGTCGACAGGTAAGTTCCAGTGTGTGAGCACCTTAACGGTATTAGTCTTTCAATATTCAATGAACATCACTTTGTAACACAGCTCCACATTATCTTTCCGCAGGGATTAATCTAACACTGTAAAGCCAGAAACACAATATGTTGGAAGAGGCAGAGAGGCAGCTAGGACACCTGAAAATAGTTCCATGGCCTATTGTATATAACCTTCTGGGTGTATACGTCTCTGTGTGTGGAAATATCAACCCCTTTTTTTCTACTGATTTGTAGATTAAAGTGTCATGTCAATACTAAGTTTCTAAGTACAAGAATAGAAGACTTTTTCCTAGTCTACTGCAGTTAGATACTATCTGATTGGTTGCTGCAGATTAATACTGGCCATATATGGGCAGAAGTTCTTCTGACCGGATTTCTGATGAGTGCATGACCGAAAATCCAATGGGGGATGGGGTAAGGTAGCAATCTATGACCCAGTATTGATGTTTTATTTTAAACATAACTTTTTTTTACCTATTCTGTTGCTTTCAAGTGAAGTCAACGCAAGTCCACTTCCAGTGTTGGACACATTGCAGCTGGCCAAAGGAGAGGGTGAGCTGCACATAACCAGCATTGCATCAATAGTCTATTGTACTCACAGGATGGCATCAATACCTACCGTACATCACAGGAGGCATCAATAGTCTACTATACTTACAGGATGGCATCATAGTCTATTGTACATCACAGGATGGCATCAATAGTCTCGTACATCGCAGGATGGCATCAATAGTCTACTATCATTCAGGATGGCATCAAAGTCTACGGTACATCACAGGAGGGCATAATAGTCTACTGACATCACAGAGGGCATCAATAGTCTACTGTACATCACAGGAGGCATCAATAGTCTACTGTACATCGCAGGATGGCTCATAGTCTATTGTACATCACAGGAGGGCATCAATAGTCTACTGTACATCACAGCAGGGCATCAATAGTCTACTGTATATCACGGATGGCATCAATAGTCTGTACATCAGGAGGCATCAATGTCTACTGTACATCACAGGAGGGCATCAATATCTACTGTACATCACAGGAGGGCATCAATAGTCTACTGTACATCACAGATGGCATCAATATCTACTGTACATCACAGGAGGGCATCAATAGTCTACTGTACATCACAGGAGGCATCAATAGTCTACTGTACATCACAGAATGGCATCAATAGTCTACTGTCATCACAGGATGGCATCAATAGTCTACTGTACATCACAGGATGGCATCAATAGTCTACTGTACATCACAGGATGGCATTAATAGTCTACTAACATCACAGGATGGCATCAATAGTCTACTGTACATCACGGAGGGCATCAATAGTCTACTGTACATCACAGGAGGGCATCAATAGTCTACTGTACATCTCGAGATGGCATCAATAGTCTACTGTACATCACAGGAGGGCATCAATAGTCTACTGTAAATCACAGGAGGGCATCAATAGTCTACTGTACATCACAGGATGGCATCATAGTCTACTATACATCACAGAGGGCATCAATAGTCTACTTACATCACAAGGGCATCAATAGTCTACTGTACATCACAGGATGGCTCAATAGTCTACTGTACATCACAGGATGGCATCAATAGTCTACTATACTACAGATGGCACCAATAGTCTACTATACATCACAGGAGGGCATAAATAGTCTACTGTACATCACAGGATGGCATCAATAGTCTACTGTACATCACAGGATGGCATCAATAGTCTACTGTACATCACAGGATGACATCAATAGTTTACTGTACATCACAGGAGGGCATCAATAGTCTACTGTACATCCAGATGGCATCAATAGTTTACTGTACATCACAGGAGGGCACAATAGTCTACTGTCATCACAGGATGGCATCAATAGTCTACTGTACATCACAGAGGGCATCAATAGTCTATTGTACATCAGAGGATGGCATCAATATTCTACTGTACATCCCAGGAGGCATCAATAGTCTATTGTACATCACAGGAGGAATCATAGTCTACTGTACATCACAATGCATCAATAGTCTACTGTACATCACAGGAGGGCATCAATAGTCTACTGTCACAATTGTACATCACAGGAGGGCATCAATAGTCTACTGTACATCACAGGATGGAATCAATAGTCTACTGTACATCACAGGAGGGCATCAATAGTCTACTGTACATCACAGAGGGCATCAATAGTCTACTGTACATCACAGGAGGGCATCAATAGTCTACTGTACATCACAGGATGGCATCAAGTCTACTGTCACCACAGTATGGCCAATAGTACTGTACATCACAGATGGCCAAAGTCTACTGTACATCACAGATGGCATCAATAGTCTACTGTACATCACAGGATGGCATCAAAGTCTATGTACATCACAGGATGGCATCAATAGTCTACTTACATCACAGGATGGCATCAATAGCCTACCTGTGCATCACAGGATGGCATCAATAGCCTACTGTGCATCACGGATGGCATCAATAGTCATTGTACATCACAGGTGGTATTGATAGGTTACTGTACATCACGGATGACATTAATAGGTTACTGTACATGACAGGGTGGTATTGATAGGTTACTGTACATCACAGGATGACATTGATAGGTTACTGTACATCACATGGTGGTATTGATAGGTTACTGTACATCACAGGATGGTATGGTATTGATAGGTTACTATACATCACAGGATGGCATTGAAAGGTTACTGTTCATCACAGGATGGCATTGATAGGTTACTGTACATCACAGGATGGTATGGTATTGATAGGTTACTATACATCACAGGATGGCATTGAAAGGTTACTGTACATCACAGGGTGGCATTGTAAGTTACTGTACATCACAGGATGCCATTGAAAGGTTACTGTACATCACAGGGTGGCATTGATAGGTTACTGTACATCACAGGATGGCATTGATAGGTTACTGTATATCATGCAGTGGCATTGACAGGTTACTATACATAATGCAGTGGCATTGATAGGTTACGATTCATCACAGGTTGGCATTGATAAGTTACTGTACATCACAGGGTGGCATTGCTTGTTTACTGTTCTTTATAGGGTGGCATCAAAAGGTTACTGTATATCACACAGTGGCATTGATAGATTACTGTAAAGCACAGGTGGCATCGATAGATAATTTTACATAACAGGGTGGCCCCTATAGGTTAACTAAAGCTAATAGTTGTCACAGTATTTTGCAGATGAAATTTGAAAAATGTTCACTAAATAGAAAACATAAAAGGAAAACATGTAATGATCCATAAGCTATGGGTTTTGCAAAAAAAAACTTGAAATCAATAGAACCCTTACATAATAACCAGATTCAGAATATCTATCTATTATCTATCTATCTATCTATCTATCTATCTATCTACCTATCTATCTATCTATCTATCTACCTACCTATCCAACTATCTAATTATCATATCTATTTATCTATCGTATTTTTTATATCTAGCTAGCTATCATATCTATTATATTTCTATCAGTGACGTAAACAGGAAACACTGGTGCCCCCAGCAAAGCTATGATGGGGGCCCTAACCGTGCTATATCTGTCATATAAAAAATAGGAAGACGGGCCCCCTTTGGTTCCTGGCCCCCTCTGCACTTGCTCCCCCTGCTCCCCTGAAGTTATGCCCCTTCTATCCCTCTATCTATCTATCTATCTATCTATCGATCTATCTATCTATCTATCTATCTATCTATCTATCAATCTCCTATCAAACAATATATCTTTCTAACTATCAGTATTTTTGTATTATCTATATTTATCTATCTATCTATCTATCTATCTATCTATCTATCTATCTATCTATTTTGTGTGTAATTGTGGATCACATGGGAATTTGTGTTTGCATTTATAGTTACAACTAGTCGTGGACCAGACCCTAGTTCGGGCCGAACTTTATGAGGTTGAACAACTCAAACTATTGGAACGAGTTCTGGTTAAAACTAGTTCAGTTTTCCGAACTCAATAACTTATTTCCGATAATTGTCGAAAATTCAATAATTAGTGAAGTAACGTTCAAATTCGGTAACCCTCAAATATAATGTTCGGCAACCCTCAAATGTAATGTTGATTTTGATATCCCTCAAATGTTGTCTTTCTCTTTCAGTAACCCTTGAATGTAGTCTTCGATTTCAGTTACCCTCGAATAAAGCTGCGATTTCGGGTAACCCTCGAATGTAGCCTTCGATTTGGTATTTCTCGAATGTAGCCTTGAACGCAATGTTCGATTTCGATAACATCGAAAGTTAGCCTCTTGAATTCGATAATACTTGAACGCAATGTTCGATGCGATACACCCTCTAATGTAGGCTTCGAATTAGATAACCCTCGAATGTGCGTTCAATTTTCGTAACACTCTCAAATGTATCGTTCGAAATCTCGAATGTAGCATGCGGAACCCGAGAGATGGAGAATGCCCAATTGTGAGGGAAAGAAGTATTTAAACAAATTTTGTGATCGTGACGTTCCCCAGACCATTTCCCAGTGCCCAAGCCATTTACAGTAAGTTACCATTGCTAGTTAAACTGTAGTTTTTCCGACATCAGTTATGTCTCAATGACTTTAATGGCTTAGTTTCCAAACTTCTGAACGTCTGAAGTTTTACTGAGTTCGGATGTTCGTAAACGAACCAAACTTCAGTAAGTCAGCCATTTCTGGTTTCCAAGAATTAAGAAAATGGTAACACCCAGATACAAGATGGAGTGGATTTTTCCCTCTCTAGTAGTTTATGGACCAAGATTAAAACTCATTAATTCACGGTGAGGAATTAACAATTTTTCAGGTCGAAATATCATTGGTCATGGCCCAATGGCATCCAATTTGGAAAAAGGTTTGTTTGACATCAGTTGGTCCCAGTGAAAAACACACTTTCGGTTGAAATATTATCGTGGTGTACCCAACCTATCAAAAGTTCCAAATGTACAATGGCACACCGCTGTTGGGTCATTAGCCAGACAAGTTGGTAGGTGCAATCCTCTCAGCCCCCTACTCCCAGGGCTTCAATATCCAAGCAAGGCAAAGAGTAGAGGAGCACACTACTTCAGTGAAAATTTCTTATATTGTGCAAAACAAACAGCATACAACGTTCGGGACTCTAGGCCCCTCCTCAGGTATGGATACCTGAGGAAGGGGCCGCTGAGGAAAGGCCTAGAGTCCGAAACGTTGTATGCTGTTGTTTTTGCACAAATAAAGAAATATTCACTGAAGTAGTGTGCTCCTCTACTCTTTGCCTTGCTTGGTGTACCCAACCTAACATCATCCACCGAATGGGCACACACATACAATTATTGGCCTTAATGCCCACTGATGTCTGCTCGTTCGTAGTACGCTGGTCTGGAATCAAGCATGCATATGGGGCTTCAGTCTCCAGTAGATAGAATTAATGTGAAGAGGCATTGCTCTGTTTGCTAATTGTTAATAAATTACACATTTAATCAACAGATATAAGTTATTTTCCAGATAAGCCCTATTTATTGAGCTAGTGGTGTATGTAGGCCTTGTTCTCCCTTTCAGTGTCACATCATGTTGAGATAAAGTGTCCATGTGACATCTACTCTATAGGGAAGGCACAGGCATTCTATTGTCCCCATTATTGTTGTGAGATAAGCCATTTATTCAGCAATTTAGCAGAGTGTAAACGACAACAATAGTGAACAAGCGTAACAAGAGAGCATTACTCAATAGAATGAAAGGGCATTATCTAGCCCATTTCATATAGAGAAAAAGGACAAATGCAAAAATCTGAGCCCTTGTTTAAAATAAGTCAAGTGAGCTCATAAAATGTCGTATTTAACTGGCGCTTGCTTTAATTAGAAATCTAAATGCACCCTTCTAGGTATATTATATTTTCCTCTCTTACTTTATTGTTACCGAACTCATTGGAATCTAAGGCTGGGACAGCCGCGACCGAGCGCTCGCTGTATCGAACACTCGGTCGGGATAAATAGTCCCCTGTGTGTACCCTCCCTAAAATTTTAGAGGAAGATTTTATTATTGCAGATTTTGTCTTGCTGCACGATGGACATGGATGGATATTATCACGGGATGTAATGAAAGGTTAAAAATGGTGCTAATTTTGCATCAACCATCAGATGTTAGCTTTCAAATGGTAAATAACATCTGATTGGTTGGGGCAAAATTAGCACACGACCACAACAATAAGAATTTTTATTACATTCCCTGTGTCTGTTTAAATTTGCACAATTTCTTTTTCAATGTTAGTGTAGAATTTAAGGGTCTATTTTGGGTGAAAAAAAAAATTTAAACCCTCATTATTGGAAAGTACAAAGAACAGTAGTGACGGGTATGAGGCCACTATGGCAAATAGTATTTCTCCCAGTACATAGAATTAACCTATAGATTTCTTTAGGTAACTGTCGGTGCGCCACCATGTTATTCATTTCCAGCATGTTGAGCCACAATTTTTAATCTCAGTCACATGATTTTCTGTCTGTTCATAGACTGTGATTGGTAGAGGCTTTTGGTGAGCGGTGACCTGATCATAGCTAGGCATTTGGAACACAACATTCAATGACTAAATCAGTGGGTGTGTTTTTACACTGGAATGCTGGGAAATAAGGCACATGACTAACATGGTAATAAGGTAAACACAGGTGATTTTTTTTTATTTTTTAAATAGTGCTTCTGGGTGATTCACTGTTGGTCCTTAAATAACGTGTTATGTGTGTTCATGTATGCCTAATCTATTGCAACATATTAACATGAATTATATTAAAAACATTTTTAGAAAAAGATCAGAATAATGATCAGACAATCCAGTCAAGTCAAAGATGTGCTTTTTTGGTTTGTTTTTTAAGTTTAGGTGCACATGGGTATTTAAAGTAAATAAAACTAAATTAACCTAAATTAATTCCATAAAAAACTCAGCAGCAAATTGCTATAATTCTGTATATTATGGAATTTCTGCTTTCTGCCACATTCCTTAATAGTGAGTAACAATTGTTTTTCTGTCTGCTGCCCTTTGTGAAAGGTCACAAGTAGGTCCTATCTGGGTAGTTACTTGACAGCTCTAGTGGTGGGAAGGTGGCCAGTCATTTCAATGAGTATGTGCTTTAACTACACACCTGGTATGGTATATACATGCTTCATTTCTATTGGTCCGATCCCGTGCACCAATCATCAGGACCATATGCAGATTGGCTGATATTTGCCCATTTTTGATATTGCTCTCATGGAGCAGCAGGCATGGTAATAAGCTGCCAGCAAGGAGGAGACCGGTTAACCTGCTTGGATGGATAACATTTTGTCTTGGCTATTAGGGTTGAGGCTTTGGCACATGTGAGCAGTAGGAAAAAGTTAAATTCATAAATTCATGTTATATAGGCCTCCAACTTACCCCTTGTAACTATAATGGATCGAAATGCATATCACATATTGCACAATGTCTAATGAGAGTTTGTATTGTACCTAAGAAGGACACGGTGAATTTTCCAGCCAGAACCCTTGATCGGCTTGGCTCTCGGGGGTCCAAAGAGAAAAAATTTACCATATGTGTGGCTTTAGAAGGGTCCAAACACACAGTCCTGTTATTATTTCATATTTTGTGGTCGGGGGCCTAAAACTGACAAAGTCCGTACCTTTATCGCTTGTCATCATTGGGAAGTGTGCGACACTAGCGGTTTACTGACACTTTCACTAAATTATTTTTACATTGATGTGGGGGGTGAGAAAAGTGTCAGGATCAAATTCGGATTCTTTTTCAATGAGCGATAAATGAGTATTTGTTGCTTTAAAAACAAAAAGACAATGGAATTCGCCGAGAGGCAAGTAATCTACTGGGATGCTTTACTTCCTAGTATGAGTGTAAATTAGAACAAGTGTCGGCTGATTTGTACAGCTGTCAACCCCGCCCCAGTCCTTACCATCCATTAAGCAGCTCAGTAACTAGAGCATTGGTATGCTACTTGTCTGCATTTAACCTGTGTTAGCACCACACCCAATATACCCAAAGAAAAATATAGCATGGACACCTGGAGAGCGTCCTCGAGGGAGGCGAGTGTTGAAAACAACATGAGGTAAGATTCTTATTGTGTTTACAACAGTAATTACCAAACTAATAATGCAAACTGTTTGCAAATGGATAAGTGAATGCCCCTAGGGGAAATCAAAGATGTCAGGCTTATATTGATTCTCAATCAAGGGTAAGAGTTGTCTGCTACAGACATTTAAAAACAGCTTAGGCCCTTTGTCAGTCTTTCTCATTTCTTCTTCTTCATTGCAGATCCCTGGATGACCACAGAGACTTTTCAAGGAACTATTTATTTTTAAGCATATCCGCATCGACACGTTAAACAAAACCAGACTGGGATCACTTTCCCTTTGTATTGTTTATGTTGGTATTATATTGGTATGACAACGGAAGATTCAGTTCTATTGAAAATGAGAAATCCCTTCTAATTTTAGCGCTAATCAAAATAATCTTGAGAAAGGAAAGAGGAGATATTTGTGTGCACTGATTATTAATTAGTGGGGGGGGGTTGACTTTTGTTGGTTTCTGTACACGATGCAGAAAAAGAGTTACCTTCCCTCCGACATGTATGTATATATACCATAGAGACAAAATGCCTTTGTGACAGTAAGCGTAGTAGGAACAGCTAAACTAGAGAAAAAATAATCATAGTCATGCCATTCAGGGGATCGATTTTTCGTTCAAATCTTGAAAAATCAATGGAAGGTTATTTTGATCACCCACTACAAGATATCGGGCAGTCTTTAATGAAAAGGCAATTGGATCTGATGGATCATTTGACACCTGCCCATCTTCCAGTACACATCATTAGAAGATTTGAGCTGAAATCTGCTGAAGATCATGGGGCAATTTGATTGATTCTTCCCGATTGAAAACTCAATTGATAAAAATCTATTGAAAACACTTTCTGGCTCTTTCGTTGGTGGCATTTATGAGTTCTTTAGCCAACCTCAGCAAAAGTAAACAGGTAGAGCGTTTACGATTGTTTGGAAACAGCCATACAGGCAATTAGTATTGACCCCAGAACCAAGCGCTGTCTGATGGTCAAGCAATCAACCCAGACATGTATGATGATAATTCCATGGGAAGAGACAAGTTTGGACATTTCTGTTGCACAGAGTTGCTGCGGAAATTTTAATTACCCGCTGTCATGACTGACAAAATCTCTGACCATATTTTAACCAGATGATTGATTGGTAAGAATGTTGACATGTGTGTACCAACCCTAGTACAGAGTTATAACGCTTTAGTTTATTTTCAAATAAAACCATGGCATGGATACCTCTGGCACCATGGGCAGAAAACTGATTATCTGTACTCCAATGTGCAATACAATAAAAACACAATAATATTTGGGTTTACATAGTAACACAGTAATTGTAGTTAAAAAAAAGACATACGTCCATCTAGTCCAATTCATACTCACCTCTTTAACCCTACCTAACAGGTGATCCAGAGAAAGGCAAAAAAAACCAGCTAAACATGGGGACAATTGGAAAGTATTGCCCCCATATTTGTACAAAGTTATCCAATCCCCACGCAAATGTTTCTTATCCAATGTAAATAGCCCTAACTTGTCTAATCTGCCGCATAGTCAAACCCCTCCATTCCCCTTATTGTTTAGTTGCCCTTCTCTAAACTCCCTCCATTTCCAAGATGTCCCTTGTATATGGGATTCCAAACTGCACGCGCACTTCCAAATGAGGCCTTACCAGTGCCTTGTAAAGAGGGAAAATAATATTTTTCTCCCTTGAATCTTTTCCCCTGGTACCTACCAGAACCCCCAAGTCTTTTCCAGTCGAGATTCACAGCACAGAGTTATTTATGGTGTAGGTGGCACCAGGATTGTTAAACCCCAAATGCATCACCTTACATTTATCAACATTGAATCTCATCTGCCATTCTGCTGCCCATTTTAATAATCTTTCTAGGTCTGCTTGCAACACTTGCTCAAAAGTTTCTAAAGTTCTTATAGTTTAGTGTCACTGGTTGTAGGGCCTAGTCACACCAAGTTTATTAGAAGCTTAAAAATACTTTGCACATTTAAGCATTAAGACTTTGTATTGTTTGCACTCTGTGTTGTAGTCTCCTCCACTGTGGGAGGGGTCTAGCTGTATTGAAAGGTATGGGGTATTGTATGTTACACCTGATGAAGGGGACAAGTGTTCCCTGAAATGTTGTGTGGATTCACGAATAAAAGCATTCAGCAGATATATGTAGTGTGCATTTCACTATCACTTGGACAATAGTTTAGTGTCATCAGCAAATACACGAGACCTTGCTCTCAATGCCCCTTCTAAGTCATTTATAAACAGATTAAACAGAAGCGGCCCCAGTACAGAACCCTGAGGCACTCCACTTAGAACTTAGCCCACATAGATGTAGCTCCATTAACCACCACTCTCTGTTTGCAATCTAATAAACAGTTCTCATCCATGAACAAATGTTTCTTCAAGCCAACAGTCCTCAGTTTATACATTAGTCGCCTATGTGGCACAGTATCAAAGCTTTTCGCAAAATCCAAATATACCAATCCACTGCTGTGCTGAATCTAACTCTTACTCGCTTCTTCATAAAAACCAATTAATTTGTCTGGCATGATTATTCTCATAAATCCATGCTGACTACTACTAATAAGATGAGTCACCCGCACTTCCCTACCACTGATGTTAGGCTTACAGGTCTATAGATAATAACACTAGGCTAGGATTACACTGTAACTCCCTTGTTGGGTCTCAACTACCCTCTGCCCCAATCCCAGCAGCAATTTAAGCAACAACCGAATAGGAAGTTAGTAGGGTTACTGCAAAAAATCTTCATTTATTTCAATGCTTTAGGCAATATGTTTTGGATCGGCCAAGATCCTTAAGCATAAATGAGCACATCACCAGAGAAAGGGAATCTATAAAGATAATAAACAATGGTAAGTTAAAACGGACTAAGCTTCTCTAAGATCCGTGGATGTATTCATCCAGTCCTGGGGCTTAATTGATATAACCATGTCTAATTGTTTCTGTACCATATCCTCTGTTCCTCATTATATCCTTCATATTATTACAGTCCCTGCTAGCAATGTGTTCCTAGTATATAACCTTTGAATTGCTGCTCCTACATCGAGGTTTATCGACGAATTCGAGAGTTACCGAATGCTGTATTCAAGTGTTATGGCCAAATTTGAGGGTAAGCGAACAGCGATATCCCTCAAATGTAGCGTTCGATAACCCTCGAATTCAGCCATAGCCCTCAATGCGGTGTTCTAGTAATGTTCAAATGCGTTGATAACCCGAATGTGCTGTCGTTGGTACCCTCAAATTTGCCGACAATCCTAGAAAGTAGCATTTGCTACCCTCGAACTTGGACATAACCCTCAAAAGTGGCATTCGGTAGCCCTCAAATTCAGCGATAACCCTCAAATGTGGTGATCGATTTCAGTAACCCTCTAAAATTCAATGCGGAAGCCCGTCACTTGCTGATCGTGAGGAAAGACACAAAATGTACCCAGACCATTTCCCTGGTCTCAAGGCCATTTACAGTAAGTTGCCATTGCTATTCAACCTTATTTTACTAGAACTTTTCAAACTTTAATGGTTCTATTTCTGAATTTTTACTGAAGTTCTATAGTTCTAAAACAAACCGAACTTTAAGAAGTTTGCCCATCTCTAGTGAATACTGAGGGGGAAAAAATGGTTTAAATTTAGCACATTAGCCTCCTCTGCATCCTTTCTAACTATCTTAGCCCCATTATTAATGGTCCCACATTCACAGTCCTCATCTTTTTACTATTGATATTTTTTTTTTAAAAAAAAAGGGAAACCTACGCTGACTATCGACAACTAAAGCGCACCACGCCATCGCAACAAAGATGCGTCCTCTGAAATTGAAAAAAACATAAGAGATGGCAGCCACAAAAAAAGGCAAGAGGAATAGTAAAAAAAAAAAAAAAACAAAAAAAGCCCCTAGATCAAAGACTTTTCTATGGATTTGAAAGACACCTCTATAAAGGCATTTTAAATTGTCAGGCCATATTTTTACTTTCCAAGTTTTTCCACCCCCTTATACTGACCTTGTCCGTTCCCAAATAAAAAGTAAAACTTAACGTACTAAAAGGGAAACGCTGTACTTTTAAGCCATCCAGTAAGAGAGCACTCCAACAGAGACAGAACAACTTTAAAACCTTTTTTTGAAATGTCATATTTCTAACTTTCCCCAAATATAATTAATGATTGACAAAGAAATGTCGAGTTACACAGTTTACTTATGGGCAGGCTAATGGCTTGTTGACCCCATGTTGGGTAATAGTGGGAGAAAAATATGTGTGGTTCTATCTACAGCTGCTCTTTGAGGTATTTGTCCTTTGCCAGCTTTTGACAAGGTTGTTCCAAAAAGAGTTTTGCATTCATTTTTCTCTTGACAAACCTTTATGTTATATTGAAGATCAAATCTTTAAAAGAAATTATTTAAGGAAGAATGAAAGTCTTAAAGTAAAAAAAATTCCTTTCCGGGTTATATGGGAATTCACCTAATTAGAGTTAACAATCGTAATATTGGAACAACCCATCAATCCATAGTTTCCTTCCATATTTTATCGCTGTATAGAGCAAATCTAATGCAAGTCTGATATATCCAGATGTCGGGTGGTAATTTTAGGTTTGATGGAAAATGCAGAGCAGTACAAATTTAATTATCAATCAGTTAATCTGTAGATTCAGATCTAGAATTATCGTATTCCCGGATCTCGAATTATCGTATTCCCGGATCACAGATTATCAGATGTTCATGGCTATTTTCGAGCATTATCGTAAATAGCCTCAAACATTCGATAATCCTCGAAAATACAATCGGAGACTACTTTCGAGTTTCCAATCATATTTTATCAAATATCCAGGCTATTTCCGCTAATCCTCGAATGTTCGATAATCATAGAAATAGGTTCCAAATCCTTGAAATCCGCATGATCTGTCCGGATTCGAGCGCATCATTCGGATTTCGGAACCGAGGTAACATAGTAACATAGTAACATAGTAATTAAGGTTGAATAAAGACATTCGTCCATCAAGTCCAACCTATTCCCTTTTTTTTTTTTTTTTTTTAACCCTACCTAACAGTTGATCCAGAGGAAGGCAAAAAACCCAGCTAAAAAAGGGGGGAAAAAATTCCTCCTGACTCCAAACGGCAATCGGAAAGTATGCCTGGATCAACCAGATCTATATGCATTAATACCAGTAATTCTAATATTTTTTAGTTTAGTTTTAGAAACATATCCAGGCCTTTTTTAAAGTTATTCAATGAACTTGCCATTACCACCTCTGCTGGAAGACAGTTCCACAGTTTCACCGTTCTCACTGTAAAAAACCTCTCCTAACTTGAAGATGAAAACTTCTTTTCTTCCAACCTTAAAGGATGTCCACGAGTCCTCTGATATGACCTATTAGTGAACAATGCACCAGAGAGTTCACTGTATGGGCCATTTATATATTTGTATAAGGTTATCATGTCCCCACGCAACCGCCGCTTCTCCAATGTAAACAGCCCAACTTGTCTAATCTGCCTGCCTATTCAAGCCCCTCCATTCCCTTATTAATTTAGTTGCCCTTCTCTGGACTGCTTCCATTTCAGATGTCTTTTGTATATGGGATTCCAAACTGCACCGCATATTCCAAATGAGGCCTTACCAGTGCCTTGTAAAGAGGGAGAATAATATTTTCTCTCTTGAATCTATTCTCCTCTTTATACAAGACAATATCTTGCAGCTCTAGCTGTTGCTACCTGGCATTGTTGCTACAGCTAAGTCTGTTATCTACCAGAACCCCCAAATCTTTTTCCATTTCAGATGCACCTAGCACAGAGTTATTTATGGTGTAGGTGGCACAGGGATTATAAATCCCAAATGCATACCTTACATTTAAAACATTGAATCTCATCTGCCATTCTGCTACCCATTTTGATAATCTATCTAGGTCTGCTTGCAGCAGCACTTGCACTCATTGGAAGTTTCCAAAGCTCTGCATAATTTAGTGTCATCAGCAAACACAGAGACCTTGCTCTCAATGCCCCCTTCAGTCATTTATAAACAGATTAAACAGAAGCGGCCCCAGTACAGAACCCTGAGGAACTCCGCTTAGAACTTTAGCCCACATAGATGTAGCTCCATAACCACCACTCTCTGTTTGCGGTCCAATAACCAGTTCTCGATCCTGACAAATGTTCTTGACAGTGTTACTGAATCCTAGATGCTCTACATCCCTTACTGTGCTCTACCATGCTGAACTTACCAAATGCTGTTTGACCGTTTTGGGTCCAAAATGAACTACAACAACGCAGACAAACATCCACCATTTGCATCAGTCAGTCCTTCCGAGCCAAATTTTTTGGCGGTCTGCTATAGTAAAGGGAGCTGATATGATTGGCCGCATGTGTGGCTGCACACCTGATCAATCAATATGGGCACCTTTGGGCGTCTTAACTCCTGGGAAGGGTGTGTCATTTGTGACTATGATGGAGATAGGGATGTGTCAAACAACACAGGTGAGTCAGAGGGAGGTGCCATCAGAGCAGAATCTTCTCATGCTGATAAATATGAATGGAAAGTAATATTTGTTAGGAATTCGTGCAGTGGAACTAGATGATCAGTGATCAGATTAATTAATTGTCAGGTGAATGGAGACTTGCGTTTACCATAAAGCTACTTGAATGTCTACCACCATAGGCTAGCTGCTACTTTTTAACTGTAATGGAGCCATACTCTGGGCTGACGTTAAGTTCATTTGATGTTTAATCTGACCCAAATGTCAGGCCAGGAAGCAAATTCTTACCTTGTAAGCTTTCTCGGTTGTTCCCGATAGATAATGCATTGTGTTCGATGTTGCTTCTGTAACTTTGTCACAAAGTAATGGTCCAAGCACATCACGGGAAGGCGACAGGTAAGTTTCCCGTGTGTGAGCACCTTAACGGTATTAGTCTTTCAATATTCAATTGAACATCACTTGTAACACAGCTCCACATTATCTTTCCGCAGGGATTAATCTAACACTGTAAAGCCAGAAACACAATATTGTTGGAAGAGGCAGAGAGGCAGCTAGGACACCTGAAAATAGTTCCATGGCCTATTGTATATAACCTTCTGGGTGTATACGTCTCTGTGTGTGAATATCAACCCCTTTTTTTCTACTGATTTGTAGATTAAGTGTCATGTCAATACTAAGTTTCTAAGTACAGAGAATAGAAGGGACTTTTTCCTAGTCTACTGCAGTTAGATACTATCTGATTGGTTGCTGCAGATTAATACTGGCCATATATGGGCAGAAGTTCTTCTGACCGATTTCTGATTGAGTGCAATGACCGGAAACACCAATGGTGGTGGGGGGTAAGGTAGCAATCTATGACCCAGTATTGATGTTTTATTTTAAACATAACTTTTTTTTACTAATTCTGGTGCTTTCAAGTGAAGTCCACGCAAGTCCCACTTCCAGTGTTGGACACATTGCAGCTGGCCAAAGGAGAAGGTGAGCTGCACATAACCAGCATTGCTAATAGTCTATGTACATCACAGGATGCATCAATACTCTACCGTACATCACAGGATGGCATCAATAGTCTATTACATTACAGGATGGCATCAATAGTCTATTGTACATCACAGGATGGCATCAATAGTCTACCGTACATCGCAGGATGGCATCAATAGTCTACTATACATTACAGGATGGCATCAATAGTCTACGGTACATACAGGAGGGCATCAATAGTCTACTGTAATCACGGAGGGCATCAATAGTCTACTGTACATCACAGGAGGGCATCAATAGTCTACTGTACATCGCAGGATGGCATCAAGTCTATTGTACATAACGGAGGGCATCAATAGTCTACTGACATCACAGCAGGGCATCAATAGTCTACTGTATATCACAGGATGGCATCAATAGTCTACTGTACATCACAGGAGGCATCAATAGTCTACTGACATCACAGGAGGGCATCAATAGTCTACTGTACATCACAGGAGGGCATCAATAGTCTACGTACATCACAGGATGGCATCATAATCTACTGTACATCACAGGAGGGCATCAATAGTCTAATGTACATCACAGGAGGGCATCAATAGTCACTGTACATCACAGAATGGCATCAATAGTCTACTGTACATCACAGGATGGCATTCAATAGTCTACTGTACATCACAGGATGGCATCAATAGTCTACTGTACATCACAGGAGGCATTAATGTCTACTATACATCACAGGATGGCATCAATAGTCACATGTACATCACAGGAGGGCATCAATAGTCTACTGTACATCACAGGAGGCATCAATAGTCTACTGTACATCAGCGATGGCATCAATAGTCTACTGTACATCACAGGAGGGCATCATAGTCTACTGTAAATCACAGGAGGGCATCAATAGTCTAATGTACCTACAGGATGGCATCAATAGTCTACATACATCACAGGAGGGCATCAATAGTTTACTGTACATCACAGGAGGGCATCAATAGTCTACGTGACATCACAGGATGGCATCAATAGTCTACTGTACATCACAGGATGGCATCAATAGTCTACTATACATCACAGTATGGCACCAATAGTTCTACTATACATCACAGGAGGGCAAATAGTCTACTGTACATCACAGGATGGCATCAATAGTCTACTGTACATCACAGGATGGCTCAATAGTCTACTGTACATCACAGGATGACATCAATAGTTTACGTACATCACAGGAGGGCATCAAAGTCTACTGTACATCCGAGATGGCATCAATAGTTTACTGTACATCACAGGAGGGCACCAATAGTCTACTGTGCATCACAGGATGGCATCAATAGTCTACTGTACATCACAGGAGGGCACAATAGTCTATTGTACATCAGAGGATGGCATCAATATTCTACTGTACATCCCAGGAGGGCATCAATAGTCTATGTACATCACAGGAGGGAATAATAGTCTAATGTACATCACAGGATGGCATCAATAGTCTACTGTACATCCCAGGAGGGCATCAATAGTCTACTGTACACCAATTGTACATCACAGGGGGCATCAATAGTCTAATGTACATCACAGGATGGATCAATAGTCTAGTACATCACAGGAGGGCATCAATAGTTTACTGTACATCACAGGAGGGCATCAATAGTTCACTGTACATACAGGAGGGCATCAATAGTCACTGTACATCACAGGATGGCATCAATAGTCTGACACAGTATGGCATCAATGTCTACTGACATCACAGGATGGCATCAATAGTCTACTGTACATCACAGGATGGCATCAATAGTTAGCTACTGTACATCACAGGATGGCTCAAAAGTCTATTGTACTCACAGGATGGCATCAATAGTTACTATACATCACAGGATGGCATCAATAGCCTACTGTGCATCACAGGATGGTCATCAATAGCTACTGTGCACAGGATGGCATCAATAGTCTATTGTACATCACAGGTGGTATTGATAGGTTACTGTACATCACAGGATGACATTGATAGGTTACTGTACATGACAGGGTGGTATTGATAGGTTACTGTACATCACAGGATGGTATTGATAGGTTACTGTACATCACAGGATGACATTGATAGGTTACTGTACATCACATGGTGGTATTGATAGGTTACTGTACATCACAGGATGGTATGGTATTGATAGGTTACTATACATCACAGGATGGCATTGAAAGGTTACTGTCATCACAGATGGCATGTATAGGTTACTGTACATCACAGGATGGTATGGTATTGATAGGTTACTATACATCACAGGATGGCATTGAAAGGTTACTGACATCACAGGGTGGCATTGTAGTTACTGTACATCACAGGATGCCATTGAAAGGTTACTGTACATCACAGGTGGCTGGCATTGAGGTTACTGTACATCACAGGATGGCATTGATAGGTTACTGTATATCATGCAGTGGCATTGAACAGGTTCATACATAATGCAGTGGCATTGAAGGTTACGATTCCTCACAGGTGGCATTGATAAGTTACTGTACATCACAGGGTGGCATTGCTTGTTTATGCTTTTATAGGGTGGCATCAAAAGGTTATGTATATCACACAGTGGCATTGATAGATTACTGTAAAGCACAGGTGGCATCGATAGATAATTTTACATAACAGGGTGGCCCTATAGGTTAACTAAAGCTAATAGTTGTCACAGTATTTTGCAGATGAAATTGAAAAATGTTCCATAAATAGAAAACATAAAAGGAAAACATGAAGATCCATAAGATGGGTTTGCAAAAAAAAAAACTGAAAACTACAAAAAGAACCAGATCAAAACACAACACACACACACACATCTAACTACATCTATCTATCTATCTACTATCTACTACCTATCCAACTATCTAATTTATCATATCTATTTATCTATCGTATTTTTATATCTAGCAGCTATCATATATTATATTTCTATCAGTGACGTAACTAGGAAACACTGGTGCCCCAGCAAAGCTATGATGGGGGCCCTAACCGTGCTATATCTGTCATATAAAAAATAGGAAGACGGGCCCCTTTGGTTCCTGGCCCCCTCTGCACTTGCTCCCCCTGCCTCCCCTGAAGTTATGCCCCTTCTATCCCTCTATTCTATCCTATCATCTATCTATCTATCTATCTATCTATCTATCTATCTATCTATCTATCTATCTATCTACAGTATCTACTATTTATCTATTATCTATTTATATTATCTATCTATCTATCTATCTATCTATCTATCTATCTATCTATCAATCAATCATCTATCTATCTATCTATCTTGTGTGTGTGTAATTGTGGATCACATGGGAATTTGTGTTTGCATTTATAGTTACAACTAGTCGTGGACCAGACCCTAGTTCGGGCCGAACTTTATGAGGTTGAACAACTCAAACTATTGGAACGAGTTCTGGTTAAAACTAGTTCAGTTTTCCGAACTCAATAACTTATTTCCGATAATTGTCGAAAATTCAATAATTAGTGAAGTAACGTTCAAATTCGGTAACCCTCAAATATAATGTTCGGCAACCCTCAAATGTAATGTTGATTTTGATATCCCTCAAATGTTGTCTTTCTCTTTCAGTAACCCTTGAATGTAGTCTTCGATTTCAGTTACCCTCGAATAAAGCTGCGATTTCGGGTAACCCTCGAATGTAGCCTTCGATTTGGTATTTCTCGAATGTAGCCTTGAACGCAATGTTCGATTTCGATAACATCGAAAGTTAGCCTCTTGAATTCGATAATACTTGAACGCAATGTTCGATGCGATACACCCTCTAATGTAGGCTTCGAATTAGATAACCCTCGAATGTGCGTTCAATTTTCGTAACACTCTCAAATGTATCGTTCGAAATCTCGAATGTAGCATGCGGAACCCGAGAGATGGAGAATGCCCAATTGTGAGGGAAAGAAGTATTTAAACAAATTTTGTGATCGTGACGTTCCCCAGACCATTTCCCAGTGCCCACAGCCATTTACAGTAAGTTACCATTGCTAGTTAAACTGTAGTTTTTCCGACATCAGTTATGTCTCAATGACTTTAATGGCTTAGTTTCCAAACTTCTGAACGTCTGAAGTTTTACTGAGTTCGGATGTTCGTAAACGAACCAAACTTCAGTAAGTCAGCCATTTCTGGTTTCCAAGAATTAAGAAAATGGTAACACCCAGATACAAGATGGAGTGGATTTTTCCCTCTCTAGTAGTTTATGGACCAAGATTAAAACTCATTAATTCACGGTGAGGAATTAACAATTTTTCAGGTCGAAATATCATTGGTCATGGCCCAATGGCATCCAATTTGGAAAAAGGTTTGTTTGACATCAGTTGGTCCCAGTGAAAAACACACTTTCGGTTGAAATATTATCGTGGTGTACCCAACCTATCAAAAGTTCCAAATGTACAATGGCACACCGCTGTTGGGTCATTAGCCAGACAAGTTGGTAGGTGCAATCCTCTCAGCCCCCTACTCCCAGGGCTTCAATATCCAAGCAAGGCAAAGAGTAGAGGAGCACACTACTTCAGTGAAAATTTCTTATATTGTGCAAAACAAACAGCATACAACGTTCGGGACTCTAGGCCCCTCCTCAGGTATGGATACCTGAGGAAGGGGCCGCTGAGGAAAGGCCTAGAGTCCGAAACGTTGTATGCTGTTGTTTTTGCACAAATAAAGAAATATTCACTGAAGTAGTGTGCTCCTCTACTCTTTGCCTTGCTTGGTGTACCCAACCTAACATCATCCACCGAATGGGCACACACATACAATTATTGGCCTTAATGCCCACTGATGTCTGCTCGTTCGTAGTACGCTGGTCTGGAATCAAGCATGCATATGGGGCTTCAGTCTCCAGTAGATAGAATTAATGTGAAGAGGCATTGCTCTGTTTGCTAATTGTTAATAAATTACACATTTAATCAACAGATATAAGTTATTTTCCAGATAAGCCCTATTTATTGAGCTAGTGGTGTATGTAGGCCTTGTTCTCCCTTTCAGTGTCACATCATGTTGAGATAAAGTGTCCATGTGACATCTACTCTATAGGGAAGGCACAGGCATTCTATTGTCCCCATTATTGTTGTGAGATAAGCCATTTATTCAGCAATTTAGCAGAGTGTAAACGACAACAATAGTGAACAAGCGTAACAAGAGAGCATTACTCAATAGAATGAAAGGGCATTATCTAGCCCATTTCATATAGAGAAAAAGGACAAATGCAAAAATCTGAGCCCTTGTTTAAAATAAGTCAAGTGAGCTCATAAAATGTGTATTAACTGCGCTTGCTTTAATTAGAAATCTAAATGCACCCTTCTAGTATATATATTTTCCTCTCTTACTTTATTGTTACCGAACTCATTGGAATCTAAGGCTGGGACAGCCGCGACGAGCGCTCGCTGTATCGAACACTCGGTCGGGATAAATAGTCCCCTGTGTGTACCCTCCCTAAAATTTTAGAGGAAGATTTTATTATTGCAGATTTTGTCTTGCTGCACGATGGACATGGATGGATATTATCACGGGATGTAATGAAAGGTTAAAAATGGTGCTAATTTTGCATCAACCATCAGATGTTAGCTTTCAAATGGTAAATAACATCTGATTGGTTGGGGCAAAATTAGCACACGACCACAACAATAAGAATTTTTATTACATTCCCTGTGTCTGTTTAAATTTGCACAATTTCTTTTTCAATGTTAGTGTAGAATTTAAGGGTCTATTTTGGGTGAAAAAAAAAATTTAAACCCTCATTATTGGAAAGTACAAAGAACAGTAGTGACGGGTATGAGGCCACTATGGCAAATAGTATTTCTCCCAGTACATAGAATTAACCTATAGATTTCTTTAGGTAACTGTCGGTGCGCCACCATGTTATTCATTTCCAGCATGTTGAGCCACAATTTTTAATCTCAGTCACATGATTTTCTGTCTGTTCATAGACTGTGATTGGTAGAGGCTTTTGGTGAGCGGTGACCTGATCATAGCTAGGCATTTGGAACACAACATTCAATGACTAAATCAGTGGGTGTGTTTTTACACTGGAATGCTGGGAAATAAGGCACATGACTAACATGGTAATAAGGTAAACACAGGTGATTTTTTTTTATTTTTTAAATAGTGCTTCTGGGTGATTCACTGTTGGTCCTTAAATAACGTGTTATGTGTGTTCATGTATGCCTAATCTATTGCAACATATTAACATGAATTATATTAAAAACATTTTTAGAAAAAGATCAGAATAATGATCAGACAATCCAGTCAAGTCAAAGATGTGCTTTTTTGGTTTGTTTTTTAAGTTTAGGTGCACATGGGTATTTAAAGTAAATAAAACTAAATTAACCTAAATTAATTCCATAAAAAACTCAGCAGCAAATTGCTATAATTCTGTATATTATGGAATTTCTGCTTTCTGCCACATTCCTTAATAGTGAGTAACAATTGTTTTTCTGTCTGCTGCCCTTTGTGAAAGGTCACAAGTAGGTCCTATCTGGGTAGTTACTTGACAGCTCTAGTGGTGGGAAGGTGGCCAGTCATTTCAATGAGTATGTGCTTTAACTACACACCTGGTATGGTATATACATGCTTCATTTCTATTGGTCCGATCCCGTGCACCAATCATCAGGACCATATGCAGATTGGGCTGATATTTGCCCATTTTTGATATTGCTCTCATGGAGCAGCAGGCATGGTAATAAGCTGCCAGCAAGGAGGAGACCGGTTAACCTGCTTGGATGGATAACATTTTGTCTTGGCTATTAGGGTTGAGGCTTTGGCACATGTGAGCAGTAGGAAAAAGTTAAATTCATAAATTCATGTTATATAGGCCTCCAACTTACCCCTTGTAACTATAATGGATCGAAATGCATATCACATATTGCACAATGTCTAATGAGAGTTTGTATTGTACCATAAGAAGGACACGGTGAATTTTCCAGCCAGAACCCTTGATCGGCTTGGCTCTCGGGGGTCCAAAGAGAAAAAATTTACCATATGTGTGGCTTTAGAAGGGTCCAAACACACAGTCCTGTTATTATTTCATATTTTGTGGTCGGGGGCCTAAAACTGACAAAGTCCGTACCTTTATCGCTTGTCATCATTGGGAAGTGTGCGACACTAGCGGTTTACTGACACTTTCACTAAATTATTTTTACATTGATGTGGGGGGTGAGAAAAGTGTCAGGATCAAATTCGGATTCTTTTTCAATGAGCGATAAATGAGTATTTGTTGCTTTAAAAACAAAAAGACAATGGAATTCGCCGAGAGGCAAGTAATCTACTGGGATGCTTTACTTCCTAGTATGAGTGTAAATTAGAACAAGTGTCGGCTGATTTGTACAGCTGTCAACCCCGCCCCAGTCCTTACCATCCATTAAGCAGCTCAGTAACTAGAGCATTGGTATGCTACTTGTCTGCATTTAACCTGTGTTAGCACCACACCCAATATACCCAAAGAAAAATATAGCATGGACACCTGGAGAGCGTCCTCGAGGGAGGCGAGTGTTGAAAACAACATGAGGTAAGATTCTTATTGTGTTTACAACAGTAATTACCAAACTAATAATGCAAACTGTTTGCAAATGGATAAGTGAATGCCCCTAGGGGAAATCAAAGATGTCAGGCTTATATTGACTCAATCAAGGGTAAGAGTTGTCTGCTACAGACATTTAAAAACAGCTTAGGCCCTTTGTCAGTCTTTCTCATTTCTTCTTCTTCATTGCAGATCCCTGGATGACCACAGAGACTTTTCAAGGAACTATTTATTTTTAAGCATATCCGCATCGACACGTTAAACAAAACCAGACTGGGATCACTTTCCCTTGTATTGTTTAATGTTGTGTATTATATTGGTATGACAACGGAAGATTCAGTTCTATTGAAAATGAGAAATCCCTTCTAATTTTAGCGCTAATCAAAATAATCTTGAGAAAGGAAAGAGGAGATATTTGTGTGCACTGATTATTAATTAGTGGGGGGGGGTTGACTTTTGTTGGTTTCTGTACACGATGCAGAAAAAGAGTTACCTTCCCTCCGACATGTATGTATATATACCATAGAGACAAAATGCCTTTGTGACAGTAAGCGTAGTAGGAACAGCTAAACTAGAGAAAAAATAATCATAGTCATGCCATTCAGGGGATCGATTTTTCGTTCAAATCTTGAAAAATCAATGGAAGGTTATTTTGATCACCCACTACAAGATATCGGGCAGTCTTTAATGAAAAGGCAATTGGATCTGATGGATCATTTGACACCTGCCCATCTTCCAGTACACATCATTAGAAGATTTGAGCTGAAATCTGCTGAAGATCATGGGGCAATTTGATTGATTCTTCCCGATTGAAAACTCAATTGATAAAAATCTATTGAAAACACTTTCTGGCTCTTTCGTTGGTGGCATTTATGAGTTCTTTAGCCAACCTCAGCAAAAGTAAACAGGTAGAGCGTTTACGATTGTTTGGAAACAGCCATACAGGCAATTAGTATTGACCCCAGAACCAAGCGCTGTCTGATGGTCAAGCAATCAACCCAGACATGTATGATGATAATTCCATGGGAAGAGACAAGTTTGGACATTTCTGTTGCACAGAGTTGCTGCGGAAATTTTAATTACCCGCTGTCATGACTGACAAAATCTCTGACCATATTTTAACCAGATGATTGATTGGTAAGAATGTTGACATGTGTGTACCAACCCTAGTACAGAGTTATAACGCTTTAGTTTATTTTCAAATAAAACCATGGCATGGATACCTCTGGCACCATGGGCAGAAAACTGATTATCTGTACTCCAATGTGCAATACAATAAAAACACAATAATATTTGGGTTTACATAGTAACACAGTAATTGTAGTTAAAAAAAAGACATACGTCCATCTAGTCCAATTCATACTCACCTCTTTAACCCTACCTAACAGGTGATCCAGAGAAAGGCAAAAAAAACCAGCTAAACATGGGGACAATTGGAAAGTATTGCCCCCATATTTGTACAAAGTTATCCAATCCCCACGCAAATGTTTCTTATCCAATGTAAATAGCCCTAACTTGTCTAATCTGCCGCATAGTCAAACCCCTCCATTCCCCTTATTGTTTAGTTGCCCTTCTCTAAACTCCCTCCATTTCCAAGATGTCCCTTGTATATGGGATTCCAAACTGCACGCGCACTTCCAAATGAGGCCTTACCAGTGCCTTGTAAAGAGGGAAAATAATATTTTTCTCCCTTGAATCTTTTCCCCTGGTACCTACCAGAACCCCCAAGTCTTTTCCAGTCGAGATTCACAGCACAGAGTTATTTATGGTGTAGGTGGCACCAGGATTGTTAAACCCCAAATGCATCACCTTACATTTATCAACATTGAATCTCATCTGCCATTCTGCTGCCCATTTTAATAATCTTTCTAGGTCTGCTTGCAACACTTGCTCAAAAGTTTCTAAAGTTCTTATAGTTTAGTGTCACTGGTTGTAGGGCCTAGTCACACCAAGTTTATTAGAAGCTTAAAAATACTTTGCACATTTAAGCATTAAGACTTTGTATTGTTTGCACTCTGTGTTGTAGTCTCCTCCACTGTGGGAGGGGTCTAGCTGTATTGAAAGGTATGGGGTATTGTATGTTACACCTGATGAAGGGGACAAGTGTTCCCTGAAATGTTGTGTGGATTCACGAATAAAAGCATTCAGCAGATATATGTAGTGTGCATTTCACTATCACTTGGACAATAGTTTAGTGTCATCAGCAAATACACGAGACCTTGCTCTCAATGCCCCTTCTAAGTCATTTATAAACAGATTAAACAGAAGCGGCCCCAGTACAGAACCCTGAGGCACTCCACTTAGAACTTAGCCCACATAGATGTAGCTCCATTAACCACCACTCTCTGTTTGCAATCTAATAAACAGTTCTCATCCATGAACAAATGTTTCTTCAAGCCAACAGTCCTCAGTTTATACATTAGTCGCCTATGTGGCACAGTATCAAAAGCTTTTCGCAAAATCCAAATATACCAATCCACTGCTGTGCTGAATCTAACTCTTACTCGCTTCTTCATAAAAACCAATTAATTTGTCTGGCATGATTATTCTCATAAATCCATGCTGACTACTACTAATAAGATGAGTCACCCGCACTTCCCTACCACTGATGTTAGGCTTACAGGTCTATAGATAATAACACTAGGCTAGGATTACACTGTAACTCCCTTGTTGGGTCTCAACTACCCTCTGCCCCAATCCCAGCAGCAATTTAAGCAACAACCGAATAGGAAGTTAGTAGGGTTACTGCAAAAAAATCTTCATTTATTTCAATGCTTTAGGCAATATGTTTTGGATCGGCCAAGATCCTTAAGCATAAATGAGCACATCACCAGAGAAAGGGAATCTATAAAGATAATAAACAATGGTATAGTTAAAACGGACTAAGCTTCTCTAAGATCCGTGGATGTATTCATCCAGTCCTGGGGCTTAATTGATTTAACCATGTCTAATTGTTTCTGTACCATATCCTCTGTTCCTCATTATATCCTTCATATTATTACAGTCCCTGCTAGCAATGTGTTCCTAGTATATAACCTTTGAATTGCTGCTCCTACATCGAGGTTTATCGACGAATTCGAGAGTTACCGAATGCTGTATTCAAGTGTTATGGCCAAATTTGAGGGTAAGCGAACAGCGATATCCCTCAAATGTAGCGTTCGATAACCCTCGAATTCAGCCATAGCCCTCAATGCGGTGTTCTAGTAATGTTCAAATGCGTTGATAACCCGAATGTGCTGTCGTTGGTACCCTCAAATTTGCCGACAATCCTAGAAAGTAGCATTTGCTACCCTCGAACTTGGACATAACCCTCAAAAGTGGCATTCGGTAGCCCTCAAATTCAGCGATAACCCTCAAATGTGGTGATCGATTTCAGTAACCCTCTAAAATTCAATGCGGAAGCCCGTCACTTGCTGATCGTGAGGAAAGACACAAAATGTACCCAGACCATTTCCCTGGTCTCAAGCCATTTACAGTAAGTTGCCATTGCTATTCAACCTTATTTTACTAGAACTTTTCAAACTTTAATGGTTCTATTTCTGAATTTTTACTGAAGTTCTATAGTTCTAAAAACAAACCGAACTTTAAGAAGTTTGCCCATCTTAGTGAATACTGAGGGGGAAAAAATGGTTTAAATTTAGCACATTAGCCTCCTCTGCATCCTTTCTAACTATCTTAGCCCCATTATTAATGGTCCCACATTCACAGTCCTCATCTTTTTACTATTGATATTTTTTTTTTAAAAAAAAAAGGGAAACCTACGCTGACTATCACAACTAAAGCGCACCACTGCCATCGCAACAAAGACTGCGTCCTCTGAAATTGAAAAAAACATAAGAGATGGCAGCCACAAAAAAAGGCAAGAGGAATAGTAAAAAAAAAAAAAAAACAAAAAAAGCCCCTAGATCAAAGACTTTTCTATGGATTTGAAAGACACCTCTATAAAGGCATTTTAAATTGTCAGGCCATATTTTTACTTTCCAAGTTTTTCCACCCCCTTATACTGACCTTGTCCGTTCCCAAATAAAAAGTAAAACTTAACGTACTAAAAGGGAAACGCTGTACTTTTAAGCCATCCAGTAAGAGAGCACTCCAACAGAGACAGAACAACTTTAAAACCTTTTTTTGAAATGTCATATTTCTAACTTTCCCCAAATATAATTAATGATTGACAAAGAAATGTCGAGTTACACAGTTTACTTATGGGCAGGCTAATGGCTTGTTGACCCCATGTTGGGTAATAGTGGGAGAAAAATATGTGTGGTTCTATCTACAGCTGCTCTTTGAGGTATTTGTCCTTTGCCAGCTTTTGACAAGGTTGTTCCAAAAAGAGTTTTGCATTCATTTTTCTCTTGACAAACCTTTATGTTATATTGAAGATCAAATCTTTAAAAGAAATTATTTAAGGAAGAATGAAAGTCTTAAAGTAAAAAAAATTCCTTTCCGGGTTATATGGGAATTCACCTAATTAGAGTTAACAATCGTAATATTGGAACAACCCATCAATCCATAGTTTCCTTCCATATTTTATCGCTGTATAGAGCAAATCTAATGCAAGTCTGATATATCCAGATGTCGGGTGGTAATTTTAGGTTTGATGGAAAATGCAGAGCAGTACAAATTTAATTATCAATCAGTTAATCTGTAGATTCAGATCTAGAATTATCGTATTCCCGGATCTCGAATTATCGTATTCCCGGATCACAGATTATCAGATGTTCATGGCTATTTTCGAGCATTATCGTAAATAGCCTCAAACATTCGATAATCCTCGAAAATACAATCGGAGACTACTTTCGAGTTTCCAATCATATTTTATCAAATATCCAGGCTATTTCCGCTAATCCTCGAATGTTCGATAATCATAGAAATAGGTTCCAAATCCTTGAAATCCGCATGATCTGTCCGGATTCGAGCGCATCATTCGGATTTCGGAACCGAGGTAACATAGTAACATAGTAACATAGTAATTAAGGTTGAATAAAGACATTCGTCCATCAAGTCCAACCTATTCCCTTTTTTTTTTTTTTTTTTTAACCCTACCTAACAGTTGATCCAGAGGAAGGCAAAAAACCCAGCTAAAAAAGGGGGGAAAAAATTCCTCCTGACTCCAAACGGCAATCGGAAAGTATGCCTGGATCAACCAGATCTATATGCATTAATACCAGTAATTCTAATATTTTTTAGTTTAGTTTTAGAAACATATCCAGGCCTTTTTTAAAGTTATTCAATGAACTTGCCATTACCACCTCTGCTGGAAGACAGTTCCACAGTTTCACCGTTCTCACTGTAAAAAACCTCTCCTAACTTGAAGATGAAAACTTCTTTTCTTCCAACCTTAAAGGATGTCCACGAGTCCTCTGATATGACCTATTAGTGAACAATGCACCAGAGAGTTCACTGTATGGGCCATTTATATATTTGTATAAGGTTATCATGTCCCCACGCAACCGCCGCTTCTCCAATGTAAACAGCCCAACTTGTCTAATCTGCCTGCCTATTCAAGCCCCTCCATTCCCTTATTAATTTAGTTGCCCTTCTCTGGACTGCTTCCATTTCAGATGTCTTTTGTATATGGGATTCCAAACTGCACCGCATATTCCAAATGAGGCCTTACCAGTGCCTTGTAAAGAGGGAGAATAATATTTTCTCTCTTGAATCTATTCTCCTCTTTATACAAGACAATATCTTGCAGCTCTAGCTGTTGCTACCTGGCATTGTTGCTACAGCTAAGTCTGTTATCTACCAGAACCCCCAAATCTTTTTCCATTTCAGATGCACCTAGCACAGAGTTATTTATGGTGTAGGTGGCACAGGGATTATAAATCCCAAATGCATACCTTACATTTAAAACATTGAATCTCATCTGCCATTCTGCTACCCATTTTGATAATCTATCTAGGTCTGCTTGCAGCAGCACTTGCACTCATTGGAAGTTTCCAAAGCTCTGCATAATTTAGTGTCATCAGCAAACACAGAGACCTTGCTCTCAATGCCCCCTTCAGTCATTTATAAACAGATTAAACAGAAGCGGCCCCAGTACAGAACCCTGAGGAACTCCGCTTAGAACTTTAGCCCACATAGATGTAGCTCCATTAACCACCACTCTCTGTTTGCGGTCCAATAACCAGTTCTCGATCCTGACAAATGTTCTTGACAGTGTTACTGAATCCTAGATGCTCTACATCCCTTACTGTGCTCTACCATGCTGAACTTACCAAATGCTGTTTGACCGTTTTGGGTCCAAAAATGAACTACAACAACGCAGACAAACATCCACCATTTGCATCAGTCAGTCCTTCCGAGCCAAATTTTTTGGCGGTCTGCTATAGTAAAGGGAGCTGATATGATTGGCCGCATGTGTGGCTGCACACCTGATCAATCAATATGGGCACCTTTGGGCGTCTTAACTCCTGGGAAGGTGTGTCATTTGTGACTATGATGGAGATAGGGATGTGTCAAACAACACAGGTGAGTCAGAGGGAGGTGCCATCAGAGCAGAATCTTCTCATGCTGATAAATATGAATGGAAAGTAATATTTGTTAGGAATTCGTGCAGTGGAACTAGATGATCAGTGATCAGATTAATTAATTGTCAGGTGAATGGAGACTTGCGTTTACCATAAAGCTACTTGAATGTCTACCACCATAGGCTAGCTGCTACTTTTTAACTGTAATGGAGCCATACTCTGGGCTGACGTTAAGTTCATTTGATGTTTAATCTGACCCAAATGTCAGGCCAGGAAGCAAATTCTTACCTTGTAAGCTTTCTCGGTTGTTCCCGATAGATAATGCATTGTGTTCGATGTTGCTTCTGTAACTTTGTCACAAAAGTAATGGTCCAAGCACATCACGGGAAGGCGACAGGTAAGTTTCCCAGTGTGTGAGCACCTTAACGGTATTAGTCTTTCAATATTCAATTGAACATCACTTGTAACAACAGCTCCACATTATCTTTCCGCAGGGATTAATCTAACACTGTAAAGCCAGAAACACAATATTGTTGGAAGAGGCAGAGAGGCAGCTAGGACACCTGAAAATAGTTCCATGGCCTATTGTATATAACCTTCTGGGTGTATACGTCTCTGTGTGTGAATATCAACCCCTTTTTTTCTACTGATTTGTAGATTAAGTGTCATGTCAATACTAAGTTTCTAAGTACAGAGAATAGAAGGGACTTTTTCCTAGTCTACTGCAGTTAGATACTATCTGATTGGTTGCTGCAGATTAATACTGGCCATATATGGGCAGAAGTTCTTCTGACGCGATTTCTGATTGAGTGCAATGACCAGAAAACCAATGGTGGTGGGGGGTAAGGTAGCAATCTATGACCCAGTATTGATGTTTTATTTTAAACATAACTTTTTTTTACTAATTCTGTTGCTTTCAAGTGAAGTCCACGCAAGTCCCACTTCCAGTGTTGGACACATTGCAGCTGGCCAAAGGAGAAGGTGAGCTGCACATAACCAGCATTGCTAATAGTCTATGTACATCACAGGATGCATCAATACTCTACCGTACATCACAGGATGGCATCAATAGTCTACTATACATTACAGGATGGCATCAATAGTCTATTGTACATCACAGGATGGCATCAATAGTCTACCGTACATCGCAGGATGGCATCAATAGTCTACTATACATTACAGGATGGCATCAATAGTCTACGGTACATACAGGAGGGCATCAATAGTCTACTGTAATCACGGAGGGCATCAATAGTCTACTGTACATCACAGGAGGGCATCAATAGTCTACTGTACATCGCAGGATGGCATCAAGTCTATTGTACATAACCGGAGGGCATCAATAGTCTACTGACATCACAGCAGGGCATCAATAGTCTACTGTATATCACAGGATGGCATCAATAGTCTACTGTACATCACAGGAGGCATCAATAGTCTACTGACATCACAGGAGGGCATCAATAGTCTACTGTACATCACAGGAGGGCATCAATAGTCTTACGTACATCACAGGATGGCATCAATAATCTACTGTACATCACAGGAGGGCATCAATAGTCTATGTACATCACAGGAGGGCATCAATAGTCACTGTACATCACAGAATGGCATCAATAGTCTACTGTACATCACAGGATGGCATCAATAGTCTACTGTACATCACAGGATGGCATCAATAGTCTACTGTACATCACAGGAGGCATTAATGTCTACTATACATCACAGGATGGCATCAATAGTCACATGTACATCACAGGAGGGCATCAATAGTCTACTGTACATCACAGGAGGCCATCAATAGTCTACTGTACATCAGCGATGGCATCAATAGTCTACTGTACATCACAGGAGGGCATCATAGTCTACTGTAAATCACAGGAGGGCATCAATAGTCTAATGTACCTACAGGATGGCATCAATAGTCTACATACATCACAGGAGGGCATCAATAGTTTACTGTACATCACAGGAGGGCATCAATAGTCTACGTGACATCACAGGATGGCATCAATAGTCTACTGTACATCACAGGATGGCATCAATAGTCTACTATACATCACAGTATGGCACCAATAGTTCTACTATACATCACAGGAGGGCAAATAGTCTACTGTACATCACAGGATGGCATCAATAGTCTACTGTACATCACAGGATGGCTCAATAGTCTACTGTACATCACAGGATGACATCAATAGTTTACGTACATCACAGGAGGGCATCAAAGTCTACTGTACATCCGAGATGGCATCAATAGTTTACTGTACATCACAGGAGGGCACCAATAGTCTACTGTGCATCACAGGATGGCATCAATAGTCTACTGTACATCACAGGAGGGCACAATAGTCTATTGTACATCAGAGGATGGCATCAATATTCTACTGTACATCCCAGGAGGGCATCAATAGTCTATGTACATCACAGGAGGGAATCAATAGTCTAATGTACATCACAGGATGGCATCAATAGTCTACTGTACATCCCAGGAGGGCATCAATAGTCTACTGTACACCAATTGTACATCACAGGGGGCATCAATAGTCTAATGTACATCACAGGATGGAATCAATAGTCTAGTACATCACAGGAGGGCATCAATAGTTACTGTACATCACAGGAGGGCATCAATAGTTCACTGTACATACAGGAGGGCATCAATAGTCACTGTACATCACAGGATGGCATCAATAGTCTTGACCACAGTATGGCATCAATGTCTACTGGACATCACAGGATGGCATCAATAGTCTACTGTACATCACAGGATGGCATCAATAGTTAGCTACTGTACATCACAGGATGGCTCAAAAGTCTATTGTACTCACAGGATGGCATCAATAGTTACTATACATCACAGGATGGCATCAATAGCCTACTGTGCATCACAGGATGGCATCAATAGCTACTGTGCACAGGATGGCATCAATAGTCTATTGTACATCACAGGTGGTATTGATAGGTTACTGTACATCACAGGATGACATTGATAGGTTACTGTACATGACAGGGTGGTATTGATAGGTTACTGTACATCACAGGATGGTATTGATAGGTTACTGTACATCACAGGATGACATTGATAGGTTACTGTACATCACATGGTGGTATTGATAGGTTACTGTACATCACAGGATGGTATGGTATTGATAGGTTACTATACATCACAGGATGGCATTGAAAGGTTACTGTCATCACAGATGGCATGTATAGGTTACTGTACATCACAGGATGGTATGGTATTGATAGGTTACTATACATCACAGGATGGCATTGAAAGGTTACTGACATCACAGGGTGGCATTGTAGTTACTGTACATCACAGGATGCCATTGAAAGGTTACTGTACATCACAGGTGGCTGGCATTGAAGGTTACTGTACATCACAGGATGGCATTGATAGGTTACTGTATATCATGCAGTGGCATTGAACAGGTTACATACATAATGCAGTGGCATTGAAGGTTACGATTCCTCACAGGTGGCATTGATAAGTTACTGTACATCACAGGGTGGCATTGCTTGTTTACTGCTTTTATAGGGTGGCATCAAAAGGTTATGTATATCACACAGTGGCATTGATAGATTACTGTAAAGCACAGGTGGCATCGATAGATAATTTTACATAACAGGGTGGCCCTATAGGTTAACTAAAGCTAATAGTTGTCACAGTATTTTGCAGATGAAATTGAAAAATGTTCCATAAATAGAAAACATAAAAGGAAAACATGGAAGATCCATAAGCATGGGTTTGCAAAAAAAAAAACATAGAAAACTAACATAAAAACCAGATCAGAATATCACAATCATCACACACACACATCTAACTACATCTATCTATCTATCTATACTACCTACCTATCCAACTATCTAATTATCATATCTATTTATCTATCGTATTTTTATATCTAGCAGCTATCATATATCTATATTTCTATCAGTGACGTAACTAGGAAACACTGGTGCCCCCAGCAAAGCTATGATGGGGGCCCTAACCGTGCTATATCTGTCATATAAAAAATAGGAAGACGGGCCCCTTTGGTTCCTGGCCCCCTCTGCACTTGCTCCCCCTGCCTCTGAAGTTATGCCCCTTCTATCCCTCTATCTATCTATCTATCTATCTATCGATCTATCTATCTATCTATCTATCTATCTATCTATCAATCTCCTATCAAACAAATATCTTCTAACTATCAGTATTTTTGTATTATCTATATTTATCTATCTATCTATCTATCTATCTATCTAATCTATCTACAGATCTATCTTATATCTGTTACAGTATCTATCTATCTATCTATCTATCTATCTATCTATCTATCTATCTATGTACAGTATCTATCTATCTATCTGTCATCTATCTATCTATCTATCTATCTATTTACCTCTAAGTCTAATTTGTCTGATCTGTCTGCTTAGACAAACGTGCAGAAAGATAGACACACAATTTGCTGCCTCTTATAAGAATTTAGTTCAAAGTTACTGATAAAATTAACTAAAACACCAATTGTATTATAAATGTAAATTATGTAGAAGTAAAATGTAAAGACCTCTAAATATAGTTTTGATGTTTGATCCTGAACATTTAGGAATTTTGCTAAATATATTTAAATATAGATCTATATATATATAAATTAATTAAAAGAAGCAGCACAAATCCAAGAAAATTAAGAAAAATTGCAGCATTTAATTGTTCATTCTCTAGAATCAATATAATTGCATCCTTTACATAAAGGTTATTTATTGGAGAAATTAATTGATTGAAGAGCAGAAAAGGAAAAATTGTTTTCTAAACATTTGTAACTATTTAGGTTTTTCGAGAGCCAATCAATGAAAATAACTTCTGAATAGATGATTATATATAGTCATTCAATAATGTTTCCTTGTAAACTTGAATAACATGTGTAATCAATGTTTCTATATTGGCAATTTCTTGTTTGGTCATTTACTTTTTCTCTTTTATTATACATGGTAGCTTTCAACAAAAGTAAGAAAAATAACGAAGACATATTAATGATTTAAATATTCATTTAAATCATTTAAATATTCTACTCCCCATTGATTAATTATCTTCTTTTAATTAGAGAGCATTCTAAAGTTATTTTATTTAATGATCTATATCAATTTCCAAAATAAGAAGAAGAAAGCAAGGAAAATTTCACTTTCCTATGGCTATAAAATAATTTAAAAGAAAATATTTTCAAAACACAATCAGTTAACAATTGGTTCAACTTGTGTTCGAATTGCAGTTACCATTTCCTGTTCAAATATTTCAAGGATCTAAAAAATTTTAGTATGTTATCCAGTTAATCACTTGGCTAGTTGGCTGTACTTTGATTAAATGATTATTATTTTATTTTTTATATTTACACAAATAAACACACACGTGTACAGAACAGCATAACTATACAAAAAATATTTAATAATGTGCAATAGAAGAAGCAAATAGCGGATACATAAACACTTACATAATTGATATATTACATGAGGATATATAAACGTTAATGGTTTATTAAGGCACATTGAATAGAAACAATTCTATTATTATAAACTTTCCAATATTGACATCCCATTGTAAGTAAGCCATTTTATAATAATAACGATCTTGCCAATTAATTCGTATTGTAACCTTGTGATATTTCTTAATTTTAGTCAAAGATTTATTATTGTCATTGGCAAGTATTTATAAAACAATGGCATATTTGGCCCTGATGTCCCTGATTCAGCCATTGTTATGTGAAGTTTTAAAAATGTGATCATTCAAAAGAATTGCGATTTGCGTATAAATACAAAGTAACTAAGTGCTCTAGCAATAAAGTGATTAATATGCAAATGAGCGAGTACTTATACCAGTGCAGTTATGCTCCCCCACTTCCTTTTTCTTTTTTTTAAAACCAAACGGAAAGGAGATAAATTATAAATTCTTTTATTGCAGTTGTATTTTTTGTGCTTGCAGCAACAGACTAATATAGGCTGAAAAACGTAAAAGATCAATCAATCTCGCCCCATGGTCACTAATGGATAAATAACATAAATCGCATTTCCTATAAGTGTCATATTACTATAATATTATTATGTTGTTTATTATGTAGAAATCACCAAAAAATAAATATTCATTAAGGGCACTAGTAGCAAAAACTATGATTGTAAATGATGAAATAATAAATTGGATAATCCAAGCCGAACTCGTAATGTATCAAATATCAGCAAAGTATATGAAATAAGAGTAGCTTAAAATGAACTAAAACTATTAGATAGGGTATAATTAATAAAAAGAGAGGTGTATACATTCCTATCGAGAAGGAACATATACGGGATAAAACATTATCATCTGGTGGGTGGCATTAGCGAACCATTAAAGAATATCAGCAGGTGGAAATAATATCCTGTAGGCAAAAAGCTTCTAGAAAATTCCACTTGTACAATTTATTTCCCATCTTCCCCTCTCTTCTATTCTTCTCTGTTATATGATAGACTGCAAACAAATAGAGATATCAATATTACACCAAGCAGTAAAAAGAATCATCCTGCATCTGCTCTGTTAGTATCATTGCCTTTGGGTGTTACATGCAGGCAATTTTAATGATGTACATGTTGTTTTGGTCAAGCTATTCAAAACATAATCCCAAACATAATAGGAATAACAAAATGTGTGTATGTCAGAGATGTCTGGCTGTCTTGATCCTTGACAATGTATTTTAGAAAACAAGACATTGTTAACCCCTTGAGGGCTGGATAGACCAAATCCATAAGACTTAGCCTTCTTTTAAAGAATAGGTTTTAGAGAAAATCTGGTATGGGAAAAATAGAAAAGAAAAAAAAGGTGTTAAAATCATTGTGAAGCCACATCTTACCTTAATGAATGCAGTCTTTCATGGAACAGCTTGCTCTAGATTTCAGTGGGTAAACAAAGGCCATTGGATGATATTAGACTTCATCCATCACCTTCCTTCCAAACAGCTGTAGAAATGACACAACAAAGATTTTTTTTGAACCTTGTGAAACTGTCAAAAGCGATAAATATTTTCTTTTTTAAAAAAAAAATCTTTATTCACTTAAACTCTCCCTAAGAAAGTCTCTTCCATTGTCAACTGTCATTCCCAGAGCCCAGTGGGCAAGGAATCTATTGTCTACAATGAATCCTGAAGTGTGAACAATACTGGGGGTGGAAAAAAAAATGCAGGTCTCTCTCTCTCTTTTTTTTTAGAGGGTGTAACAATTTGGAATGTGGTGCTTCCCCAATAGACAACTCTGCCAAAAGAGCACTTGTGTTTTTTAACACCATTCTTTAAGAAGGATGCTCGAGTTAAGGCATTGTGTCCCCACCGTAAATAGATGCACTCACTAGAATAGAGCTTCTTCATTTCTAATTAGGGAAGTAACTCCACTCGCTTAGACCTGGAGCAATTGTTGGAATTGTCCGAGTCCCCACAATGTGAGGTAATTGGAGTTGTACCTTTTAGAAAGCTGCTACTTTCACATAGGAAGTGCTAACGGGACCTTTGTATGCTCATGTTTTCCTACTTGCTTTTTAAGGAAGTTACAGAGCTTTAAGGAGTGGGAATGGATGGGGCCAATGGTCTGAAGAAGGAAGCTGCAGTAATGAACCACTTCAACCAGCAGTTAGAAAAAGGAGGCCTAATTTTCAGGCCTGAGAATACAGGCAAACAAAAGGTTCTGTTTAAGCTTATTATACAAGACATTCTTCCTTCCTCCGCAGCTTTCCTTGCAATGACCCTCTCAAAATAAGTGTATCAGATTTGAGCAAATAGAAACACATTTCAAGGCTTAATGTTATAGTTTTCTTTACAAAGCCATTTATATAATGTAAGTTGCAATTAGCATGAAGCACAGTAACAAGATTTGCCTAAGGAAAGTATTTAAACAATGAGTTGGAAATAAGAATAGATAGGAAGAATATATCGTCTTCACATAACTGAAAAGGCCTTTTACAGTGAATGGAACAGAAATGAAATACAGTAACTTCCATTGAAATCTCTCTCTCTTGTTTTTTTTTTTATCCCAACATTCCTTGGAATATCCCCAGAAATCGCACAATTTAACCACAAAAAACAAAGTTGGGTACGTTTGGGGGTTTATTGGAAGCCAAAACCATGAAACTGTAAGCAATAGAACTTTCTAAAAATCACCCGACTGTCCATCCCGCTAGCAATTAGGTTATTCATATTATATATCCCTTCTCAAACAAATTGGAAGAAAAATAATAGAGAATATTTCAAATCTATATCTTAGATTTTATTATAAATATGTACATACACCTGAGGACGAATGCTTAAAAGGCATGTCAATCCCCCTAATAAAGGACATACTTTAACCCCAAACTGCTCCACTTTTCCATTAGATATCTCTCTTGGCCTGTTGCAGTTCTCTAAACTTCTCCAGCCTCCATCTTTACCACTGCCAATCATGTCTGTGGTGCTGACATCACAGCCAATGATTTACTGGGGTTTCCTAGCCTACCACCCTGCACCTACTGGAGCTTGGCTGCAAGTCTGACAATGGTCCAATTGGTCCAATTGCGTGAGTGTGGGGGTGTTAAAAGTATGTTGAAATGCAAAAGTGGAGAATTTAGGGCTTCTTTTTGTTAAGGAAAAGGTAAGTACTTTAAGGGGGGTTGATATGCCCTTTAACAGAATATACTTTTCCCGTGTATCTACAGTTAAGGTAATAATTCTTTCTAATCTGAAAGGATCTAAGTATAATGTATACACACGCATAGATGCTGATATAGTTCCATTAAACCAAAATAGCTAGAGATCATAATCCTTGTTTATGAAGAGCAAATGGCTTCCTGTTCAAACCATCCAAGTAGCAGTCAAAAAGTAGCTTTTCACAGTGATTCCTTCAGCTTACTAATTGACTTCTTTTATTTTTATTTAATTCCAAGGTTACTGCAGACAATGCCAGTTAAGTGTTCACGCAGCCTATTGTGTCTCCTATGCAACGTTTGAAAAATATGGATAAGAGTTAATCCTCCAACCTTCCAAAACGTTTTCAGTCAAAGAAAAAATTAAAAACAAAACAAGAGAAAACACCCTAATTTGTTACAAAGTTTAAAAATAAGTCGCAGCCAATAAAGTTTAAAAAAAAAAATTTGCACAAAGATGTAACTAAGTTTTTCCAATTGGTTATTTTTAAAAGAGCAAAACTTTTAGAGCAAACGGGGCCACCTTGATTGAGGAGAATACACACACTCGCAAAATATCTATCATTTTCATGACTTATTTATTTTGCTTTTCTTTTTTTTTCTTCTCTAGGAACAATTGATCTATTTCAGACAAAAAAATCCATGTCAAAAAGAGGCCGTTGCCAGTATTATGGAACTAACTTGTATTGACAGGAACTGCCTAGACCTCCAAAAGTTACTCCAATTTCCGTTGCTTCTTTGTCTTTCGGTTGCCCTATTTGAAAAGCCCAGTTAGGTATTGTTGCAAAAAAAAAAAGAGAGAGAAAGAAAAGTCTGCGTCCACATTTATTCCCCTCTAATTCATACTCAGCATTGTAAGTTTTCCTATTCACAGATTGATTAGGCACTAAAGAATGGACAAGTGATTAGTCTCCCAGCATGGGCCTGGATTGTGGGTATAAACCTAAGGATAGGGCTTGAATTCACTCTGGTATTTGGCTTCCTGAGACTCCTTCTGGTTCTTGATATTTTATGCATCCTTGACTGCAGGTAATACATTCCTACATACCAGGAGACTGAATCCTTATAATTAGTCTGCACAGTTGTTACAAACTCCCACTCATTCCCTGCCTGCTAAACTAAAAGCAGAAGTCCCGTACCCCCTAGAAGCAATTTCCATTGAGATATTCTTGCCTGACCCCTGATCGGTGCATGAAGGAATAGAAATCTATTTATGTTCAATGTATCTAGCAGATTCATTGTCTTAATGGTTCTTGTTTTGTTTGTTTTCCAGCCATAAAATTTTTGCTTGAACGCCCACTTCCAAGCATTCTACCCAGAGATTGAATTCTTCATTGAATGGAATTCGATGAGCCTAATGCCTCCAGCACACTGGAGATTACAAGATTTTTTTAGCATTAAAATATCAAGTGTGTCTAGTCAGGTCACAGGGTTATTTGCAGTTTATGACATGGCACACAAACTATACATCTAGCCCATTATAAATGGGAGAGGGGTTTAACATTTTGGGGCAAAATTCATGTCTTATAGTCCCCACCTTAATAAATAGACGTGACATCATTAATAAATAGACGTGACATCATTAATAAATAGACGTGACATCATTGTTTATGTCTTTGTAATATTTATAAAGCGTTATAATAGTATAATATATAATATAATAATAATATTTTTGAGTGTATAAGGCCATGACATTTTACATATAATAACTGTAGTTAGAGATGGACTAGATTTTCGATATTTTCGGACTTTCGATAAATATCGAATGTTCGACCGTTCAAATGTGCGAGTAAAATGCCTATTATACCTATACGCGAGTATCGACTGCGTGAGTTAATACATTGTACCTAGGCGCAAACGCGTCCTGGATATTCAAACATGTTCCCCAGACCATTTCCCAGGTCCCACAGCCATTTACATTAAGTTACCATTGATATTTTAATTGTAGTTCATTAGAAATTTTCGAACTATTTGACACCCATTGACTTTAATGGGTCCGTACTTTCCATATAGTTCGAAAGTTCGAAAACGGACCAAACGTTCAAAGGTTCGCCCATCTCTAATTGTAGTTGGTTCCACGTATAGATAAAACTTCACTTTAATTCCAACTATTAAAAGAACTTACAGCATGCAAAGAAACGCTGTGCCATGTAGATAGGTAGGGAAGGTAACAGAGGCAGAGTACCGCCTTACGCGTTTCGTGACGCTATGTGGATTTTACAGTGTTTGTGCCTGTATTTATCTTGGTATGACCAAATTGACTCTAATGCTGGCTGTACAGAGTATCTTCTGGCATCTTGGTGTGCTTAGCTCAAGCACCAATTTGTTAATGTGAATAAGACCTAGGCCCATTAAGATATATTGAAATGGAAATGATGTAGGTGTGAACAGACATTCATTTAACTGTTTATAGGACAAAACATTAAACAAATACATTTTGACAGACCTGACTCATACATTAAACTTCCTAAATGGAATCTACAAGCAGATAAAGCTTCAGGCAAGTTTCATTCAACTTTATTCCATCAGAAATCACAAGTGACTGGGAAATAAATATATGTTTGTATGTTTGTTTAGTGATATACACAAAACTGTCAATTGGGATTATTAATTAATATGTTTAAAGTAACCTGGTGTACATGCACTTTGTACTTTAACTCTTTAATTAATGGGAGCTGCCTTTACATGCTGTTGAACTCTCACTCATTGGGTTAACGAACATTACTTGGAAGAAATGTAAGAGACCAATTAATTATTGGTTATGGTAATTACTAAGGGAAACAGCATGTCACAGTGGGTTCATTTGGCTGGCAGAATGTGGCTTAGAAATGTGGCTTTGAATTGTGGGATACAGATTTCTCAAAGTACCTTTTCTTTGTGGGATGGGGCCATCATTTTCCCTTGCGTTGTCTTAGCATTTTATCCATTTCAGATGATATTATTATTCCCGCTATACTAGTTATTTCACAAAGAATCGTCTATTGTGGTAATAAAGCACATTCAGGGTTATTCAATAAAAGTTCTTATTGTTTAAAATGGTGCTAATTTTGCCCCAACCAATCAGATGTTAGCTTTCAAATGTTAAATAAGATCTGATTGGTTGAGGTAAAATTAGCACCATTTTAAACAATAAGAACTTTTATTGAATAACCCTGAATATATTTATTTATATACATTTAATGTAGGCTAATTACCTAGAGGAGCAAATCAATTCACATCTTAAAACCACCTCTAAACCTTAATAAATAGGCATTTTGCAGCAAGACGGCTCTGTGGGTTTTGGAAATGTGACACCTTACAAGCAGAATTAAATAATTCATTTTTGGGGGTTTTTTAACCAATAAGATGACAACTGTATTGATCCAGAGTCATAGTGAGGATAATAAATGCTATGGCTATGGGGGAAAGAAGTCCATTAAATAGCCCCAATGTGTTAATTTGTCAGTATTGGAATATCCCACCTATCAACAGAATAATAAATGGACTACAAATTCTAGTCATTGGAATACATGAAATATAAACCTATTATTAAACACACTGGGGGAGATTTACCCAGAGCCGCTATCACTCCGGGCAAATCTCCCTTCCACGATTCGATATCACATTACCGCACGTGGTAAATTCCCAAAAGGAATTTACCTGCAGTGTGATTTTCATGAAATAATGCGCTAAAAGTAGTACAAATGCGATATTAAATTGCGAGCGTAACCCGCGCATCTGGCGCTAATATGGAGTTAACTGATAGCAAACCTGTTAGCGCGGCATTCTCCTTTCTTACTTCTATAGTCCAGCACATGTTCGATGGGAAGACAGGCCCTTCAAGAAGCACATCTTCCCATTGGACAGTCTGGAAAGATTCGTGGTCTACACTATGAGCACAACTTTGAAGAACTGGTATGGGGGATATAGGGCGACCCTGCGGCCTTGGAGAGATTGTTTCCCCACAGATCCAGCGTCGGTAGTGAGAGGACCGGACTGTTCCGGAGTGTGGACCCTTGCGGTGAAGGTAGACAGGCCAGACTCCTTTCCCTGTCAGCTTGTGCGGCACTAGTGAGAGAGATACTGAGGTGAGAAACCGGGTTCATTTTTCGGGGGCATTGTGAGTTACCTGACCTGCTCGCTCCACGGGAGAGGGGCTTCTGTTGGTGCGGACTTCAGCCTTGCTTTGTTGTGCGTGGGTCTATGTGGTCTACTTGTTGCTGGTGGTCAGTTGTTTGGACAGGTAGAAGTACAACTACTTTGGACTTGATACACTATATATATATTTTTACTACCTAATAACTGTTTGATTATTTTATGTATGTGATATTCGTACCCTATATGTGAGGTTTATTTATAAGGGAACATTCCTTTATCACTGCTATTTTATTGTGATTGGATACAGGACAAACACTGATTATGTCCTAACCCTGCATACTTTGTGGGACACTATAATTGCCCTTGAACAGCTGCACTATTTACCTTCTGTAGACACAGATAGTTGGCTTTACAAATATGTCTCCATTATTTTGTGTAATCATCAGTGTCCGCAATGTTCCTGTAAGGGGAACACTTTCCTTCTGCAGTTGTCCTGGTATACAATGAGGGCAGAATGCAAGTGATTGAAGATCACCCAACTGGTTGAAATATACCAACTTATTATTGTTCAAATTGGAAGACAATTTGAGGTCAGTAAGTCAATCTGAATATCCCTATCTATATGTTTAACGGGTCCTGTGTGTACCGGGCCTGAGGCATTTCCTAGATTTAGGGAAATATTTCCAGACATTAACCTTTCCACTACTGTGCAGCGCATATTGATATCTCATTGAGGAGCCCCTTTAAACTGGGTACACATGATGCAATAATTCGGCGGGCGTCGGGCGGGCCGAATTATTATATGGCAGCTTTTTGCGCCCGTGACTGTTCGGTGAACAATCGGACAAGTCGGAAAATCACAACCGATCGTGCGGTCCTCTATAGACCACACGATTGTTTGCGCCTAACTGTCAGACGTGGCTGCTTTTGCCGTGACCGTCAGTCCTTCCTTCTGGCCGACCGGTCGAAAGCCTTGAACCGTCAGTCAGGAGGAGAGATTGTATAGTGTGTACCTAGTTTTATGGGCTGTGATACGACCATTCGGTGGGGGGCATGTTAAATAATATGTAAATTGCCTCTGACTGTGTCATCGGCTTCAGTATCACTACATTGGCTGAGTGCAACAAATCCCAAATAACGGATAGAGTGGGGTTATCTCTCATTTGGTGATGTGAACCCTTCATAAGGATTAAGTAGAAATCTAAAGATATTCATTGGAAATAAAAGAATTATTTAGACAAAGCCCTGTCTTCTTGAATTTCTCAGCTTAAGTCAGCTTTCTCTGCCCCGTCTGTGACAGAAAATTCCATAAATTAAACTGAAAATCCCTCTTCTCCAGAGCCCAAGTTATCTCTTCGTTGCCTGCAGCTCTGATTTAGAATAGGACCCTCGTTTGTTTACTATTTTAATTAATGCTCCTTTTCAGCAAGAGACAGGAGAAAGGGGAGGGCTATGGACTGACTTGATAAACAGGTGTAGCTGTTATTGTGTTATATTTGGGATCATTCAAGTCTTGCAGCAGATTAATCAGGCTTGACTGGACATGAACCTTCTAGCGAGAAAAAAAAATGGCAGATCAACTCTGCTGGTCGCACGGTAGGTGAGTATTATTTTAACTGCCATGGCTGTGATTGGAAAAGCTTAGAGCACAATCACCAGAATGCTTTCTAAATTCACTTCCATGACTGGAACATTTAATGTCCCCACATTCCCCCACACCCCACAACTAGAGATGGCAAAACTGTCAACTGATCTTGGGAAAATCCGAAGATCCGAAAATCTGAAAACGGAACATACTTTCGGGAATTACCAAACTTTTTGAAGATTTTCGAAAATAGCCTTGAATGTTCGATAATCCTCCAACGTTTGGTAATTATAGAAAATAGCCTCCGAAGACCTGAAATTTTCCTGGTTTCGGACGGAAGATTCGGATTTCAGAACCAAGAGTTTCTGTATTGGGAGTTTCTGAGATGGGACCCAGATCCCATCTCTGCCCACGACTATATATAATTATAAAACCTTTTGGGGAAACCAGTTAAATCTACTAGGTTGGACATTCCAAATCCATTCCCGTCAAGTTCCTCTATATGACCTCGCACTGTAAGGGGAAAAGTCAAGAAAACTGATATGAAAACATAATTACGGAGAGTCAAGTTATTCCTCGATGTATCGTATATTATAAAATACATCCTTCAAAAAGGTGGAAAGCAGAAAAAACAAATAACAGAATAAAGAGATGCGGAGATGTGCTAACCAGATGATTCTAGTCTGGCAGATCAATATCCAGTCAATTTCTTTTTTCATTACAAAATCACAGTCAAGGGGGAAAAAAATGTCCGTTAATGACTAAGATCAGCGTGTCTCAAATATGACAACAGCAGATATATTTTCTTGTTCCTATTCAGAAGAGAATGCTAGTAAATACATCCATAGTGTCTATATTTTGTGCTTTGTGTTATGCCAAAATGTTCATAACAGATGTTAACCTTAATTGAAAGAAGATTTCAGTATCAGAATAGGTTCTTGCAGTTAGTCGGCAGATCTGATGTGATTAGTTTTCATCTCCATTGATATATAAACGCCGATTCAGTCTTTTTCAGTACGTTCGGTGTATTAACCAGATATATTTATATCAACAAAAAAGGTTAGAGCTATAGATTTTTCTGCTTTATGAGACAGAAAGAATAATAGACAGATAACATAGGGAAGGAGAAAAAGTGATAGCAGCTAAAAAACTAGAGGGTAGGTAGATAGACAGATAGACAGACAGACAGAGAGAGAGGGGGGTGGATGGATAGATAGATAGATAGATAGATAGATAGATAATAGATAGATAGATAGATAGAGAGATATACAGATATACAGATATACAGATGATAGACATAAAGATAGATAGATGATAAATAGATAGATAGATGATAGATAGGTTAATAGATAGATAGATAAATAGATAATAGTTAGATAGATAGATGATAGATAGATGATAGATAAATTGATAGATAGATGATAGATAGATAGATGATAGATAGATAGATAGATAAATAGACAGATAGATAGATAGATAGATAGTAGATAGATAGATAGATAGATGATAGATAGATAGATAGATAGATAGATAGATAGATAGATAGATGATAGATAGATAGATAGATAGATAGATAGATAGATAGATAGATAGATAGATGGTAGATAGATAGATAGATAGATAGATAGATAGATAGATAGATAATAGATAGATAGATAGATAGATAGATAGATAGATAGATAGTGAGATACTAGACAGAGAGATATATAGATATACAGATGATAGAAAGAAAGATAGATAGATGATAGATAGATTAATAGATAAATGATAGATAGATAGATAGATAGATAGATAGATAGATAGATAGATTAATTGATAAATAGATAGATAGATGATAGATAGATTAATAGATAGATAGATAATATATAGATAGATGATATATAAATTGATAGATAGATAGATGATAGATAGATGATAGATGATAGATACATTGATTGATAGATAGATAGATAGATAGATAGATAGATAGATAGATAAATAGAAAGATAGGTAGATAGATAGATAGATAGATAGATAGATAATGGATAAATTGATAAATAGATGATAGGTAAATTGACTGATAGATAGATGATAGATACATTGATAGATAGATAGATAGATAGATAGATAGATAGATAGATAGATGATAGATAAATAGATAGATAGATAGCAATCTAGATCGATAGATAGATAATAGATAGATAGATGATAGATAGATAGATGATAGATAAATTGATAGATAGATAGATAAATAGATAGATAGATGATAGCTATAGATAGATAGATAGATAGATAGACAGATGATAGATAAGATAATGATAGAGGATGAAGATAGATAGGATAGATAGATAGATAAATAGATAGATAGATAGATAGATGATAGATAAAGAGATAGATAGATAGATGATAGATAAATAGATAGATAGATAGCTAGTAGTAGATAGATGATAGATAAATTGATAGATAGATGATAGATAATAGGTAGATAGATAGATAGATGATAGATAGATAGATGATAGATAATTGATAGATAGATAGATAAGATAGATAGATAGATAAATAGATATAGATAGATAGATGATAGATAAATTGAAAGATAGATGATAATAAGAAGATAGATGTAGATAGATAGGATGATAGATCGATAGATTAGATATAGATGATAGATAGATAGATAGATAGATAGATAGATAGATGATAGATAGATAGATAGATGAGATGAATAGATAGATAGATAGATAGATAGATAGATAGATAGATAGATAGATAGATAGAAATACAGAAAGATAGATGATAGATAGATAGACAGACAGACAAACAAACAGACAGACAGACAGACAGGTAGATCGATAGATAGATAGATAGATAGATAGATGATAGACAGATTGATAGATAGATAGATACATAGATAGATAGAAGATAGATAGATAGATAGTAGATAGATACATTGATAGATAGATAGATAAATAGATAGATGATAGATAGATAGATGATAGATAGATGATAGATAGATAGATAGATAGATGATAGATACATTGATAGATAGATAGATAGATAGATAGATAGATAGATAGATAGATAGATAGATGATAGATAGATAGATGATAGATACATTGATAGATAGATAGATAGATAGAAATACAGAAAGATAGATGATAGATAGATAGACAGACAGACAAACAAACAGACAGACAGACAGGTAGATCGATAGATAGATAGATAGATAGATAGATAGATAGATAGATAGATAGATAGTAGATAGATACATTGATAGATAGATAGATAAATAGATAGATGATAGATAGATAGATGATAGATAGATGATAGATAGATAGATAGATAGATGATAGATACATTGATAGATAGATAGATAGATAGATAGATAGATAGATAGATAGATAGATGATAGATAAATTGATAGATAGATGATAAATAGATAGATAGATAGATAGATAGATAGATGTTAGATAGATAGATAGATAGATGATAGATAAATTGATAGATAGATGATAGATAAATTGATAGATAGATGATAAATAGAATAGATAGTTTGTATGTTCTCCCCGTGCTTGAGTGGGTTTCCTCTGGACACTCCGGTTCCCCCCACAATCATAAAGACATACTGATAGGTTGTATGTGTCAAATAAAATTAGATTGACATGTAATTGTAAAGCGCTACGGAATATGTTGGCGCTATAAAAATCTACAATAATAATAATGTCAATGCACTGCCAAGTAATGGTCTGTACACACATCCGATTTGGTGGAAGAGGCCCTACACTAGCGCGCGTGTAGACTTTCTGTTGGGTTCGTTCGTGCTACTTACCTCGGCAGTCCTCTTATCTTCCATGTTCCTGCTGTAATCACTTTACGATAGTTGCTGCATTGTCGGCATGTCCAGCTAAGATGTCCCATTAGGGTTTTGTTAATTTTTGTACTACAAGGCACATTGGGTAGCACGTATTTAACTCTTATTATTGCACCTCCCCCGTTGATGTCTTTTAAATGGCTTTAAGTCTTTGGTAGTTCCAGATCCAGGAAATTCTGGGCCAAGATACAAGGAAATGTTACTCCTCTAAAGGGATGTGATGGAAACTGTGAGACTGTGAGAGACTGTGAGAGACTGTAAGACTGTGAGAGACTGTGCCATGCATATATGGTCAAAAAGATAAAGTAATCATGTTTGTGCCCCGTATCCATCCTAGACTGTCATTGAGTGTCAACTTGAGTCATAAGGAAAGTGCAATACATTCCAAAAGGTATATCCACATACTATAATATATACATAATATATACATAATAAACATACCCACATAATATAATATATACATAATATATACATAATAAACATACCCACATAATATAATATCTGTTGTATTCAATTAGATCAACTGGACTTGAAATGTAGTTCTTTCAAGAACTACATTTCCAAGTCAGTTGTCTATGAATACAACAGATATACCATGACCTGGATGAATGAGAAACTTCACAAGACACATATATAATTATACATAAACTACCCCCACATAATATAATATATACATAATAAACATACCCACATAATAATATATACATAATATATACATAATAAACATACCCACATACTATAATATATACATAATATATACATATAAACATACCCACATACTATAATAAATATCATACATAATACATACTAAACATACCACATACTATAATATATACATAATATTTACATAATAAACATACCCACAATACTTAATATATACATAATATATACATAAATAACATACCCACTATATATATACATAATATATACATAATAAACATAACCACCATAATATATATACCATAATATACTAAAAACATAACCACATAAATAATATATACATAATATACATAATAAACTAACCAACATAATATAATATTACATAATATATACATAATAAACATACCCACATAATATAATATATACATAATATATACATAATAAACATACCAACATAATATAATTATACATAATAATACATAATAAACATACCACATAATATATATATACATAATATATACATAATAAACATTCCACATCATATGATATAACTAATATTACATAATAAACTACCACATAAAATATTATACATAATATTACATAATAACATAACAACATAAAAAATATATACATAATATATACATATAAACAATCCCACATAAAATAATTATACATAAATACATATAACATACCCACATAAAATAATATATACATAATATATTATAAACATACCACATAAAATAATATATACATAATATATACATAATAAACATACATAAATACACTAATATAATATACATAATAAACTACCAACATAATATAATATACATAATATAATACTAATAAACATATCCACATAATATGATATATACATAATATATACATAATAAACATACCCACATAATATAATATATACATAATATATCACATAATAAACATACCAACATAATATAATATATACATAATAAACAAATCCACATAATATGATATATACATAATATATACATAATAAACATACCCACATATTATCATATGTACATAATATACATAACCACATAATATAATACATATATAATATGTACATAATAAACATACCCACATAATATAATATACATAATAACATACCTACATAATATATTATATATATATATATATATATTGAGCATATTATATACACAATATATACATAGTAACACTACCACTTAATATATATACATTATAACAATACCCATATAAATTAAATTTAATATAATATAATGATATACCCACAAAATGATTACTCACAGACATAATATACGGTAATATAATGATATACCCACATAATGACTATTCACAGATATAATATAATGATATACCCACAAAATGATTACTCACAGACATAATATATGGTAATATAATGATATACCCACATAATGAATACACAGATGTAATATAATTATACCCCACAAATGATTATTCACAGATATAATATAATGATATACCCACATAATGATTATTTAGATATAATATAATATAATAATATACCCACATAATGATTATTCAGATATAATATAATATAATGATATTCCCACATAATGATTATTCATATATAATATAATATAATGATATTCACACATAATTATTATTCAGATATAATATAATATAATGATATACCCACATAATGATTATTTAGATATAATATAATAATATTCCCACATAATGATTATTCAGAATAATAATAATAATGATATTCCCACATAATGATTATTCAGATATAATATATATAATGATACACCCACATAATGATTATTATTCAGATTTAATATAATATAATGATATACCCACATAATGATTATTCAGATTAATATATATAATGTTATACCCCAATATGATATTACCAGATATAATTAATATAATGATATACCCACATAATGTTTATTCAGATATAATATAATATATATATACCCACATAATTATATTCAGATTTAATATAATATAATATATACCCAAAATGATCATTCGATATAATTAATATAATAATATACCCAAATAATGATTATTCATAATAAATATAAATATAATGATATACCCACTATAATTATTCAGATATATGTATATAATGATATACCCACATAATGATTATTCAGATATAATATAATATAATGATATACCCACATAATAATTATTCAGATATAATATAATGATATTCCCACATAATGATTATTCAGATATAATATAATATAATGATATACCCACATAATGATTATTCAGATATAATATAATGATATACCCACATAATGATTATTCATATATAATATAATATAATGATATACCCACATAATAATTATTCAGATATAATATAATATAATGATATACCCACATAATGATTACTCAGATACAATATAATATAATGATATTCCCACATAATGATTATTCAGATATAATATAATGATATTCCCACATAATGATTATTCAGATAATAAGCTCATTCGAACTTTCCAAACTATTTACACCCCATTGACTTTAATGGGTCGATTTTCGAACTTTTGAACTTTTTTGAAGTTAGAAGTTTGAAAATGGACCGAACTTTATGAAGCTCGGTATTCTCTACTAATGTTATAGAGCATTGGATGATAAAATATTTACAGTGAAGACACGACAATTGTGATTCTTTCAGGGAAGGACTGGGAGAGATTTATTATGCCCTGGTTGTTGCTGTGATGTCACTACACATAGCCACAGTTAGTCCGACTGACTTGATAATGGCTCCATCAAAGTCTAAGCTTTCTTTGCATCTCGTCCTTCAGCGGGAGTTTATTGGATGAGTGTGGGACATTAAACTCCTGCCAACTGATACTATTGATATTTTCCCATAGCACTGAAAGATTTGCATGCAATAAGGCCTGTATGTATGCTCAGCCTACCATGAAAGGGACACTTCAATGTGTTTGCCCCTCATATTAAAAGGTCCCCATTCCCCCCTAGATTATTTGATATTGCAGGATAAATTTCAAAGCACTAATCAGTAAGGAGTCAAATACAGGATACCTTTTCCATGGGTTCTCAATCTGAGTCTTATTAAAAACAAACATAGATATTTGAATATTTGTTGTATTATTAGATCAACTGGACTTGAAGTTTAGTTCTTGAAGACATTTCGCTAGTCATCCGACTGGCTTTCTCAATTCAGAATGACTTGTACAAGAATCTGTGGCAATTATGTACCCTGGAAAATCCCAATTAGCATATCACAGCCAGGTGTTAAGGGCGTGATTGCATAGTGGCTATTCATATACCAAGATCTGGATGAATGAGAACCTTCACAAGCATAGATATTTGAAGGCTCATCTGATTCGCTCTCACTGGAAAACACGGACTCCCATTTTGTTTTTGGTGTTGTAGGTATTATAGATGGACCGAAATCAAGTTTGACTTTTTTTTCGGACAAACTCTTCCGAACTTCCCAAACTAAGAACTAGTTTGGGTTTTTCGAACTTTAGGACTTTTCGACAATTATCAAATTCTCAAATCGTTAACCCTCGAATGTATCGTTCAATTTCGGTAACTCTCGAATGTATCCTTTGGTTTCGGTAACCCTACAATGTGTTGTTCGGTCACCTCAAATAGGCCAAAAACCTTGAATGTAGCATGTGGAAACACGACAATTGCCCACGTTAGTGTTAGTGTTAGGGGACGTTAGTGTTTATACATGTTTTGGTGATATGGACATGTTCCCAATGCCATTTACAGTAAGTACATTGATATTTTAATTGTAATTAATCCAAACTTTTCAAACTATTTCTCCCCACTGACTTTAATGGGTTCGTTTTTGAACTTTCAAACTTTTACTTAAGTTCAGAAGGTCGAAAACAAACTGAACTTCAGGAAGTTCGACCATCTCTGGTAGGTATCATCTTAAAGGGAAAGGGAAGAGTTATTGTGCAGAAACCTGTGACCTGAAATGTAATTGCTCTCTGACTCCAGGTTTATTCTATTTCAGTGTTTATCCTCAAGATCAAGGGTAATAACCTTCAATTCAAACTACTTCTATGAGCCAAGGTTACAGTATTCATGTTGCATAACCATCATTGATTCAGAATCAGAAGTAAAGTGAAAGGGCATGTCCACCCTTAAAAAAAAAATGGTGACTTGTCAGTTATCTGCCCGTAACCCCAACTACAATTATTAGACCTTTACTCCATGTATTTGTAGCCAGAAAGGTATCTGCCTCCTCCCTCTGCTCAGTGAGCTTTTTATGAGCTTGTGCATATGCAGGGGGGGTCAGCCGGTGAAACAGCAGTCAATTGGCCGTGATGTCAGTTCTTGATTACATCCTTGATTGACTGCATGGAGGGAGGGACCATCTTACTCTGCCTGCCAGAATGGACCAATAATAATACTTTATATTGTATTCAGGACAAGAATTCTTATAATTTGCTGTCATTGTCAAAAGTTAAGGATGACTTCACCTTGGAATCAGCGAAGGAAGAAATCTTGGATACGATTGAATATTATTTCATATATTTGGAAGCTGCCAAAGAAGCTACATTTTCTAAGCAGGGAAACACAAAGATTTTGTTTTATCAGAGCTTATAGCAGGGTTCCTGCCAATGGATTTTATGGCAGGAAATTATTACTTATTTTATTATTATGTTACCTGGAGTTTATATATTGATAATCAGAGCTTATAGCAGGGTTCCTGCCAATGGATTTTATGGCAGGAAATTATTACTTATTTTATTATTATGTTACCTGGAGTTTATATATTGATATCTTTCCTTTAATTATTTTTATCTACCTTTTTTAAAATTTCTGCTTCAATATTGCATGAATTATCAGGCTGGCAGAGAAAGGGATATTTCCCCTTTAAAAACTTTAAGTCTTTCACACCAAAACAATGGTGAGGTCTCGCCAGGAAAGTAAGCTAACATTTGAATTTGTATCTAATGTTAAAAAATTAAAACTGATGGCAATAAACAATGTTTTAATGAATGGGTGAAAGAAACATAACATTCACAAAGGTTCCAAAATCCATCCTATATGTTATGATTAGAGAACTAACTAGACTAAACTTCAAGTCCAGTTGATCTAATTGAATACAACAGATATACCATGACCTGAATGGATGAATATTACAGATATACCATGACCTGGATGAATGAATATTACAGATATACCATGACCTGGATGAATGAATATTACAGATATACCATGACCTGGATGGATGAATATTACAGATATATCATGACCTGGATGAATGAATATTACAGATATACCATGACTTGGATGAATGAATATTACAGATATACCGTGACCTGGATGAATGAATATTACAGATATACCGTGACCTGGATGGATGAATATTACAGATATACCATGACCTGGATGGATGAATATTAAAGATATACCATGAATGGAGAGAATATTACAGATATACCATGACCGGATGATGAATTACTACAGATATACCATGACCTGGTGAATGAATATTACAGATTATACCATGACCTGACTGGATGATATTACAGATATACCATGACCTGGATGAATGAATATTACAGATATACCATGTCTTGGATGAATGAATATTACAGATATACCGTGACCTGGATGGATGAGAACCTTCACAAGCAGAACTAACTAGACTTCTGAAATTATATTCAGGATCAACTATTTTGTGGATTCCCTTTGCACAGAATTACAGAATTTCTATATCAATTTTTAGGCCACTCACACATAAGTGTATATACCATGGTTCGCCAAAATAATCACTCAGAACGCATCATTTCCATGGGACTTTTGTAAAAACATAATGATATCACTGGGGAAATAATTCCATCCAGTACAACAGTCAAACTGTCATTCAGCGATTAGTTAACATTTCTCGCAATCAATTCTTTTGTCCACAGCAAGAATTTTTTTGTTCTGTATTAGTTTTACGGTGCAGATTTAGTTTTATATAATGTAATCCTGAAATCTTCTGCTAATCATGAAATCTGGAATCCATCAAAAACTGGGGCATATTCAAAAACTTGCAGTATCCCAAACTTGCATAAATGTTCGTCCATGAACATTTATGCGTGCAATTCCACACGGTACCAAAATACCGCAATAGTATTGTATGGGAAACCATAAATCTATGGTCGCAGTCATTCATTTATCACCGCCATCGTATATTTACGACTGATATTGTACATTTATGAGCAGAATCATGCAGAATCGTTAAAGGCGTTATATCGCAAAATAGCAACATCTTTATAAATAGGACCCATTATCTGCTGTGGCCAGTTCACAGATCTTTCACTGGGGCTCAAGGCTAAAGGCTCGTTTCACAGATAATCGTGCCGTGTATGGGAACTATATCGGCTGAAACGGCCGTTCGTTCGAAGATCCGCCCGGCTGGTATGGCAATGATCCCCGACCGAATAAAGTGCCCATACGTGGCACGATTATCGTCTAAAACGGCTGTTCATACACATCATGTGTCAAGGCTCTGCACCTGTGATCACGCATGTGTATGAACCTTAAGTACACACTGATATTTTCATTGCTTGGTAAGACATATTCAGGCTCTTTCACCTAGAGCCGCTATCACTCTGGGTAAATGCTCCTTTCGCGATTCGATATCGCGATTGCGAATGTGGGTAAATCCCGGAAAGGGATTTACCCACTGCGGGATTTGAACATCAGCTTTTTGCTGGCGTTCAAATCCTGCGCTATTGAATCGCGAGCGTTGGATGCACAGGTGATTTTGCGTAACCCGCACATATATATATATTATATGTTCCTCTCCTAGTAGCTTTAAAATGTGGGGTTCTGTAGTAAGAATTGCAGCAGAACCTTCTTAGAGCAAAGGTATTTTAAATGCTCATTTAAAAATTGTCAACCCAAACACATTCTTTTAATGTTTTGTGCTTATCAAGGATTTTTGTTATTGATGATGATTTTGAACATTTCAGTATTCAGTTGGTTAAATTGGCCACTAAATATAGACAAGAGAACTTTACTGCCTTAACCCATCACCCCCAAACAACCCTTTCTCCTAATAGTACCCAAGGTGAGGAGCTAAACCACAAGGACTTCACCACTGGGTTTGCTCTAAATTTCTTGTACCATTTTGCCAAGTTCCATCTTATAGTGGAGTCTCTGCCTGATGCCTCCATAGTTCAAGATGTGCCCATTGGCCAGTACATGAACAGTCCCAAACTGTAAGCGGGGGCAAAGCCAGATCAGAATTACAATTTTGACTATGGGGAATATAGAAAACCCCCTAGTGGTTAAGGTCCTCACTTTGGATCCTGTAAGGGGAGGAGATGTTTAGGGCAGTACATTGACGTTTATTTCCATAAAATTATAATTCATTGTTTTGCATTTTGAATAAAGGTTTTTTTGAGGGATAAATCCAATACCTATTTCCATGACTTCCCTTTTATAATGTGGTAGCATTTGAAGAACAGAATATAATGTCAATTCTCTAGCCAACATGTTTAATTAGTAGGAAAGCAGGTCTGATTGCTTTTTACTGCTGGAAGTGGTATTATCCCTTTTACAATTACCATGTGTTAAGGGTAGTTTTAGATTGTTTGTTCTACCACATAACTTGCTTTTCTTGACACTTAGTTAGTAGTATTTAATCTTTTGACCAATAGCTTAATCAGCAGGTGGTCCCTAAACCTATAGGCTAGTCCTAACAAGGAAAGTAGACATTCCGAGGTTCCTTTGTTACCTGGGCTGTAATAGAGAAACTTCTTGTTTGGAAAATGTTTCTCCTCCTACAAAACATCTTCAGTATTAGAAGCCTTTTGTTGAATTAAGTCTGAAGAGAGGGATTATAAGGGATAGTCTGTCACACAAATTGTTTCTCCTAGACATATAATACAACCTGCGTTAAAAGTTTAAAGGGTAATGAAATGAAATGATGGTTCTTTAGGTCAATGAGAAGGAAATGACAAAGACTGTATCACTAAACGGTTTACTAAATGTTTTGTTTTGGTTTTTTTTACAAAAAATATTTTTTTCCCCCTCATAACCCAACAAACAAAATCAGGCTCTGCAGGAATAACCTTTCAGATTTTAGGTTCCTTTCAGGAATTACTTTCAGATGTTGTCCTACCAACATGAAATCAGTAACCCAAGGCTGCGTTAGACAGACGGACACCTTCTCTGCTCCAGAGATATAGGCAGGCAGATGGTGAGGTGTGAGTGCTCTTGGGGAAAGCAGAAGGTAAATCTTAATAACTATTACTAGCCAGGCACCTGTCTCTAATAGGGACGTTGACCACCCAGAAGAAAATGTCTGTATGAAATAAACCATGGGGGAACAGCAGACTCCAGAGTTCCGGGGGCCTCAATGGAAAGCATGTTCTTAAAAAGGAATTCCAGAATGAATAGCATTGAACATTTCTATGGTTTTGAAATGTGATCCTTCTGCACAATATAAAAGAAAAGCAAATTAAAACTATTTAGCGTCCAAGAGCTTTTTATATGAAGCTTTAGTAGTCATCGGAGGAATTACAGAAAGTTAAAACCCTTCTTTGCAAGGAAACTGTAAAGATAAAGTCTCAGAAAACGTGTAACATTAACTTGGTAAACTAAACACACACGTTTGCATATACAGTGATTATCTTCTATTTTTCAGTTATTTTAAGAATGATGGTGAGTTTTGAATCCTCGTTAGCATTTGACATCCGTGTTTAATTATTAAAAATTACAATGGGTTACACCATTATTCTCAGGTTTTCTGATGCTCATTTAACACAAATTACACCTGGCCAGTCTGACTCTTATAAAGTCTTTGGAGGGCAGAGTCTATATTTATCAACATAGATGTGCAGTTCAGTAATTAATTGCTGTGGGGGGCATTTACAGTTGGCACAGCTAGTGGTTAATTCTTCGTAATCATGTACCAACTGCTAATCAGCAAAAACACAGTTAATATGTACTTACTTTTATTTTGATGGATTTCACAATTTATACAAAATGTGACATTATTATTTTTATATTTTTATTCATATTAATGTTTTATTAATTACCTTTAAAAAAGGAGGTCTTTGCACACTCAAAGACAGCACAAGGGATATTGAGAAAAAGCATTAGCAGAAAACCCACAAACATAAATGTTGATGCTTTAGAAACTGTTTATTCTAGATCCATCACATACCAATTCCATTTTATTAGAAATATTTAGCACTTAAAATGTCCATTTCTGCACAAGTTTACTGTACAATTCTCTGCTGCTACATGATCTCTTTCCTCCATAAACCAGGTACTAGGTGTACAAAAAAGACTTCTAAAGAAATGTATTTACCTGGCATCCTTGTCCAGTTTACCCTGGTAGTGGTCATTTTTTAGTGCTAAATATTAAAAAATAAAATAGAAGTAAGTAGTAGATTGGCCTCTGGGAAAGGACATTCCTTTAAGTAGCAGCAAATTAGCCATGTGTATAAAAGGGATACTTTCTTTACTTTTAGTTTGATCATTATTATTATTATTATTGTGGATTTATATAGCGACAACATCTTCCATCTTCCACAATGTATACATTCACATCAGGCCCTGCAACAAAGAGCTTATCTAAGCACATATATTAGACACATGGAGCCATATTTATAGAGGCGCGGCAGCGCTAAATAACGATATTGTTATTTTACGATTGTTATCGTTATTTTACAATCGTTATTCTATGATCGTGATAATGCTTGTAAAATAACAACATTGAGCGTTATTACTATCGTAAAATAACAATAACAATTGTAAAATAACGATTGTTATGTTGTTGTTAGCGTAGAATAACGGTCGGTATCTTAAAATAACAATCGTTATTTTACAGAGATCACAAAAACGTTTCAGCAGGCTTGTATTTTAGAAAACCAGGAACATCTCAGGAACAGGAAACAGTGTTAGGTACCATCTCAGGAACAGGAAACAGTGTTAGGTACCATTGTTAGGTACCATCTCAGGAACAGGAAACAGTGTTAGGTACCATCTCAGGAACAGGAAACAGTGTTAGGTACCATATCAGGAACAGGAAACAGTGTGGGGTACCATCTCAGGAACAGGAAACAGTGTTAGGTACCATCTCAGGAACAGGAAACAGTGTTAGGTACCATATCAGGAACAGGAACAGTGTTAGGTACCATATCAGGAACGGAAACATTGTTAGGTACCATATCAGGAACAGGAAACAGTGTGTGGTACCATCTCCAGAACAGAAACAGTTTTAGTGTACCATACTCAGGAACAGGAACAGTGTTAGGTACCATATCAGAACAGTAAACGGTAGGTACCATCTCAGGAACAGAACAGTGTTAGGTTACCATCTCAGGAACAGGAAACATGTTAGGTACCATCTCAGGAACCAGGAAACAGTGTTGGTACCATCTCAGAACAGGAAACAGTGTTAGGTACCATTCCAGGAACATGAACAGTGTTAGGGTACCATCTCAGTAACAGGAAACAGTGTTAGGTACCATCTCAGGAACAGGAAACAGTGTTAGGTACCATCTCTCAGGAACAGAAACAGTGTTAGGTTACCATCTCAGGAACAGGAAACAGTGTTAGGGTACCTCTCAGGAACAGAAAACATGTTAGACCATCTCAGAACAGGAACCAGTGTTAGGTACCATCTCAGGAACAGGAAACAGTGTTAGGTACCATCTCAGAACAGGAAACAGTGTTAGACCATTCAGGACGAAACATTTTAGGTACCATCTCAGGAACAGGACCAGTGTTAGGTACCATCTCAGGAACAGGAAACAGTGTTGGTACCATCTCAGGAACAGGAACAGTGTTAGGTACCATCTCAGGAACAGGAACACGTGTTAGGTACCATCTCAGGAACAGAAACGTGTTGTACATATCAGGAACAGGAACAGTGTTAGGTACCATCTCAGTGACCAGGAAACAGTGTTGGTACCAAAATCAGGAACAGGAAACAGTGTTAGGTACCATCTCAGGAACAGGAAACAGTGTTAGGTACCATCTCAGGAACAGGAACACAGTGTTAGGTACCATCTCAGAACAGGAAACAGTGTTGGTACCATCTGGAACAGGAAACAGTGTTAGGTACCATTCCAGGAAAGGAAACAGTGTTTAGGTACCATCTCAGAACAGGAAACAGTGTTAGGTACCATCTCGGAACGGAAACAGTGTTAGGTACCATATCAGGAACAGGAAACAGTGTTAGGTACCATCTCAGGAACAGGAAACAGTGTGTAGGTACCATATCAGGAACAGAAACAGTGTTAGGTACCATCTCAGGAACAGGAAACAGTGTTAGGTACCATCTCAGGAACAGGAAACAGTGTTAGGTACCATATCAGGAACAGGAAACAGTGTTAGGTACCATCTCAGGAACAGGAAACAGTGTTAGGTACCATCTCAGGAACAGGAAACAGTGTTTAGGTACCATCTCAGGAACAGGAAACAGTGTTAGGTACCATCTTCATGAACAGGAACCATGTTAGGTACCATCTCAGGAACAGGAAACATGTTAGGTACCTCTTCAGGAACGGAAACAGTGTTAGGTACCATCTCAGGAACAGGAACAGGGTTAGGTACCATCTCAGGAACAGGAAACATGTTAGGTACCATATCACAGGAACAGGAAACAGTGTTAGGTTACCATATCAGGCAGGAAACAGTGTTGGTACCATCTCAGGAACAGGAACAGTGTTAGGTACCATCTCAGGAACAGGAAACAGTGTTAGGTACCATCTCAGGAACAGGAAACAGTGTTAGGTACCATACTCGGAACGGAAACAGTGTTGGAAATCACCATATCCTCAGGAACAGGAAACAGTGTGGTACCATCTCGGACACAGGAAACAGTGTTAGGTACCATATCATGGAACAGGAACACAGTGTTAGGTACAATCTCAGGAACAGGAAACAGTGTTAGGTACCATCCAGAACAGGAAACAGTGTTAGGTACCATCTCGAAACAGAAACAGTGTTAGGTACCATCTCAGGAACAGGAACAGTGTTAGGTACCATATCAGGAACAGGAAACGTGTTGGTACCATCTCAGGAAACAGGAAACAGTGTTAGGTACCATCTCAGAACAGAAACAGTGTTAGGTACCATATCAGGAACAGGAAACAGTGTTAGGTACCATCTCAGAACAGGAACATTGTTAGGTACCATATCAGGAACAGAAACAGTGTTAGTACCATCTCAGGAACAGGAAACATGTTAGGTACCATCTCAGGAACAGGAAACAGTGTTAGGTACCATATCAGGAACAGGAAACAGTGTTAGGTACCATCTCAGGAACAGGAAACAGTGTTGAGTACCATCTCAGGAACAGGAAACAGTGTTGGGTACCATCTCAGGAACAGGAAACAGTGTTAGGTTACCATCAGAACAGAAACAGTGTTAGGTACCATCTCAGGAACAGGAACAGTGTTAGGTACCATCTCAGGAACAGAAACAGTGTTAGTAGTACCATCTCAGGAACAGGAAACAGTGTTGGTACCATACAGGAACGGAAACAGTGTTAGTTACCATCTCAGGAACAGAAAACATTGTAGGTACCAATCAGGAGTGAACAGGAAACAGTGTTAGGTACCATCTCAGGAACAGGAAACAGTGTTAGGGTACCATATCAGGAACAGGAACACAGTGTTAGGTACCATCTCAGGAACAGAAACGTGTTGGTCCATATCAGCGAACAGAAACAGTGTTTAGGTACCATCTCAGAACAGAAACAGTGTTGGGTACCACTCAGGAACGGAAACAGTGTTAGGTACCATCTCAGGAACAGGAAACAGTGTTAGGTACCATCTCAGGAACAGGAAACAGTGTTGGGTACCATCTCAGGAACAGAGAAACAGTGTTAGGTACCATCTCAGGAACAGGAAACAGTGTTAGGTACCATCTCAGGAACAGGAAACAGTGTTAGGTACCATCTCAGGAACAGGAACGTTATGTACCATCTCAGGAACAGGAAACAGTGTTAGGTACCATCTCAGGAACAGGAAACAGTGTTAGGTACCATCTCAGGAACAGGAACCAGTGTTAGGTACCATCTCAGGAACAGGAAACATGTTAGGTACCATCTCAGGAACAGGAAACAGTGTTGGGTACCATCTCAGGAACAGGAAACATGTTAGGTACCATCTCAGGAACAGGAAACAGTGTTAGGTACCATCTCAGGAACAGGAAACAGTGTTAGGTACCATCTCAGGAACAGGAAACAGTGTTGGTACCATCTCAGGAACAGGAAACAGTGTTAGGTACCATCTCAGGAACAGGAAACAGTGTTAGGTACCATATCAGGAACAGGAAACAGTGTTAGGTACCATCTCAGGAACAGGAAACAGTGTTAGGTACCATATCAGGAGGAAACGTGTTAGGTCCCATCTCAGGAACAGGAAACAGTGTTAGGTACCATCTCAGGAACGAAACAGGTAGGTACATATCAGGAACAGGAAACTGTGTTAGGTACCATCTCAGGAACAGGAAACAGTGTTGGGTACCATCTCAGGAACAGGAAACAGTGTTGGGTACCATCTCAGGAACAGGAAACAGTGTTGGGTACCATCTCAGGAACAGGAAACAGTGTTAGGTACCATCTCAGGAACAGAAACAGTGTTAGGTACCATTCAGGACGGAAACAGTGTTAGGTACCATCTCAGGAACAGGAAACAGTGTTGGGTACCATATCAGGAACAGGAAACAGTGTTAGGTACCATCTCAGGAACAGGAAACAGTGTTAGGTACCATATCAGGAACAGGAAACAGTGTTAGGTACCATCTCAGGAACGGAAACAGTGTTAGGTACCATATCGGGAAACATGTTGGTACCATCTCAGGAACAGGAAACAGTGTTAGGTACCATATCAGGAACAGGAAACAGTGTTGGGTACCATCTCAGAACAGAACAGTGTTGTAACACTGGACAGGAAACAGTGTTAGGTACCATCTCAGGAACAGGAAACAGGTAGGTACCATCTCAGGAACAGGAAACAGTGTTGGGTACCATCTCAGGAACAGGAAAAACAGTGTTAGGGTTATCCCATCTCAGGAACAGGAAACAGTGTTAGGTACCATCTCAGACAGAAAACAGTGTTGGTACCATATCAGGAACAGGAAACAGTGTTAGGTACCATATCAGGAACAGGAAACAGTGTTAGGTACCATCTCAGGAACAGGAAACAGTGTTAGGTACCATCTCAGGAACAGGAAACAGTGTTAGGTACCATCTCAGGAACAGGAAACAGTTGTTAGGTACCATCTCAGGAACAGGAAACAGTGTTGGGTACCATCTCAGGAACAGGAAAAACAGTGTTAGGTACCATCTCAGGAACAGGAAACAGTGTTAGGTACCATCTCAGGAACAGGAAACAGTGTTAGGTACCATATCAGGAACAGGAAACAGTGTTAGGTACCATCCAGAACGGAAACAGTGTTAGGTACCATCTCAGGAACAGGAAACAGTGTTAGGTACCATCTCAGGAACAGAACACAGTTGGTTACCATCTCAGAACAGGAAACAGTGTTGGTACCATCTCAGGAACAGGAAACAGTGTTAGGTACCATCTCAGAACAGGAAACAGTGTTAGGTACCATCTCAGGAACAGGAAAAACAGTGTTAGGTACCACTCGGAACGGAAACAGTGTTAGGTACCATCTCAGGAACAGGAAACAGTGTTAGGTCCACCATCTCAGGAACAGGAAACAGTGTTAGGTACCATATCAGGAACAGGAACAGTGTTAGGTACCATCTCAGGAACAGGAAACAGTGTTAGGTACCATCTCGGAACAGGAAACAGTGTTAGGTACCATCTCAGGAACAGGAAACAGTGTTAGGTACCATCTCAGAACAGGAAACATGTTGTTAGGTACCATCTCAGGAACAGGAACATTGTTGGGTACCATCTCAGGAACAGGAACACGTGTTAGGTACCATCTCAGGAACAGGAAACAGTGTTGGGTACCATCTCAGGAACGAAACAGTGTTAGGTACCATCTCAGGAACAGGAAACAGTTGTTAGTCCCATCTCAGGACAGGAAACATGTGTTGAGGTACCATCTCAGGAACAGGAACATGTTAGGTACCATCTCAGGAACGGAACAGTGTTAGGTACCATCAGAAACAGGAAACAGTGTTAGGTACCATCTCAGGAACAGGAAACAGTGTTAGGTACCTCTCAGGAACAGAACCAGGTTAGTTACCATCTCAGGACAGGAAACAGTGTTAGTACCATCTCAGGACACAGGAAACAGTGTTAGGTACCATCTCAGGAACAGGAAACAGTGTTGGGTCCATCTCATTACAGGAACGTGTTAGGTACCATCTCAGGAACAGGAAACAGGTTAGGTACCATCTCAGGAACAGGAAACAGTGTTAGGTACCATCTCAGGAACAGGAAAAACAGTGTTAGGTACCATCTCAGGAACAGGAAACAGTGTTAGGTACCATCTCAGGAACAGGAAACAGTGTTAGGTACCATATCGGAACAGGAAACAGTGTTAGGTACCATCTAACAGAACCAGTGTTGGTACATCTCAGGAACAGGAAACAACAGTGTTAGGTCCCATCTCAGAACAGGAAACAGTGTTAGGTACCATCTCAGGACAACATAGTAGACAAGAACAGAACAGTGTTGGGTACCATCTCAGGAACAGGAAACAGTGTAGGTACCATCTCAGGAACAGGAAACAGTGTTGGGTACCATCTCAGGAACAGGAAACAGTGTTAGGTACCATCTCAGGAACAGGAAACAGTGTTAGGTACCATCTCAGGAACAGGAAAACTTGTTAGGTCCATCTAGAAACAGGAAACAGTGTTAGGTACCATCTCAGGAACAGGAACAGTGTTAGGTACCATATTCCGGAACAGGAAACAGTGTTAGGTACCATTCAGGAACAGGAAACAGTGTTAGGTACCATCTCAGGAACAGGAAAACCGTGTTAGGTACCATTCATGACCAGGAAAACAGTGTTTAGGTTACCATCTCAGGAACAGGAAACAGTGTTAGGTACCATCTCAGGAACAGGAAACATTGTTAGGGTACCATCTCAGACAGGACACAGTGTAAGGTACCATCTCAGGAACAGGAAACAGTGTTAGGTACCATCTCAGGAACAGGAAACATGTTAGTAAGTAAGGTTATCCATCCAGGAACAGGAAACAGTGTTGGGTACATCTCAGAACAGGAAACAGTGTTAGAAGGGTACTCATCTCATGGAACAGGAGCAGTGTTAGGTTACCATCTCAGGAACAGGAAACAGTGTTGGGGGTTAGAGGGTAAGGGGTAAAACATGTAGGTCCACAGTCGGGTGTCACCTTCCCTTATATGTACCATCTCAGGCAGGAGTGTAGGTGTTGCGGACGTGTTGGTACCATCTCGACCAGGGGTAGGCAGGTGGTACCATCTCAGGAACGGAAACAGTGTTAGGTACCATCTCAGGAACAGGAAACCCAGTGTTGTAAGGTACACCATCTCATGAACAGGAACAGTGTTAGGTACCATCTCAGGAACAGGAAACATGTTTTTGGGTACCATCTCAGGACAGGAAACATTGTTGGTACCCATCTCCAGGAACAGGAACAGTGTTGAGTACCATTCAGGAACAGGAAACAGTGTTAGGGTACCATCTCAGGAACGGAAAACAGTGTTAGGTACCATCTCAGGACACGGAAACAGTGTTAGTCCCATCTCAGGAACAGGAAACAGTGGTTAGGTACCATATCAAACAAAGGAACAGTGTTAGGTACATCAGGAACAGGAAAACGTGTTAGAGGTAACCTCTCTCATAGGAACAAAACGTGTTAGGTACCATCTCAGGACAGGAAACAGTTTTAGGTACCATCTCGGAACAGGAAACAGTTGTTAGGGTACCATCTCAGAAACGAAAACGTGTTGGGTACCATCTCAGGAACAGGAAACAGTGTTAGGTACCATCTCAGGAACAGGAAACAGTGTTAGGTACCATCTCAGGAACAGGAACAGTGTTAGGTACCATATCCAGGAACAGGGAAACAGTGTTGGCCCATCTCAGGAACAGGAAACAGTGTTAGGTAACCATTCATCAGGACAGGAAAAACGTGTTAGGTACCATCTCAGGAACAGGAAACAGTGTTAGGTACCATCTCAGGAACAGGAAACATTGTTAGGTACCATCTCAGGCAGGAAACAGTGTTTGGGGTACCATCTCATAGGAACAGGAAACAGTGTTAGGTACCATCTCAGGAACAGGAAACGTGTTGGACCATCTCAGGAACAGGAAACAGTGTTAGGTCCCATCTCAGAACAAAAACAGTGTTAGGTACCATCTCATCAAGACAGGAAACAGTGTTAGGTACCATCTCAGGACAGGAAACAGTGTTTAGGTACCATCTCAGAACAGGAAACAGTTTTGGTACCATCTCAGGAACAGGAAACAGTGTTAGGTTACCATATCAGAAACAGGAAACAGTGTTAGGTACCATCTCAAGAACGAAACAGTGTTGGTACCATCTCAGGAACAGGAAACAGTGTTAGTTACCATCTCAGGAACAGGAAAACAGTGTTAGTAATTCAGGAATGACCATCGCAGGAACAGGAAACAGTGTTAGGTACCATTCAGTAAGAAAACGAACAGTGTTAGGTACCATCTCAGGAACAGGAAACCGTGTTAGGTACCTTATCAGGAACAGGAACAGTGTTAGGAGGGTACCATCTCAGACAGAAACAGTGGTTAGGTACCATTCAGGAACAGAAACAGTGTTAGTACCATCTCAGGTCAGGAAAGAACAGTGTTAGGTACCATATCAGGGAAGAACAGTGTTAGGGATTATAGGGACATAGTGTATACCATCTCAGGAACAGGAAAACAGTGTTAGGTACCATCTCAGGAACAGGAAACAGGTTTAGGTACCATCTCGGAACAGAAACAGTGTTAGGTACCATCTCACAGGACAGGAAACAGTGTTAGGGTACCATCTCAGGAACGAACAAGTGTGTTAGGTACCATATCAGGACAGGAACAGTGTTGGTACCATCTCAGGAACAGGAAACAGTGTTAGGTACCATCTCAGGAACGAAACATGTTAGGTAACATCTCAGGAAAAGGAAACAGTGTTAGGGTACCATCTACCAATCAGGAACAGAAAAACATTGTTAGGGTTACCATCTCAGGAACAGGAAACAGTGTTTAGGTACCTATCAGAACAGGAAGTGTTGGTACCATCTCAGGAACAGGAAACAGTGTTATGTACCAACTCAGGACAGGAAACAGTGTTGGTACCATTCAGAAGGAACGGAACAGTGTTAGGTACCCATCTCAGGAACAGGAAACAGTGTTGGGTACCATCTCAGGAACACAGGAAACAGTGTTAGGTACCAATTCAGGAACAGGAAACATAGTTAGGTTCGGACCAATACTCTAGGACAGGAAACAGTGTTTGGGGGTACCATCTCAGAAAGACAGGAAAACAGTGTTTATTGGTAAAACCATCTCATCTCAGGAACAGAAACCGTGTTCTTTAGGAAGGTAGGTACCATCTCGAGAACAGGAAACATGTTAGGTACCATCTCCACAGGAAACAGGAAACAGTGTAGGTACCATCTCAGAACAGGAAACAGGTTAGAGGTACCATTCAGGACAGACGGAAACAGTGTTAGGTACCATATCAGGAACAGGAAACAGTGTTAGGTACCATATCTAGACAGGAAACAGTGTTGAGTACCATCTCAGGAACAGAAAACAGTGTTGGTACCATCTCAGGAACAGGAAACAGTGTTAGGTACCCATCTCAGACAACAGAACCAGTGTTAGGTACCATCAGACAGGAAACAGTGTTAGTACCATCTCAGGAACAGAAACAGTGTTGGTACGATCCGGACAGGAACAGTGTTGGGTACCATCTCAGAACAGGACCAGTGTTAGTCCATACAGAACAGAACAGTGTGGACCATCATCAGGAACAGGAAACAGGTTTGGTACCATTCAGAACAGGAAACGTGTTAGGTACCATCATCAGGAACTGAAACAGTGTTAGGTACCATTCAGGAACAAAACAGTGTTTAGGTACATCTCAGGAACAGGAAACAGTGTTTGTTTGGGTACCATATCAGGAACAGGAAACAGTGTGAGTACCATATCAGAGAAACAGGAGGACAGGTGTAGTACCATCATCGGACAAGAACAGTGTTAGGGGTACCATTCAGGCAGAAACAGAACCAGTGTTAGGTACCATACAGGAACAGGACACTGTTAGGTCCATCTCATCTCAGGAACAGGAAACAGTGTTAGGGATCCCTATCAGGAACAGGAAACAGTGTTTTAAGGTTACAGTCTCCGATTTATCACAAACAGAAACAGTTACATTTGGGGGTTGTGGTGGTACCATCTCAAGGCCAGAACAGTGTTAGGTTTGGGGGTGCATGTGGGTACCATACCTGGGCCAATACAAGGAAACAGAACATGTGTAGGTACCTATCAGGAACGGAAGAAAACAGTGTTAGGTACCATCATCAGGAACAGGAACAGTGTTAGGTACCATCTCAGGAACAGGAAAAGAACCATTGTTAGGTTACCATATCAGGAACGAACGTGTTAGGTACCCATATCAAACAGGAAACAGTGTAGGTACCTCATCAGAACAGGGAACAGTGTTAGGGGTACCATCTCAGGAACACGGAACAGTGTTAGTACCATCTCAGGAAACAGGAAACAGTGTTAGGTACCATATCAGACAGGAACAGGAAACAGTGGGTTAGGGTACCATCTCAGAGAACAGGAAACAGTGTTTTTTTTAGGTACCACCAGGATCTCAGAACAGGAAACAGTGTTAGGTGTGTGGGTAGGGTCACCATATCAGAGAACGGAACATGGTTAGTACCATGTCAGGAACAGGAACAGTGTTAGGATACCATCCAGCAGGACCAGGCATGTAGGACCATCTCAGGAACAGGAAACAGTGTGTAGGGGTACCATTCAGGAAAAGGAAACGAGTGTTAGGTACCATCTCAGAAACAGGAAAACAGTGTTGGTACCATACAGGAAACAGGAAAACAGTGTTGGGTACCATCTCAGGAACAGGAAAACAGTGTTAGGTACCATATCAGGAACAAGGAAACAGTGTTAGTACCATATCAGGAACAGGAACACAGTGTTAGGTACCTCATCAGGAACAGGAAACAGTGTTAGGTACCATCTCAGGAACAGACAAACATTGTAGGGTGTACCACAAAATTCTCAAGGAACAGGAAACAGTGTTGGTCCATACTCAGGAACAGAAACAGTGTTAGGTACCATCTCAGGAACAGGAAAAACAGTGTTAGGTATCCACCAGTAGTACCATCAGACGGAAACAGGAAACAGTGTTGGTACCATATCAGGAACAGGAAACAGTGTTGAGGTACCATCTCCAGGAACAGGAACCGTGTTAGGTAGGAGGTACCATATCAGGAAACAGGAAAACAGTGTTAGTGTACCATCCATCTCAGGAACAGGAAACATTGTGGGTACCATTCAGAACAGGAAACAGTGTTAGGTACCATCTCAGGAACAGGAAACAGTGTTAGGTACCATATCAGGAACAGGAAACCGTGTTGTGGTTGGTACCATCTCAGGAACAGGAAAACAGTGTTAGGTAACCATATCAGGAACAGGAAACAGTGTTAGGTACCATATCAGAACAGGAAACATGTTAGTCCATCTCAGGAACAGGAAACAGTGTTAGGTACAATCAGGAACAGGAAACAGTGTTAGGTACCATCTCAGGAACAGGAAACAGTGTGAGGTACCATTCAGGAACAGGAAAACAGTGTTAGGTACCATCTCAGGAAACAGGAAACAGTGTTAGGTACCATATCCAGGAACAGGAAACAGTGTGTAGGTACCATCTCAGGAACAGGAAAACAGTGTTAGGGTACCATATCAGGAACAGGAAACAGTGTTAGGTACCCATCAGAACAGGAAACAGTGTTAGGTACCATCTCAGGAAACAGGAAAACAGTGTGTTAGGTACCATATCAGGAACAGGAAACAGTGTTAGGTACCATCCTCAGGAACAGGAAACAGTGTTTAGGTACCATCTATCAGGAACAGGAAACATGTGTGTGGGGGTAGGTGGTACCATTCAGGAACAGGAAACAGTGTTAGGTACCATTCAGGAACAGGAAACAGTGTTAGGTACCATCTCAGGAAAGAAACAGTGTTAGGGTACCATCTCAGGAAAAGGAAACAGTGTTTTAGGTACCATCTCAGGAAACAGGAAACAGTGTTAGGTACCATCTCAGGAACAGGAAACAGTGTAGGTACCATTCAGGAACAGGAAACAGTGTTAGGTACCATCTCAGGAACAGGAAACAGTGTTAGGTACCATCTCCAGGAACAGGAAACAGTGTTGGGGTAACCATATCAGGAACAGGAAACAGTGTTAGGTACCATTCAGAACAGGTAAACGTTGTTGGTACCATCTCAGGAACAGGAAACAGTGTTAGGTACCATCTCAGGAACAGGAAACAGTGTTAGGTACCATCTCAGGAACAGGAAACAGTGTTAGGTACCATATCAGGAACAGGAAACAGTGTTAGGTACCATCTCAGGAACAGGAAACAGTGTTAGGTACCATATCAGGAAAGGAAACAGTGTTTAGGTACCATCTCAGGAACAGGAAAACAGTGTTAGGTACCATTCAGGAAACAGGAAACAGTGTTAGGTACCATCTCAGAACAGGAACACAGTGTTAGGTACCATATCAGGATAAACAGGAAAACAGTGTTAGGTACCATATCAGGAACAGGAAACAGTGTTAGGTACCATATCAGGAACAGGGAAACAGTGTTAGGTACCATAATCAGCCAGGAACAGAAACCAGTGTTAGGTGTACCATCTCAGGAGAGAGGAAACAGTGGTGGGTACCATATCAGGAACAGGAAACAGTGTTAGAAGGTACACCATATCAGGAACAGGAAACAGTGTAGGTACCAATCCGAACAGGAAACAGTGTTAGGTACCACCATATCAGGAGGAACAGTGGTAGGTACCATCAGGAACAGGAAACAGTGTTAGGTACCATCTCAGGAACGGAAACAGTGTTAGGTACCATTCAGGAACAAAGAAACAGTGTTAGGTACCATCTCAGGAACAGGAAAACAAGTGTTTAGGAGGTACCCATATATGCAGAAACAGGAAACAGTGTTGTACCATATCAGGAACAGGAAACAGTGTTAGGTCCATCTCAGGAAACAGGAAACACAGTGTTAGGTACCATATCAGGAACGGAAAACAGTGTTAGGTACCATAATCAGGAACAGGAAACAGTGTTTTAGGTACCCCATATCAGGACAACGGAAACAGTGTAGAGTCTTCAGGAACAGGAACACAGTGTTAGGCCATCTCACAGGACAGGACCGGAAACAGTGGTAGGTACCATCTCAGGAACAGGAAACAGTGTTTAGGTACCATCTCAGGAACAGGAAACAGTTGTTATGCCATACGTCAGGCAGGAACAGGAAACAGTGTTAGGTACCATCTCAGAACAGGAAACAGTGGTTGTAGGTATCCAATCTCAGGAACAGGAAACAGGTGTTTAGGTACCATCATCGGAACAGGAAACAGTGTTAGGTACCCATCTCAGGAACAGGAAACAGTGTTAGGGTACCATCTCAGGAACAGTAACCAGTGTTTACATGTTAGGTACGCCATAATCAGGAAAAGGAAAAGTGGAGGTTCCTGGAGGAACGGATACGTGTTAGTACCATCCGTGAACAGGCAACAGGTTTAGGTATTCAGACAAGTGCTGGTACACGGAACGGAAACAGTGTTAGGTACCCCCAGTAACTAATTTCGTACAATGCCTCAAGATTCAAGGTCTTTAAAAAATGATTTTAACCTTTAATTAACAAAAAGGTGCCACCTCAAATTCAAGAAACATCAATCATTCATCAAATAAGAGATTTATATAGAATGTTAAAATTATAGACAATTGGGTTGGAAGTGAACAAGAGTCTTTCTTTTCACTATATGTTTAATGTGGTGCTATGTTATTATCTAACCCAGGCTGGAAAGAGCCCCTGTGTGGTCTCATACCTATCCGTTATGATGCTATAATAGATTAAAGACAAGCTTAGTAATTTATCCTTCAGCAACAACGGGGTATCACAGGATATAGCATGATCTTAGTCTATATCTATCTATCTATATCTATATTATCTATCTATCTATCTATCTATCTCTATCTATCATCTATCTCTATCTATCTAACCCTACTCTATATCTATCTATCTATCTATCTAATCTATCTATCTATCTATCTAATCTAGGCTTCTATCTATGTACCTCTCATCTATTATACTATCTATCTATCTATCATCTATCTATCTACATCTGATCTATCTATCTATCCTAATCTATCTATATCTTATCTACTAAATCTATCTATCTAAAATCATCATCAACATCTATTATCTTCAATCTATCTCTACTATTCTATCTACTCCTACCTACCTACTATCTATCTAATTCTATCTATCGATCATCTATCTATCTATCTATCATAGTCAGTTCTTCTACTATCTATTTCTATCTATCTATCTTTATCTATCTATCTTCAATCTGATCTTTATCTATCTATCTATCAATCTATCTACCCCTACCTATCTATCTAATCTATCTACTCTTATCTCTCATCATCATCTATCTATCTATCTATCTTCTATCTATCTATCGATCTATCTATCTATCTTCTACTCTCTCTACCTACCTCCCTTATTATCTATCTATCTATCTATCTATCATCTACTATCTTTTACTATCCATCTAGGTACACAGTATCTATCTACTATCTCCGTATCTATCTTCTACTATCCTACTATCTAATCTACCTGTCTGTCTGTCTGTTACAGTATCAATCTATCTATCTATCTATCTATCTATCTATTATCTTTCTATCTATCTATCTATCTATATATCATCTATCTATCTATCTATCTATCTATCTATCTTCCTGTCTGTCTGTCTGTTTGACCTATCTACCTGTCTGTCTGTCTGTCTGGTCTATCTTGTCTATCCTCTATTTTTTTATCTATTGTCTGTCTACCTGTCTGTCTGTCTGTTACAGTATCAATCTATCTATCTATCTATCTATCTATCTATCTTCTATCTATCTATCTATGTATCTATCAATCTGTCTATCATCTATCTATCTATCTATTGATCTACCTGTCTGTCTGTCTGTCTGTTTGTTTGTCTGTCTATCTATCTATCATCTATCTTTCTGTATTTCTATCTATCTATCTATCTATCTATCTATCTATCTATCTATCTATCTATCTATCTATCTGTTTTTCTTCTATCTATTACCTCTCATCTATCTATTATCTATCTATCTATCTATCTATCTATCATCTATCTATCTATCTATCTATCTATCTATCTATCTATTATCTATCTATCTATCTATCATCTATCTATCTATCTATCTATCTATCTATCTATCTATCTATCTATCTATCTATCTATTATCTATCTATCTATCTATCTATCTATCTATCTGTATCTTTCTATCTATCTATCTATCTATCTATCTATCTATCTATCTATCTATCTATCTATCTGTATCTTTCTATCTATCTATCTATCTATCTGTCTGTCTGTCTGTCTGTCTGTCTGTCTGTCTGTCTGTCTGTCTGTCTGTCTGTCTATCATTTGTAGATATATACTAACTACTGAATGGAGGTGTCCCTCTATAGGCATTGTGAGATATAAAAGGTAGGCATTGCATGTGGCACTTCACCCTTTATCAAGGCAAAGTTGGATCCTCCCTCCATCTTTGGTCATATACAAACGAACTATCTTTCTAGCTTTGTGGCTTTGGAGCGTCTGAATAAACACACAAGTTCAGGGAAACATACAAACTTACAGATGGAGCTCAGGGTGGATTTGAACAACTGAGTCACTTTTTTAACTTTGTGAGTTGGAAATAAATGGATTTCAGCTGAGATTTTGGTAATAATTACAGTGTGATTGTGCCAGCTGATGGGAAAGACAACCACACAGACTGCTATTGTACATCCGAATGAATGAGTGACAATCAATATGTACAAAGAATGAACATCTCGTTTTGTGTTTAATTGTCTATTTGGTAAATACAATCCATAGAGATTGTTTTTCTGTATTGATTTTATTGAAATAGTGTTTATAAGTAATTACACTGGTTTTACTCCAATAGTATTACATCAATATTTGGCAAACAAGGGAACAACCTTCCCACACGTGAATGTTGAGATAATTATAATTACTAAACTCCAGAGATTGCCTTCTGCTGATTGTTTCGTATCCCTTGAGAGAGACGCGTTGTAAGATAAGGATTTCCCAACCATCCCAGTCTACAATGACCAGAGTCTCAATTAAGCTGGGTACACACGATGAGATATTTCAGTCCGATCGACCGATAGTTCAGTGTATCGGTCGATCGAAGTTATCGCATATGAATGCAGCCATGTCCGACTGATCGTTCGTCCGAATCGGACGATCGGACATGGTGAAAAATCTCATTCGATTGTGCGGTCCTCTATGGACCGCACGATCGGTCGTGGTAACTGTTTTTGCCGCGACCGACAGTCCTTCCTCTTGGAGGAAAAATGTGTGTCTAGCTTTAACCCCAACCATGGTCCTCAGATCTATTGGGTCAAAATCAGAATCAACTTTGTTCCTTTACTGTAAAAAAAACCCCAACCATTTTGGGGTGGACTGGTGGGGGGGAGGCACTTGGACTGGTTGGACTGGTTCTCTTACACCCAAGAAAACAGAGAAAATGGCTAAAATATAAATACAGAGCAAAAGGGACAGTAATAAATACCTTTTAATACATTAGGAGTCAATAGGCATACAACAGATATGTAAATGAGTGAAAATGGGATATGAAAGGATAGGTGGGCCCCTAAACTCGTCCTGGTGGGCCCCTGGTCTCAGATTTCCTGGGGGGCCCCAACAGTCAAGTCTGACATTGTAGATAACTATCCTAACCTTTAATTCCCGGGGACAAAATCAATAATAAAATAGAACATCTACCCTGATTCATATACAATCAAGAGATTAATATATTGAGATGGCAGTGCCAAGTTATAGATATGTTCATGGATTGTTTAATAAATAATATTGCTTCCAATATGTATTATATCTAAAGATATAATAGTGTCTCCTCTCCTATTGGCTGATTGTTGGATTGGCTGCTATGATCCAATAAATCTCCTATAAAAAGATGGTCTACTGCAGTATTAAAGGATCCATTGGTTAAAGTTAAGCTTCGTACACACGTCAGATCATTTTCGAACAATGTGCCCGACGAACGTTCAGCAACCGTCTCGTTATACACTAGTTCTGCCAACGACGCCTGTACATACATCAGCGATAGTGGATAGATAATGTTCGTTGGTAAAGGTGTTACGTGACGTACGTATTACGTGATGTTCAGAATATCGCTTGATCTTGAAATGTTGCACATGTTTATTTCATTCGATCTTCACACGATGGGTCGTTCATCAGCTAAATCGTGCGAAAATTATCTGACGTGTGTACGAGGCTTAAGACCTTTCAATCTTTGTGAACGTTATCACCGAAGTACGCATTTTGCTTGATTAAAAGGGTGAACGACTGAAAAACTTTTTAGTCTGATTATTTTATTTTGAACAAGGCAAATAATAGTCTCTAATCACTAGTGAAGTGCTGCTAGGTAAAGGAATACCCAAACACAATGCCTTGCCCTGGACGCTTGGTCAGAGCTCTTCAGCGAGGTTTTATCAGCACTCCTCTACTAATGTAGCCACTTGTGTTCCGAGATTGTTCCTGTAAATGTGGCAGCTATAAGCTTATACATTAAACATTTTCATTTTAATGTCTACATACAGATTACTGAGTTACAGGCCGAGCTGGGGGAACTGACATTGTTTTTCTAGGGCTTTTCTGGTCCTACACAGTAAGTGCCTTGGCTGGAAGTGTTACCATGGAAATCAAACTAGATTGTGACTTCATAAAGAAAAAATAATAAATAAACCAAACAAAGCTATTTAGTAGGAAACAGACCCAGCTCAACACGAATACTGAATACAATATAGTTTAGGTATTCTAAATGTGGATATTTTCTAACAATTTATAAAACTTACTTGTCATTGAAGTGTAGGCCACAGATAAGTTGTAAGATAATAACACTTACAGATCATAGGCCTTGCACTTTCAGGTAACCAATCATTATATTCATATGAATGAAAATTAAAGGGCATGTCCATCCCCTAATGTAAAATTTATACCTAGATTAAGCATCCCTCCAGATTCTAAGACCGCATGTGCATCCACCAGTATTATTAACTCTGCATCAATAATGTTTCGAATCAGCCAAACTATCAATAGCATTATTCCAATGTTTGGATTGATTGCTCAAGAACATTTACAGAACAAAGAATAGGGTCAGGCAGAACATTTTCTTCCACTTTTTCTGGTCCTCAACTCAACTACTGCAGATTTCAGCTTGATCTGCACCAGAGAGCTTATTGTATGGCCCATTAATATATTTGTAAAGTGATTACATCCCCACACAATCACTGCTTCTCCCGTATAAACAGCCCTAACTTGTCTAATCTGCCTGCATATTCAAGCTCCTCCATTCACCTTATTAATTTAGTTGCCCTTCTCTGAACTGCTTCCATTTCCAAGATGTCCCTTTCGTATATGGGATTCCAAAACTGCACCGCATATTCCAAATGAGGCCTTACCAGTGCCTTGTAAAGAGGGAGAATAATATCTTTTTCCCTTGAATCTATTCCCCTCTTTATACAAGACAATATCTTGCTAGCTCTAGCTGTTGCTACCTGGCATTGTTTGCTACAGCTAAGTCTGTTACCTATTAAAAACCCCAAATCTTTTTCCAACAGCGATTTACAGAGCCATTAATGGTATAGGCAGCACAAGGATTGTAAACCCCAAACGCATAACCATTGTATCCCATCTGCCATTCTGCTGCCCATTTTGATAATCTATCTAGGTCTGCTTGCAACAGTTGCACATCATTTGAAGTTTCCAAAGCTCTGCATAGTTTAGTGTCATCAGCAAACACAGAGACCTTGCTCTCAATGCCCCCTTCTAAGTCATTTATAAACACATTAAACAGAAGCCGCCCCAGTACAGCAACCGGAGACGCCCCACTTCTAACTTTAGCCCACATAGATGAAGCTCTGTTGACAACAATTTCTGTACACGATCCAAAAACAAATTTTCTACCTGTGTTCAAAGGTATTTTTTAAGGCAAAACACCTTAGTTTATTTAAAAGTTGTCTATGTGGCACAGTTTTGAAAGCTTTAGCAACATTTAATGTCATTTTTGTAAACAGGATTCCAAAACTGAACCGCATATTCCAAATCAAAGGCGTTACCAGTGCTTTGCTAAGAGGGAGAATAATATTTTTCTCCCTTGAATCCATACCCCTCTTTATACAATTTATAGATTTATCTCTGGCCATGTGTGGGCGCTGTTCTAGTAGTATGGTCTATTCAAACCCTTAGGGTAATATATAGATTTATCTCTGGCCATGTGTGGGCGCTGTTCTAGTAGTATGGTCTATTCAAACCCTTAGGGTAATATATAGATTTATCTCTGGCCATGTGTGGGCGCTGTTCTAGTAGTACACTACTTCTGATTCAACCCCTTAGGGTAATATATAGATTTATCTCTGGCCTTGTGTGGGCGCTGTTCTAGTAGTATGGTCTATTCAAACCCTTAGGGTAATATATAGATTTATCTCTGGCCATGTGTGGGCGCTGTTCTAGTAGTATGGTCTATTCAAACCCTTAGGGTATATATAGATTTATCTCGGCCTTGTGTGGCGCTGTTCTAGTAGTATGGTCTATTCAAACCCTTAGGGTTAATTTATAGATTTTATCTCTGCCATGTGTGGGGCGCTGTTCTAGTAGTATGGCTATTCACACCTTAGGGTAATTATAGATTTATCTCTGGCCATGTGTGGGCGCTGTTCAGTAGTACGGTCTATTTCAAACCCTTAGGGTATTTATAGATTTATCTCTGGCCATGTGTGGGCGCTGTTTCTAGTAGTACGGTCTATTCAAACCCTTAGGGTAATATATAGATTTATCTCTGGCCATGTGTGGGTGCTGTTCTAGTAGTATGTCTATTCAAACCCTTAGGTAATATATAGATTTTCTCTGGCCATGTGTGGGCGCTGTTCTAGTGTACGGTCTATTCAAACCCTTAGGGTAATTTATGATTTATCTCGGCCATGTGTGGGCGCTGTTCTAGTAGTAGGTCTATTCAAACCCTTAGGGTAATATATAGATTTATCTCTGGCCATGTGTGGGCGCTGTTCTAGTAGTATGTCTATTCAAACCTTAGGGTAATTATAGATTTATCTCTGGCCTTGTGTGGGTCTGTTCTAGTATGGTCTATTCAAACCCTTAGGGTAATATATAGATTTATCTCTGGCCTTGTGTGGGCGCTGTTCTAGTAGTACGGTCTATTCAAACCCTTAGGGTAATATATAGATTTATCTCTGGCCTTGTGTGGGCGCTGTTCTAGTAGTATGGTCTATTCAAACCCTTAGGTAATATATAGATTTTCTCTGGCCTTGTGTGGGGTGCTGTTCTAGTAGTATGGTCTATTCAAACCCTTAGGGTAATTTATAGATTTTATCTGGCCATGTGTGGCGCGTTCTAGTAGTATGGTCTATTCAAACCCTTAGGGTAATATATAGATTTATCTCTGGCCATGTGTGGGCGCTGTTCTAGTAGTATGGTCTATTCAAACCCTTAGGGTAATATATAGATTTATCTCTGGCCATGTGTGGGCGCTGTTCTAGTAGTATGGTCTATTCAAACCCTTAGGGTAATATATAGATTTATCTCTGGCCTTGTGTGGGCGCTGTTCTAGTAGTACGGTCTATTCAAACCCTTAGGGTAATATAGATTTATCTCTGGCCATTGTGGGCGCTGTTCTAGTAGTATGGTCTATTCAAACCCTTAGGGTAATATAGATTTATCTCTGGCCTTGTGTGGCGGCCTGTTCTAGTAGTACGGTCTATTCAACCCTTAGGGTAATATATAGATTTATCTCGGCCTTGTTTGGGCGCTGTTCTAGTAGTACGTCTATTCAAACCCTTAGGGTAATTTATAGATTTATCTCTGGCCATGTGTGGGCGCTGTTCTAGTGTACTGTCTATTCAAACCCTTAGGGTATTTATAGTTTATCTCTGGCCATGTGTGGGGCTGTTCTAGTTATGGTCTATTCAAACCTTAGGGTAATTATAGATTTATCTCTGGCCTGTTGGGCGCTGTCTTTCTAGTGTACGGTCTATTCAAACCCTTAGGGTAATATAGATTATCTCTGGCCTTGTGTGGGCGTCTGTTCTAGTATGGTCTATTCAAACCCTTAGGGTAATTTATAGATTTATCTCTGGCCATGTGTGGGCGCTGTTCTAGTAGTACGGTCTATTCAAACCCTTAGGGTAATATATAGATTTATCTCTGGCCTTGTGTGGTGCGTTCTAGTAGTACGGTCTATTCAAACCCTTAGGGTAATATATAGATTTATCTCTGGCCTTGTGGTGGGCGCTGTTCTAGTAGTATGGTCTATTCAAACCCTTAGGGTAATTTATAGATTTATCTCTGGCCATGTGTGGGCGCTGTTCTAGTAGTACGGTCTATTCAAACCCTTAGGGTAATATATAGATTTATCTCTGGCCTTGTGTGGGCGCTGTTCTAGTAGTATGGTCATTCAAACCCTAGGGTAATTTATAGATTTATCTCTGGCCATGTGTGGGCGCTGTTCTAGTAGTACGGTCTATTCAAACCCTTAGGGTAATATATAGATTTATCTCTGGCCATGTGTGGGTGCTGTTCTAGTAGTACGGTCTATTCAAACCCTTAGGGTAATTTATAGATTTATCTCTGGCCTTGTGTGGGTGCTGTTCTAGTAGTACGGTCTATTCAAACCCTTAGGGTAATTTATAGATTTATCTCTGGCCATGTGTGGGCGCTGTTCTAGTAGTACGGTCTATTCAAACCCTTAGGGTAATATATAGATTTATCTCTGGCTATGTGTGGGCGCTGTTCTAGTAGTATGGTCTATTCAAACCCTTAGGGTAATTTATAGATTTATCTCTGGCCTTGTGTGGGCGCTGTTCTAGTAGTACGGTCTATTCAAACCCTTAGGGTAATATATAGATTTATCTCTGGCCATGTGTGGGCGCTGTTCTAGTAGTACGGTCTATTCAAACTGACACATTGGTGTAACAAAGATAAAAGCCTCAAAACTTCACTGTAGAATTAAATATTTAGAATTTTCGTTGGGAATTAGGCTGTGGGTGTCTGCAAATGATGAGCTGTTTCCTTTTTCCTGAAGGGATATAAAGATCTTTTCTGGTATGAACCACCCGTGAGGGATTCTTTCTGCCTGACCTGTGTGGGACCTCAGCTTAAGACTTTGCCTCCTTCTATGACATTTGCTTCAACCTTGATGCAGCCTTGGGCTGTCATGTCCAACCCGATGCCCTTTGGATGATAACACAGACCAATTTCCTTTCGCAGAGATTAAGAAACCAATATTATTCTGTAAGCAAATTAAACTACAGCCACAAATCTAGCCATACAAATCAACGGGAGGTTTTTAAATTAGTAAGAGAGGAGGGAACCCCCTTTCCAATACATCTGTGTTATTGACTAGGCAGTAGAAAGTCTAGGGTGCATCAGGGTGAACATTGCTTGTTAAAATTCAGTATTTTAAGGGGCTTCTCCTGCCAATAGTCACCGAGTTCCCAGTTCTATACATTTAGGCTGAGTCCACACTGCAATGCACAGGAATCGCGGACAAAATCGCGAGCGTTATCGCACGCTTTTCTTGTGCATTCGCTTTTACGTTTTGCGCATGCGTTTTCGCCATTTCGTGTTATGGAAACGCTGCGTTGACGCACCAAAAATGGGGAAGGCATGCGTTACCAAAACACGAACGGACGCGCAATCGGAATTTTCGCATTCCCGCGATTTCCATTTTAGCGAAAAACGCTGACACGAGCGCGAAACGCGTGCGCAAACGCGTGCAAAACGTGCTAGTGTGGCCTAGCCCTTAGGCAGTGTAATTAGGAAAGTAAAGTTTCCGTGGTAAGTGGCGCTGTTTCCTTTAGAGCCTTAATCATTGGTGGAGAATATATCAGATCCACCATCACCATGAACCTATAAAGCTGGGTATGCAAATGAACGAGATCCAATGAAATTGCCCCCTTTCTCAGCAATGTGTGTACCTCATTAACAAGCGTTCCAGATGCTGGAGAACGTTCATCGTCGTGAATGCTTGTTTCAGCAGGAAAATTTCCCTTGTCCGTGGTTGGCCCCCTGAACTAAAGTATAGCCACAGTCATGGAAAACATGCAGTGCCAAATGTTCTGCCTATACTGTGTATCTTTAAAAAATGACAGTATCTTGCAGATTCTGACTTTCATCTTTCAAAGATCTGTGATGTGTGTACAGATCTTTGATCACACATTAACCATATATGTATGTATATGGTTAATGTATGCATATGTGTATGTTAATTGGCTGGGGTTTAAATAGCTCGTAGCTGCCACACAAGAGCCTTTATGTCAATAGTCAGTGCAACAGAGTCGTATTACTCTTACTCTTATTACGTGGCATGCCAGCTTACATATTTTGGCCAAAGTGTGGTACTAACACTTCATTATTATTTCAATTATTTTAAAGGTAAACTGTGCGCTGGCAATTTTTCCTTCTTTTTGTGTGTACAAATAATGGCATTTTATCGTTTCTAGCAGCTGGTCAACTCCAGAATGTGGGTTAGACCGAGCGCTGGCACTATGGTGTACTGAGCCTGTACTGAGCCTGGGCATGCTCAGAAGATGCAGACGGGGGATTAACATTCAGTCATTGGCTGTGATGTAAACTGTTAAATCCATAACTGACAGTTACTAACTGGAAGAACCAGGAAGCAGAAACGGGAAACAGGACATTGTGCAGGATTTCAGGTTAGATTTATATATTTCACATTTCAAACTATTACCGTTTAGGGTTTTGGGGGGAGATTTACCTGTATGTAAGTTTTCATTTTGGGGCTGGACTTGCCCTTTAAGCCCCAAGGGCACTAGTAAGGGAGGTGCAGGGTGTGAACTACTTCCGGTGTTTTCCGGCCATCTCTTTAGGAAACATGACATTATGTAAAAGCAGGACCTTTTTAGTGAAATGCAATAATGAACACAGTTCTCCATAGGTAGAAACACTTTATGTGCCTTTGTCCTGTGTAACGGAAAACATCCTGGATTATGGAATTCTCAAACAATCGATATGAATATTGTGCAACTATATAGAAAGTATTTCTTTTTATAACATTTTCTAAGGAGATTCCTTATACAAACCATCCATAATGGAGATCCAAGGGGCGTATTTATAAAGGCGCGGTTTTAACAAACGTTACCACAATCGTAAATGTAGGATGATCGTAAATGTAGATTTGCGGTCACCCGTAAAATATTATTGCGGTAGTGTACTACTAGTGTGACCGTTCGTAATTGTACGGTGTGGTTTTACTTTTACAATAACCCATGGCAGCAGAACTTGCCAATACTACAGGTTTTTTAATATGGCCCAAAGAAAATAAACAGAAGGTCTCATTCAGAGAAAACTACATTATAGAACTAGATCCCACAAGTCAACTCCTGGAAACTCATTGACATCTGGATCAAGTGCCACCATAATCATGTTCAGTTAATTCTAGTCCTATATTTTATTATTAATATATTTATTATTCTAGTTACCTTAAACAAATCAAACAAGGATTTTAAAAACATACAGGGTTATTTAATAAAAGTTCATATCGTTAA